>JARFJB010000567.1:1250000-1780000 GCA_036346205.1 Vesta saturnalis | reverse complement strand
TCCAAAGCCAAAATGCATTAAATGTTAATTACATAAGATTGAAAATGCTTAATCTGTATTATCGATATTTTTATAGAAGCGGACAGTCTTAGGAATTTTTTTTCAACAATGTTGCCTGTTTTCGTTATGCACGTATTAAAAAGGAGGTTACAAAGTTATCCTAAACGATTATTATTAGCAAAATTATTTCATTTCTTTCAGTTTCCACTTTGCAGGTTGAAAGGTCGTGTGTGGTTCAACGCCGGATATTTTAATTAATGATTCTCAATAGTAATACAACAAGTGTAATGATGATTATCGAAATATAAATACCTTCGATTTTGAGTAACATATAATGTTGCTTGGAAACCACACGAGCGCGAGTGTGGTTTCCTTAAAGCAACATTATATGTTACGAAAAAGAGAAGGTGTTTACGATAATCATAAATTACACGAGTTGTATTTGTTAAGATTATTCAACGACAGTAATAACGTAAGTGATGCAAATAAATATTTATTTATTATAATTGATATTAAGCGAAAATAACACGTTATGTATTATAAATATTAATATTAAAAGTACAGTTAGAACAATTATCAAATCGAAAATTGTCCAAATCTACTGCATTGTTTCTTACAGCTGTGGACGTAGTCGTTAAATTGACATTTGAGTCAGTTTTTCTTAAATTGGAAACAATTTCATTATGGTGATCTTTGCTTATTTGTAAATATGGTTTTATTGATGTTGATCTATTATGACCAGTAATTTTAATAATTTGTTATTCTCTAATTCCAGAACTCGCCAGTTGACTAACTGCTGTTGATCTATTCGAATGATTCGGAATCTGTACTCTTTTTGTGTCCAGTCCAATCATTTAGCAGCAGATTTGGTTCATTTATTAATTTCGTTAATACCAACTGACATATTCTTATACCATGGACCACTTGGCGTTTTGTTCCAGTTAAACTGTTAAAAATAAGCGATCACTTTTAATGTTATCTCTTCTTTTTGACATAAATTTTTTTAATAAGTGAAAGGGGCAATTTTCAGGATTTCCAATATTTGGTACGACCCATTTACTCTCAGCCATATATTTTGCACCCCCTTGTGCAGTTTTTGTGAATATTGGGTTACATTCCAATCTTCCAGTTGTAGATCCATCGTTGAAATTTCTTCTTTGAAATATTGCACCAAAGATTGACAGGCCTCGCCGCCTCGCCAAGCTAACTCGACTGCTATAATGTGGTTTTTCCTCTGCAATCCATTTGGAGTATCCTCGTCCCAAAGTTGTATTATATCCGTTAATTCGTCGGTTGTTAAAGAAGCAGAAGACATTTTTCTCTTTTCTGGAATTTTTTGAAGCTGGTTTCTCTTCGTGTTTTTTTGCATCCCTGGCGATTTTAAACGCTATATTTTTAAACGGATCGAATCGTCTATTAAATTCATTATAATATTTTTCTTGTAGTAATTTAGCAGAATTATTCCAAATTGTTTTCATTGGCATTTCCTTATATTCGCTACTATCAGCTTTGCGCATATTAAATGCACGTTCCGCAAGTATATTGACTAGCACTTCATCACGTGTATTTTCCTCGAGTTGGTAAATTCGAGCCTCGCAGAATTCACTAAGTTGCTTCCATATGTACTTTTTAGATCTTACGGTATTATTAAATACGTGTTTTTATTGTTTTTTAGTGTTTTTAGTGTTTTTTAGCGTTTTTTAGTGTTTTTAGCGTTTTTTAGTGTTTTTTAGTGTTTTTAGTGTTTTTTAGTGTTTTTAGCGTTTTTTAGAGTTTTTTAGTGTTTTTTAATGTTTTTAGTGTTTTTTAGTATTTTTAGTGTTTTTAGCGTTTTTCAGTGTTTTTTAGTGTTTTTAGTGTTTTTAGTGTTTTTTAGCGTTTTTCAGTGTTTTTAAGTGTTTTCACTGATTTTTTAGTATTTTTAGTGTTTTTATCGTTTTTTAGTGTTTTTAGTGTTTTTTAATGTTTTTAGTGTTTTTTAGTGTTTTTTAGTGTTTTTAAGTGTTTTTAGTGATTTTTTAGTATTCTTAGTGTTTTTAGCGTGTTTTAGTGTTTTTAGTGTTTTTTAGTGTTTTTAGTGTCAGCGTTTTTTAGTGATTTTTTAAAATTTTTGGTGTTTTTAGTGTTTTTAATGTTTTTTAGTTTTTAGTGTTTTAGTGATTTTTAGTGTTTTAGTGTTTTAGGGTTTTTAAGTCTTTTTTAATGTTTTTTAGTGTTTTTTAGCGTTTTTTAGTGTTTTTAGAGTTTTTGAGTGTTTTTAGTGTTTTTTAGTGTTTTAATCGGTTTTTAGTGTTTTTTAGTGTTTTTAGTGTTTTTTAGTGTTTTGAGTGTTTTTTAGTATTTCTAGTGTTTTTAGTGTTTTTTAGTGTTTTTAGTGTTTTTTAGTATTTCTAGTGTTTTTAGCGTTTTTTAGTGTTTTTTTTGTTTTTAGTGTTTTTTAGTGTTTTCAGTGTTTTTTTAGCGTTTTTTAGTGTTTTTAAGTGATTTAATTTAAAATATTTTCTTTTACTTCCGTTGCAATCTGATTCAGATTATAATTACCAAATCTATTTGCCGCAGGAGGATTCATTTTAATCACCATCTACGTCTGACATTTATGACATGTTAATGTCACATCATCGTAGGAAACTACGTATATTTATTTTGGTTTGTTAATCAACCAATTAAATACCGAAATACAAAATCGAAAACACTGATTTTTCGTTTATCAACACGCGTTTATCCACTAATCAATATCTTGCGTTTGCTCTGTCGTTGAATAATCTTTAAAAGACAGTGTTTGATAACACACCAATTAAAGTAGAAATTATTAAACATAATGATTAATGATTAATAGTATTTAGGATTCAGGGTTGTTAGAAATGCGTTTAAAATATGCTGGTGCACAAGAATTATTAGGTCTTTGTGAGAATACATAAATACTAAACTTTGGATAATAAAAATTCAAGTTTGTATCGCCAAATGTGGCTGTATTGTTAAAAAGTACTTGGGTTACATTAATAATCATATGTTGTTTTGCACTTCTTAGTCAATATCGGGTTAATACTGTTTATACAAATTAAGAAAAAATACCTTGCAAAGTTAAAAAAAAAGCACCGACTTTGACAATTGCGTTCTTACATTTTTTCCTCGAAATTGGTGCATAAATAATTTCGACATTTCTTGGTCAAATCCTACCTAGTGCTCGCAAAGTCATATCATTCGCCTATTGAGGAACGGCGCAATGCGTTCGGACATTTTTCCATCGAAATTGGTGCATGAATAACAATTTTGACATATTCTGATCAGAACCTACGTGGTCACAGAAATGCATACACTTCACCTATTGGGCATTGGTGAATGCGTTCAGACGTTTTCCCATCGAAATTTATGCGCAAATAACGGTCCTGACATCTCTTGGTCAAAACCAAAATGCATACAATACATATATTGGGCCTCGGTGCAATGCGCGGACTTTTATCCATCAAAATGAATGCATCAATAACGATTTAGACATTCCTTGGTAAAAACCTACATGGTCACCTTATGGCCGGTATGCTAAAGCGGAACGGTTGACGAGGGGTAACTTTCACGGGTCTGCCGAAATCATTTACTTGAGTTTAGCATATATAGACTCTGCCGGTTCGATGTGGTATATAAATAACGATTTCGACATCTCTTATTAAAAACCTACGCGGCTACCTTAAGATCGATCTCTGGCATGTTACGCCGGAACGGTTGACGAGAGTTTGCATACTACGGGCCTTCCGAAACCTTTCATTCGAGTACGGCATACATAGGCTCTGGTAATTATATGAGGCACATAAACAACGATTTTGATATCTAGGTTAAAACCTACGTGACCAACGAAAACACATAAAGATCAATTATTGGGCATCGATGCAATGTGTTCGGAAATTTTTCTATAGAAATAGGAGCATATATAATTTTGGCATCTCTTGGTCAAAAAATATAGATCACCAAAGGAGCATAACATTGACCTATTGGCATCATTCTGATCAGTAAAAAAATTTTTTTTTAATTCTATTTTTATTCAAATGTTTATTTTAAACTGTGTTAACTAGTAAGATGTACTATTTGTGTATACTTTCAATATCACGCCTAATTTTAAGTTCTTAATTCTTCTCCGCTGTATTCCTTAATCTTATTTACAATTTACTCAATTATTTATAGAAATAACCATAACCTATTTCTAGCCATTAATATGAGTTGATAGTTAATTGTGTTTTGTACAATACGGTTACAAGTTCACACGTTTAATTATAGTTTAATTGGCGTACGATTTATGAAAAATAAATTACTGCTGTCAGCGATCTTATAATTTAAAATAAAATTGCATTATTTTTTTATTATAACGCGGATGTCCAAAACGTCAACGATATATTTTAAAAGTTCAAAATGCCGAACACGCCTAATGTACCGCCTACCATTTCGACAACTATATGCCTATTCTACTGAATTTTAGTGTTGAGACATTACGCGGACAATGACCGAAACGTCGATCGAGATGTATGCCCCGAACGCGGACACTATACTCTTATACGTCCAAAACGCCAAAATTTAATGTAGGACTACGTCAGCTTATTTATAGATATTTATTTTGCGTCTCCCTATTTAATGCACAGCAGCTCATAAATCAAACTTCAGTTGAATTAATGAGCACAAAAAAATTGTAAGAATAATACAAAAATACAGAGAAAGCTCACGGAACAATTAGCACAATGCACGATAGATTTTGTTTTATCATACTCAGTGTTTAGAGTGTAAGTGTATGGTGTGATGTGGTGTGTCTGTGTGTCTGTGTGTCTGTGTGTCTGTGTGTCTGTGTGTCTGTGTGTCTGTGTGTCTGTGTGTCTGTGTGTCTGTGTGTCTGTGTGTCTGTGTGTCTGTGTGTCTGTGTGTCTGTGTGTCTGTGTGTCTGTGTGTCTGTGTGTCTGTGTGTCTGTGTGTCTGTGTGTCTGTGTGTCTGTGTGTCTGTGTGTCTGTGTGTCTGTGTGTCTGTGTGTCTGTGTGTCTGTGTGTCTGTGTGTCTGTGTGTCTGTGTGTCTGTGTGTCTGTGTGTCTGTGTGTCTGTGTGTCTGTGTGTCTGTGTGCCTGTGTGCCTGTGTTCCTGTGTGTCTGCGTGTTTGTGTGCCTGTGTGCCTGTGTGTCTATGTGTCTGTGTGTCTGTGTGTCTGTGTGTCTGTGTGTCTGTGTGTCTGTGTGTCTGTGTGTCTGTGTGTCTGTGTGTCTGTGTGTCTGTGTATCTGTGTGTCTGTGTGCCTGTGTGTCTTTGTGCCTGTGTGTCTGCGTGCCTGTGTGTCTGTGTGTGCGTGCGTGTGTGTGTATGTGCGTGTTCGTGTGCGTGTGCGAGGTGCGTGTGCGTGTGTGTGTAACGAGTGTGTATGTGTGGGTAAATATTTGTAGTTAGAATGCTTAGTGGACATGGGAAAGCAGCCCACACCACCGAGTAAAAACGATTTCAAATAGACGATAGAATCGTCTATTACGCCGCCTTCCTGACTGTAGAAGAAAGCGACAATGGACAAACCGCCCTGCGTTTCCATCTGATGTTCGTGTAGGTAGTATAGGTGTTTTTAACTTACGTGCAGGAGAGATCGTATATATAACGATTACAAGTTCGAGGTCGTTCAGGTACCGTCAGGTGGTTTTGGGACGGTCAGGTGATGCATACGGAAAGTTACAGGGCAGCAAAGACCTGAAAACAAGCTTCTGTAACTTTTTTTGTGAGTGTGCTGATACGTATTAATGCTTATGTTGTGAACCGATTTTGCCCTGTTGATGCTTATGTTGTTGGTGGAGCGGTTTGTTGGTGGTATGCATTGCATACAATCATGTTTTGATTATTTTTGGTATCAAAGAAAGGAAAAAAGGTTTTTAATTGAATTCTATTATGAGGTGTATTTGTAAGAGCAGTTCAAAGACCTTGTGTAATTTATGTGTGGATGACTGTAGTTGTTTCATATTCATTGTCCTGGTCTTAGCGTTAGTCATCACATAGAACAGATTCCGAGTATATAACAGGTATTTTTAAGTGATTTGTCTAACCCACCGCGAGACCGTCAAGGGGTTGGGCTTGGGTAGAAGGAAGATTCTTATTCTTGCGTTTAGGTTTTTTTCGTCAGTATATACAGAAGCGTTGGTGGTTTTAAAGTGTAGTAAGGATTTCCTTGTTAGTGATAGTGTCGCCAAAGGATTTTGGTGTGTTTTTCGTAGTGTTTGTACTTCGTCAGTTACGGGCAGAGTATTTGCATGTTGTATAGTGAGGTTACTGAGGTGTGTAGCGAAGTTTGTGTATTAATCTTAACATTCGGCGATTATTGGAAGAAATAGTGCAAAGGTAATTTGGTATAATGTTAGTATACAAGGGAGATTTGTAATGCATAACACGTAAATCATGTATATGTGTTGTAAGGCTTTAAGGTGGCAATCTCTGTTCCGACAGCCGTTTAGTGTCTTTAGTGAAAAGGATTTCCAGGTATGTCACTGTTTGTTGGAGTTTTAGTTTAGTTTAGTATTCTGCTCAAATAGGTTTGGAGTATGATCGTCTCGAAAGTTGGGGTTTCGGAAGAGGATTGTTGAGTTTTGGTAGGGTTAACGAAGACTCTCCACCTTTTAACCCAGTTGGAGACGTTTTAGAAATGCTGCGAGAGGGAGTTCTGCTTCGATGAACAAACCAGAAGGCAATGTCATCCTCCAACTCCGCTACGGGGAGTCCCGGCTGCAAAACGATAAGAATGTTATAAGCAAATATTACGTATAGGACAGGGGATAAGGTAGAACCTTGTGGTATGCCTGCTGCGTTGAAAGGTTCAAAAATATTATTTCATACTTCAACCCGTCCTGACCGTACGAAAGCACGAGTTTAGAAAAGTACGGTTGGGTCTTAAACCGAATTGGCTCTCAGTGGTTTCTAAATTATCTTGCTAAAATCTGCTGCAAGAATTTTCTAAGACAGCTTAGGGACGATATAGGTTTATAGGAAGAAGAATTGTAAAGTCGGGGTGATGTTTAGGAAGTATGACGTTGGAAGCAAACGTTCTGGCCAACGAAAAGTAGGAGAGTGTAATACATTTGTTGCAGATGTTTGTTGGTAAGTTTATGGCTTGAGATGTCGTAGAATTTTCCGCTATAGATCGTCGTGTCCTACGATGGAGTTACGTACTTTTTTACAGTATTAGGTGACATATACGTGAGATAGGATCATTGAAAAAATTCCCGTTGTCCAACTGGACTTGTGGAAAGTTCAGATTTGTAATTGTTTAAGTGGACCTTCCAGGAGTTCTTCATAGGCATTGTCGAACAGTGAATCATTGGGCAATCTAAAGGCGGTTTGCAGGTGATGGCCGAACGTTTCGGCCTTTCCTAGGTCGATACAAATAAGATCGTCTTGGGGATCAGTGAGGGGAAATTGATTTATACCTGGTCTGTTACATTGTTGCAAAGAAGCTCACTGCTAAGGTAATTGGGTTGGGATCTGGTTTTTACAATCGCAGCGTGGGTGGTCCTGGCTGAAGGTACAACGTAAGCGACCCTCATTGAAATCTTTTAACGATTTTTGTGATAACGCAGAGAGGATAAAAACATAGTGAACATCCGTTAAAGACATATATTAGATAAAATTCTATGCTTAAAATAAGTAGATATATAGTATTGGCTATGTTGCAAAAAAAATATATTATTTTGCTTTTAATCTAAATAACTATAAATTTCAAAAGCAGAAATACACTGAAACTTTTATATTGCAAAATTAGGACTCTACTTCAAATTGTTGCTATGGTTACAATGGTAACTAGCAGTTTCCTGTTGATGTTTTACAAATATACGTGGAACTGCTTATAAACTGTATTTATAATATATTGTTTTATTTTTATGAGTTGGTCTTACAGTTTCGTAATTGATTTTATTTGTTTAGCAGTATGAACTACTTAAAGGTAGGAAATATATGGTGTGGAACAACACAAGACATTCCAATCTACAAAGTGGAAAATAAACGAAACGAAATAATGTATTTATGAAAATCGACGTGGTAAAAACAACCATAATGATTTAGGTCAAACACGTTTAAATCTTTATGTCAGATAGGCATTTAGATGTCAACCTGAAACAAATATCAAAGCCAGCTTGTAGGTAGCACACTACGAAAATTTGATGAATACATTGAAAATATTCCGATTAAAATTGTTGTCGCGATAGCAAAAGTTAATTACTAAAAGTTATTATATAATGATTGTTATTTGAGAATGGTTTGTATTTCTTTGTTTTTGTAAGACATTTGTGTAGGGTTTTAACTGAGGGCGGCCCGCAACCAGATGTTTTAAGTTGCAGGTGCAGGCTCAACTGCATTTATCGAAAGGGCAAGACAAATTGGTAAATATGCCTATAAAAGCGTTTTGAAAATAAAAATGTCAGTATTATACAAAAAATTACACCGCGGTCAAAGAAAAATTTGTTCATGAGTTGAAATGTGATAGTTTAAATACAGGATTTCTACGGTTGATTGCACATGTTAATTAGAAATAATGGTTCTTTTCATAATTAAAGGCAAAAGCGTTCACACGAAATATTTTTATTGCTTTTGTTAGTTGATATAGAAAATAGGGGGTGATGGAATAAAAACGGTTTGTTGTGGTTAGAATAGGGAGTTTGATTAGAATTTTCAAAGCGGGCGGGAGTAAGATTTGACATCGATTCGGTGTTTGTTTAATTAGATCTTCTTTTCTTTGTTTTGTGTTAATCGATAAATCCGAGTATTTTAACATTTGTGCTGGTGAAAGCTTAAAAAGAATAACCTATATTGATAATGTAAGTAAAAGAAAAGATTTTACGGTTTGTGAAATTACACAGAAAAAGTCATTCTACCTACTCATTTAAATTGTTAAAACCAAACTGAAACCCTAACTTGCAAAACTGTTGTGTTCATTGAAATTACGCAGGTACAGCGAAGCTCGCTCTCTTTTTTCTTTATGTGTTCTATTTTGTGTATTGATAATTCCAATCTGTATTTATAATGATAAAAACACAAACGATCATAGGTATAAAGTCAGAAAGCTGACCCTAATGATCTAGTTATCTATATATTTATCCAAATGTCTCTCTTGTTACCGTTATATGCCTATATGTCTATATTTTTGTGTTTTGTTTTATGCCTAAGAAGAATTGAGAGCGTTATTATCTTGCATTTGTAATAATACCTACTAATCATGTAGGTGAATCGGTGTTGCAGGACTTTGTTTCAGATGTTATACTTTGCCTTAACTGCGTATTTAATGTGTTTGGCCACGAATGGTTTTTCTGTGTACGCAATTATACCATTTATTGTTACTGTCCATGTGTATCATTTGTTGTGCTCGTATCCACAAATTTGTATGCGTAACGTACTTGCCCTTTTTCATTTTTATCTACTTAAATAATCTGTAACCTGTTTAATTTTCTGTTGTTATTTTTCATGTAGGTTGAATTTGTAATATGTATTACTAGAGTGCTTAATATATTTGGGTGTTAAAAACCGCCATGCTTGGTTAAACAAAAGGGCCACATGGTCGGGATAACACTCTTCCCTTTGGTTTTTTGTGATTGATTGACGATCTTATTGTGGATACGATCACACTGTTTATGTTTATTGCATTTATGTGTAGTTATTTAAGTCGCTTTGCATTTATTTTTTGGTGATATTTAAATTTTGTAAGGTACGCCCTTTTAACTTGATTTAATGATGTCCTTTGTTGTTTTTTTTTGTGTTCTGTTTATGTCCGGTTGTCCCACGCCCTGTATAATGCTTTATATGTAATTATTTACCTAAAAGCAGACAGGAATTGGTTCCAAAAGGGATCCTCCTGTTTGTTATTTATTACCTATTTATTTTGCTTTAATTTGAATACCATTTGTAGACCTGATTTTATGTTTATTTGTGACTAAACTTCGTTTTATGCAATGTTATAGATTTTGTACGCCTTTAATACCGATAGAGTAGTGTTGATACATATTTAATCCTTTGATTACAATTTACTTGTGTTATCTGATCTTTGTTTTTTTTTTGTGTGATTATTATTGGAATAAAGGGAGTTTTCTTGGTGATTCTTTTTCTCCCAATGTAACTAGGATGACGAGCGAATCACCAGGTAGCGCAACTCGTTCATCTCAATTACAGTTTTGTTTCATTTAATTACCTTGCCACCTTATGCAACAAATTAACCTTATCCGACCCTATCTCCTGCACATTACACAACGTAGGTTATTTGCCCCTAGACGATCACTGTTTTTTTTAATCAGGTTAGAATTTTGCGAGTTCTAGATCAGATTTGTAAATCAACTCTGATTATTTAATCACGGCCAGTAAGGGAGATTTAAGCTATTAATTGGAGTAAGCCTAACATTAGCCGAAGTAGCATCATTCTCAGTGACATCAATTTAAGCAATTAATAATAGCATCTTATCAGTCAAATTAAGATGCATCCTTTAGCTATTGTTTTGTCTCTTGAATTTGCATTAATGCGAACAAGTACAAATTACACGTTTCATGATAGGGTACTTCTGGGTTACGACAAGCTTCTTGCCAAAAATACCGTAAATACAGTTTATTAAAGGGAATTATTAAGCAATTTCAAACCATGCACTAATAGGGTCTATAAATACACGGTTTTAAATGAAGTTGATAGAAAGCGCTGTGTTAATTTTTATGAAATATCTAACAATGAATGCATTGCGTCACAATGACGGGAACTAAAAAACAATTCATGCGTTCTGTACTTACATTACGAGATGGCAGTCATGTCGATATAAGGTTTTCACTTTGGAAAACAGGAAAATTAAAGAAAGCGATTCTGTGAAAAATATTGTATCCAATTCGAATATTAATGTGCAACTAACGATTGCATCGTGTCTAACCCACCACTTAACATAAAATGGAAGAGCTCGACTGAGAACTCAGTCAACCGGTAATTAACCGTAGAGCACTTTGTTTTGGGGTGAGGAGTTTTGGAGCGCAGATAAATGGTATAGATATTTAGGTTAGCGAGATCTGTACTAGTAAATGATAAGGAGAGCAAGCAAGAATTGAGCGCCACAAGCTTTAAAACAGTAACTTAGGTTTAATAAGAGAGACCCCGTAAAGCATGAACTAGGGAGAAAGAAAAAGAAATAATAAGTAAACACCAATTCTCGCAGTAATATTGTTTTATTTAAATTCGCCTAAAAAAAAGACTGAATAAATTTTGTATGAATATCTAAGACGTAACGATAACAATCAATTATCACCTACGAAGTTTATTTATCTTCCCAACAAAATAAACGGACTGAACAAATTTTGTATAAATATAAAAAACGTAACGATAACAATCAATTATCACATGCGATGCTTATCCTGATAGAAAATGGTAAAATTTTTGATTACTACTTAAACTTAACGTGTTCGTTGATAGATCTTTCACTGTTAAGAATCTGAAAAGGAAAGTTCACATACAACAGAATATTTATATATATATATATATATATATATATATATATATATATATATATATATATATATATATATATATATATATATATATATATATACATATATAAATTAAAAATTCAGTTACTCGAGTTGCCGTTTTTTACAAAATCACCAATAACAATCAAACAATTATAATTGAGAACGATTATTCACACTTGACACTCGCAAGAATTTTCGGAAACTGTAAGGTTTACGTATAGGGAACTCTAATGAAAGCCTACCTTATTTTTTCACCTTATTTCAAAAAAAAATTAAAAAGGAGGTTATTCCATTTAAAATAATATAACTTTGATAAGTAACAGGTTTGTAGATGACCCTGTATAAATCAAACTAATTTTAGATTGTAGTCCTAGAAGGCTTACATATTCTCGCCCAAACAGATGTTGAAAAAATTCAGTCGTTTGGGTGCTAGAGACCGACGCGTTGGTGGTGGCCCACCCTGTATAACCCAGACAACTAAAATAATGTCTCGTGTAAACTGAATACTCCAACCCACAAATAATTCTTAGATCTAAAAGAAAAATTTAAAAGGGCACAATATCCCGCTCTAAATTCCGCAATAAAAGAATAAATTAGATTACAAACATATTCGGTATAAAAGAATGTTACAGTGCAAGTCGTCGTCATGAACAGTAGCACAACCGCAGCTACCAACTAACGAACAATGGGAAATGAGGATCAAATGAATAATGGATGCGCGTTAACCAAACAAAGGGTGCGGTTGGTGGCCTCGAAAATTCTGTTTTGCCAGTATGCCCAAATTAAATAATTATAAATCCCACAATAAGGGCAGTAACGTTACTCATAAATTACATAAGTTCAACATTGAGCTACATACGAGAGATATACACAATATGGTAGTTACATATATAAAACAAAGAAAAATTGCAGATTACCGTTCACAAAATGTGAGTATTACACTATAAATCTGGTAATATCATCAACCAAATCACACTCTTAGGATGTAGAAAATATATCGACAGCTGCAAAGGGCAGTTTACGAACCACCAGAGGTTATAGTATACATTTAGTGATTATGAAGTCAACACATACTCTGAACTGTTTCAACGAGGAGTTGCACTTCATACCCGGACGTTACCAAACTTCGTCCTGATTGATGCAGGCTTAGACGAGCACAAGTTGAAACGATGTCGAGTAGGTCATCAATTCCAAAAAGTACAGACATGTACTATAATTGTAGTAACTACCAATAACAGGACGGTCAAGAAGGAGAAACATGTTTAGAACACAGCGTAAGGATGATTCCAGGCAAAAAGGAAAACTAAAAGTCGAAGAAGAAGCTAACATAAGATAACGTAAGTGTTTGCGAAATGATAATCTAACGGTTTTTACCTCTGAGGTCGTAGGGGACCTCAAATGATGTAATTACGAATGCTTTTAACTATCAGCCTTGGGACCAGCGGTTAGTTTAATTCGAGTATTTCGGGCACTACAAATAGAATTACCAAAAGTTAAGAGAAAGAAAATATCTTACCTATGAGCGAAAGAAATGTTTATTGTATGTATCCGCTACATTCAGCGAGCAGTAATCTTTAGAAAGTAAGTACAGCAACACTAATTAATAATTTTGAGTGAATTTTCCATTTTAGAACTGTGGATGATATTAATAAAATAAAAATAGAAATTTTTTTAAGAAACGCACTAATTTTCACTCAATGGCGACCCAAACAAATTGTAGGACGTTTTTACCGGAAATTTTGTTATAAAAGACATAGTTACGAATTATAAAAAATGTGATTTTTCTGTTTCTTTCCTAATTTTAATAAAGTATTTTTATCACCTGTACCGCCCTCTAGTGGTGGTCAACAGACGAAATAGTTAACTTGATGTAGACAGTTTTGAAACCGGCAGAAATACTGCTAATGTCCCAGAAGTGGCATTACTGTGTCAATTTAAAACATTTATAATGTAATTTCAATAAAGTAAATCCAGCAAATTGACTAATTAATATTGATTTTAACGCCGATTTCCGCACGTTACACGATCTCGACTTTTTAACGCGTTTAACTTATCGTCAATCGCCTTCATTAATACACTTGATGGTTAAATAACTATTTCACGTTTTAAATCTTGAATCAATTTTAAGACTTATTTGGTTTTGTCAAGAAATGTTATTAAGATAAGTACAAAATTGAATTATCTTTAACAACATACATGTTCATATAAAATTGATCGTTATTCAGATAATCGAATACTTACATTCCACTTTAGGATTTTTGCGGTATCACATAGAACTGCACAGAACATAATTAGCTTATAATTTTATGAACTTTTATTAACAGTATAATACCTTTCCAGTTTGATAATAATACTTATTAGAGGTGTATTAAATATTTAACCTAATTCGTGGCAAGCGGCTGTTGCTTCGTTAATGTTACATTTTATATAATTTACCCGTAAAATCGCATTCTTCAGTTTTGATGAAGGAGTCGTCATTTGACATAAGCATATTAATGGCCTCTCATCCGTATAAATATAAATTTTCTACCGTAAAAATATAGCCTAAGGTGTTTTATTGGCTAAACAATGATTAAAAGTCTCTTTTCAATAATTGCTTTCAGCTTTATTAAGTAGTGCAGCAGAATGCAAACTACCTTATAATTTTACTCTGTAGTCTGGCCTTCCGTCTGTACCATAACACAAATACGACACCACTTTTTCACGATCTGATTTTTGCATTCGTTACATATGATGAATATCTAAAAATAATGTTGTCACGTGTGGATGAAATTTGTCGTAGAATTGTTTTTTGAATATTAGGATATTTGAATGGCATATGTAGAATTTTAAATTAAAATGCACCGAGAATTTTATTTTAAAGTTTGTTATTGCAGTTTTGATAAAATCAATTGAATTTCATGATGATTGAAGAAAGGTTTTAAGAAACATAATATGTATGAGTATATATTTATTTGCGTTATTGTGTTTGATAACAAAAGGTTCAGTCGCGGTTAAATAGTTCTGCGTACTTCCAAGTTTACCAGTTCATTTATGCATTGTGTTGTTATAGGGGAAGTATAGAAAATTTATTTGAGGAGCAGGTTTTCTTATTGAGAAACAGAATGTGTACATCTCGATTCTAGGTATCAAGTCTGTTTTTTTCCTGGGAAGTGTCCATTACGCAGTTTTAGTATGGGAGATTTTTTCGTGTGACAATTAAAAAGATGACATGATTTTAGGGGGTTAAGACGTTTTGTATTTCTTTCAGTTAGTTAAAAGTCATGCTGTTGAGGAAGGAGGTCGAACGCTAATCGGATCATGTAGGCTTTGAGCGCACAGAATGTGTCTACGTTCTATCTGGGTACTTGAAGCTATCGTGAGGGAATCTTCCCGTTCACCTTGTGTGTTTTTTTAAAGAGAATTCAATCATCCCGGGGTCATTTTTTGTGTTGTTATTTGTCGGTCAAAAGTGACATTTTCGTGCCCTGATTGTTTATTGTAATGCTTTCCTTATTTTTGGAGTAAAACCGCGCTTTAGCGGATTGTGATATTGTAGAGTTTAGTAAACTTATTTATGCATCGAGAAAGTGCACCGCGTCCACAGCTGTTCTGACAAATAAAATGTTGCTGCAAATAGATAGTTGGATGGTTGAAATTGACTACAGAGAAGTTGCCAAGTCCGCAGAAGGAGATCAAGGAGTTATTGGTATTCATCGATCAATTAATAAAGGGTCAATTGCACGAGTGTTGCCTTTACCGCTGTGAGATGAAAAGAAAACATTTAGATTAATCAATTTTGTGCCAATTAAGGTAATTACTTGTCTATGTTTATTTTGGGTGAATTGAATGAAGTTGTTTTTGTATTTATTTAGACGGGTGAATACGATTTCTTTTGTGTATAGTATTGCATAGACGCCCTTCAGGAGCTTAAGATAACTTTATCGAAATGTATTCAACCGTTTATCGTAATATTACAAACTGTGTTATTTTTTTTAATTTTTGTTACTGTATACCAGGGATGCACAGACTTATTGGAACTTACAGGTTAAACGTTACAGGTTACGTTACAATGTTACATTCATAATTACTTAATTTCTAATTTGATACGTGGCATCCCATCGAGTTGACAAGTTTCTTGACATTTGGTTCCAGATTACTTCTCGCCACACGTAAAATTGCTTCCAACCTGTCGTTTGCTAGATGGTTTCGATGTTTGGTTTTATTGACATTTAATATTGAAAACGTTTATTCACAAATATACGTGGACCCAAACAAACTTGTGAATCTCAATACATTTGTACGCGTTTTTATATGTGCAGCGGTAGAAATTAAGTAAGTTGCCTTCATTAAATTTATTGCATAAATTATCGTTTTGCAAGTCAATCAATTCAAGTTGTATTGCTTCTGATGCATTCTCAAACGAAATTGTAAAAGGATTGCTAAATATATCCAGAAGCGGCTTAAATTTTTGGAAATCTGAAAATCGTTCTTGAAAAGTTCGTATCAAAATATCTAATGTTTCTGCGTAGGTCACATTCACATCAGTTGTGTTAAACTTTTCAGCTGATTTCTTGTAATTAGGAAAATAGTCGTAATTATATGACTTTATTTACGATCTGAAAAGGGCCAACTTACATTGAAAAGATAGAATGTGAGCGTATAGCTGGGACATCAGTTGATCTTTGCTCTGAAGTCGCGTATTTAAGATATTCAAGTGATTTGTGACGTCTATTAGAAAATCCAAGTCACATAGCCAGTCAGAATTTTTGAGTTCAGGAGCGTCCTCCTTCTTTTCAGTTCGAAATATTTCTATTCCTTCAATTAAATTTAGAAACTGCTCCCGTGTCAATCGCCGGCTAAGCCACCATATTTCAGTATACAACAGTGTTTCCATACTCGATTTCAATTTCTTCCATAAATTTTTGAACTGACTGTGATGAAGACCTCGGGATTTTATTAAATTTACTATTGGAACAACAACTTTCATTATATTTTTGAATCCCAATTTTTTTGAACACAGGGCCTCTTGATGTATAATGCAATAGAACTGCAATAGTTCTTCGGTGTCTATGTTTTGTGCTTGCAAATGCTGTTTTAACAGAGTTACTAACCCAGAATTACTCCCGACTATCGAAGGAGCTCAGTCAGTTACAACTGTAGATAATTTCAATAAATCCAAATCCATCTTAAAACATTGTTCCAAAAATCCTGTGAGCATATCACTCCCCTTAGTTTGATCTGTCAATGAACTCATCCTATTCAGCTCTTCACAAACTTCAAAATCTTGAGTTACACCTCGTAGAAATACAACAGTTTAGCTGTTGAACTGATATAAGTAGATTCATCAAGTGCTAAACTGAAAAATTCAATTTTTTTAGCTTTTGTAGATAAATGGTCTGCTATATCAGCTGATGAAGCAGTAATTCTTCTTTGAATGGTCATTCGATTAAGTTGAATCTTCTCAAACTTTTTTACTGTTTCCGAACACATTTTGCTAGTGGCGAATTCTAAGCGATTTTTAACAAAATCGCCATCTGTAAAAGGCCGACATCTTTTCGCTATTGTACGAGAAACTTCAAAACTTCAGTATCAATTTCTAAACGGGTTTAGTAAACATGGCTTGCTGGATCACTAAACTCCTTTTTAAAGATGAAATGTTTTACTTTCGTTACTCGTCGTTTAATTTTCCAAAAGTAGTATGCTGTGTTTCATAGTGTCTTTTTACATTGTGTTCCTTTGGAATGGCAACATAATTCTTGCAAATCAAACATACGATACTATTACGCAACGAAACAAAGAATACTGCTGTCCAAATTTCTTCAAACTGCCGATTTTCAACTTTGACCTTACGATTTTTGCTAGGACCTAACTTATCCATAGCGAAATTGATAATAGGCCTATTACTGCGGATATGTGTAGATACCTAACCATGAAATGAAATAGTAAATAACTCACTCCTTTAAAAGAATATTCGAGCAAAAATTGAATTATAAGATAATAAAATTTAAAATGTTGTTACCTGCTTACAATTTTCACAACACGTTGTTTTACACAAGAACCAATAAATAACGTAGTATCGTTTTGTAATAACTTTCGAAAATAGTAACAGTTCTGCAATGCACGCGTACTAGGTAAATGTAAACCATACACTGAGTCAAGCAAGTGACTCTCCGGTAATCGTCACGCTGCGCTCTAACATAAACTCATCCGAGCTCCACCCCCTTGAGTCCCGTATTTTCTTACAATTCGTTGGCACATCACGAAAATGTGTCTAATTTATGTTTCCTGCGTCATTAATATACCGATAAGGTAGTAATTAAATGAAGGCAATTAAGATAGATGATCTTGGGAATTCTGAACCTTGCAAGCTTCGCCCCGAATTAATATTTAGAATTTTACGTAAGAAGCTTTATTTCTTTCCGGAAGTAAATTTATTTGTTTGTGAGTTGATAATGACTGTACCGATACTCTGATTGTTTTTTTTATCGTAAATATAGATAGTGTTAATGAATTTTAGCGTATTATTTCGTTGTTGAATGTAAGATTATATGTAATGTTTGTCCTTCCTCACAGTATTATCCTTATTTACGAAGTACTAAATTTAAAAGATAAGATATGTTGATTACTTAATGTTACTGATCTTTTTATGGAAAATTTTAATCTACACGACCTTACTGCTGCAATTTTTTAATGATTTTGACGAAAGCTTTTAACGTAATAATTTGTGAGAGATTTCTCTGTTAGACTGTTTGCTATTTTTTTATTTTTTTTAAGATATAAAAATGTCACAAATAAGATTTAACGTAAAATAAAATTAGAGTAAATAAGGTTGATGAACGATCGACTGGTCTATTAGCACGTCATTTTGTTTTGATTACGTGCAAATATTTTGAAGCCTTACAGGAAACGCCTGATCAAGGCTTTTAATTTACCTTCACCTGGTTTATTCAACGTAAAGTAAGTTTTTCTTTGTTTTGAACTTTGCTGTGGAATACTCGCATGCAGGTATTTAGACGACAATATTGTCGATTAAAAACAAACTGGCGTTCCTTTAATCTATGACTTTCCCCTATTGCCTGAGGTATTACGAGCTGTCCTAATTACAAAAGTAATAACACGCTTCACCTCTTTCCCACTGAACTTCCGCCGCATTTTTCTTATCTGTTACTTCAGATTCTACTGCCATTTTCGCCCGTAACAATTTTTAAGACGTCGAACGCCCAGGGTGTACATCTACGAGACGGCTTGACCCATCTCAACCAAATTCGGTAGGTGGGTGTGGGCGTCACGAGGGACACGGAAAAGTAGTTCGCGGTATGGATCGCCGGCGACATGACGCCAATATTGGGGACCTAACGAATGGGTGGATTCTCACGAAAAGAATGTCTCGTAAACACCTAACCCAGTACGCACACGTGAGGAAGCAGAGAGAGTCCGAAAATGCGGTTTTAGACGGCACTGTAAGCACTGATAGTTTGGTCAGCCGTTGGCCTCGTACCTCCCAGAATCATAACAACTAGAGGAGTTCAGGATGGCGAAAGAGTAGGGTTTGAAGGGAGAGTCGCGTTACTACAATCTACACTATCACTCTTAACTTTTACAAGTAGTTTACTAATATTAGCCTCGCGTATTCCATACGTTCCTGTTATATAATGATGATTTTCTAAATTATTTCCAATCATGTGGTCAAGATATACAAAACATGACTCATAATTTAAACATTATTCTTGAAAATAAACTTCGACTCGTCATTTGTAATTAATCTCTATCCATTTGTATTTTCTACTTGAAGTTTGCAATTCTACTTGATAATAGCTTTGTGTAAAATCTAAATATGAAAGAGATATTGCACCCCTCCCAGTATATCATGTTCATGTGGTAATCAGTATGGTTTTGTTATATACAGGTTGAGCATCTCGTTTTACTCTTATGTTTTCTTGGCCTTTATTTGTTACACTGTTTAGCATTTTGCATAAGAAAAATATTCGCGTACTTTGTAAGGTGTTTAAGAATACTATCGCGTTCTTCCAACTTTAATTCTTTTACGTTTAATAAATGTAAATCTAACAATTTGCCTTTCTCTACGCATGCCTCGTTTTCATCAAAGTTGTTCAAATTAAAAAATTAAAGGTGATAACTTAATAAATTCCGGTTTAAAATTCCTAATTGAATCTGTTTCCTCGTTCACATTTAGTATTTTGCCCGCTAACCCTGTCACGACCTACAAGTTGTCCCAAAATTAATCTCCCCAGCCGCCGGGGTTATATTATACAGGGTGTGCAAATATGATTGCACCAAATGGGATTATGTAGAAACGGTTTGACATTTAGATTTGACATTCGATGGGGTTAAAACATACATAAATACCCATATTTTTGTATGAGTTCTGTTTGTTTTGTGCGACTGGTGTTTGTCAGAGGCAGCCTTGATATACCGTGCTGTATTTCCAAATCAATTTTTTTTTTTTTATGATTGTGGACCTGAACAGGCTAAATAAGGCCTATCGTGCTAAAGCACTCAGGAACACTTAGGAGGATGGATAGAGGGATAATGAATTGCCAATAGATGCCTATGAACAGCTACCTTAAATTTTCTCATATCATAAGTGAGAGGAAAACAGGAACTAGGAGATCATTCCAGAGTTTAGAAGCCGTGTAGAAAAATGTGGATTGCGTCCGTTTGGTACGACAAGTGGAGATTTGTACTGCATACTGATGATGTGAATGAGCGAACCGAGTGTTTCTCGCAAAGATAGCCGGAGATGGTATCAAAGAATGTAATTCACCAGCACAATAGCCGTTGTAATAACGGTAATACAAAGAAAGAACTGAAACCATCCTTCTATGCTCAAGGGACTGTATGTGAGAAGTTAAGGACGGGTCATTTATAAGCCTAATCGCTCTCTTTTGAATACGATCAACGATATCGAGAGCGTATTGGGGAGCACTAACCCAAAGGTGAGAATTATATTCCAGATGAGGCCGAATTTGGGCCTTATACAGCAGAAGGAGTTGTCGAGAGGTAAAGTACTGCTTAGATTTGTACAAAAAGCCTATTTTACGAGCAGCTGTTTTGGTAGCTGACAGAAGATGGTCAACCCATGAGAGATTTGAAGATATAGTCATACCCAACAGAGTAATAGAGTCTGAAAACTTAAGAACTGAGCCATTCATACTTACAACAGGAAATGATCGATCTCGTTTGGCGGACATAAGGCAACACTGAGTTTTGTTAGCATTAAATTTAACTAGATTATTGCATCCCCATTCGAGAATACGTTGAATGTCTTTGTTGATTGAATTTGCCATTTCAGCTTTAATTTCTTGATTACATAGAAGGTGGATTATCACTATGAGTAGACTGAGATGAACTACAGTGAAGAGTGCTATCGTCAGAAAAGCAATGGATGGGGTTAGTTGTTGAAGAAATAAGGTCATTTATGTACAGCAGAAAAAGTGTAGGCGCTATATCGGATCCCTGTGGTACGCCCGCGTTAATGCTAACTTCTTTTGAAAAAAAGCCATCAACTACGACACGTATTCGTCTTTTATCAAGGAAACTAGAAACCCGGTTGATGAGCGTATCATTTAACCCAAACGAGGTGAGTTTGGCAAGTAAACACTTATGCCAAACTTGGTCAAATGCCTTTGAGATATCTAAAGCGACTACAACTGTTTCACCGGACTGCTCTACTGTATTGTTCCAAACTTGGGTCACATATGAAAGAAGATCGCCTGTTGAACGACTTTGCCAAATGACACCAAACTCAACCTAAGTTGCCATTTAAAAAAAGTTGAAGATGGCTGCCTCTGATAAACACCAGTCGCACAAAACAAATGGAACTCATATCAAAATATAGGTATTTATGTATTATTTAACCCCACCAAAGGTCAAATCTAAATGTCAAACCGTTTCTACATAATTCCATTTGGTGCGATACTATTTGCACACTCTGTATGATCAATAATGAGTCGAAAATCACTTATGTCAAAATTCCAAAAAGTTCCTCCTTGCGAAATTATGACCATATTAAAAATTTCAATCATGTTTCCAAATATCCAAGTAAAAATAGTTTATTAATTTAAACCAGTGACATATACACATAATAAAATTAAAATACTTATATTGACAAAGGTAAATGTTCGAAATGTTCGCCATTTTGTTGCATGCATAATGCAAGCAATCGGCGAATAAAATTGTTTTCAACACGAGCTATTGTTTCGTTTATAATTTGAGTTAAAGCTCCATGAATACGAACAATAACGTCATCTTCATTATTCGGTAGGACTTTGTATACCGCATTTCTCAAGCAACTCCAAAGTCAAAAGTTTATTGGGTTGAGATCCGAGAACCTAGGTGGCCAAGAAGTAGGTCCTCCGCAACCAATCCATTTATCGGGAAATCAACATTTCGAGAATAATGAGCAGGCGCTCCATCATGTTTACACACAATAGTTTCACGTTGCAATAAAGGACTATCTTCCAAAAAAGGTAAATAGTGTGTTTTCGCAAAAATTTGCATAATTCCCTGCGTTTAATACTCTAGGCAAAAAATATGGTTCTATAACGGCATTGCCTAACAGACCAATTCACACGTTTACACTCCAACGCATTTGCTTATGTGATTATCTAATTTGATGTGGATTCTCGTAATTCGAGCTATGCAAGTTGTGCTGGTTAAACACTCCTTGTTGATTCAAATGGGTCTCATCACTCATCAAAATATTTGCTTAAACAGGTCTTCATTTAAATTACTATAAGTTTTTGTTATGAACGAATAAGTTCAAAGGTAAATATGTAATTAAAAATTATTATTAATTTTATAATAATAATTTTTAATTACATAGGTCTTCATTTGTATCTAAGCAATTTAAAAACCATCTGCAGAATAGTAAGCGAATCTCACTATCCCCAGGATGCAATTTTTGAACCGGCTGTAATTAATAAAGATACAGATTTTCCGTTTGCATGAATCTGTGAATAATACTACGACGATGATGAAGATTGGTTTCCAAGATCGTGGTATTTACAGACGAACCTTATTCAATGTCGTGAAGTAATTGCTCTTCTTGTTGCCATGTTAGCTGTCTAGGACAACCAGCATAAATCATGTTAGGTGCCAAACATCCAGTTTCAAATAGACGAACTTCAACAGCACTTATTGTTTTATGATCAGGGTGTCGCCTAGTAGGAAAACGTTGGCGGCACAGAAGCTCTATGGCACGAGCAGTATCTTTACCTGGATACCTATTTCAAAAATTGATTTGCAAAAATACCTTCATTGCGATCTTTAAGATGGCCATAATTTTGTAAGAAGGAAATTTTCGAAGTGATTTTCGACTTTTTTGGTCATAGAGTCTAACCCCGGCGAGTGGGGAGTTAATTTGAGAACACACTGTATAATTAAAGTATTTTATTAACTCACGCTATTGTATGAGATAATAATTGTTTAAATATTGTATTGTGAAAGTACCAAAATTTCTGTTTGTTTCAATCGCATAAACTTCCTGTGAAATTTTTATTATTAATTAAAGATTTATAATCAGTAGAAAAATTCGTACCTAGAATTCCGTATATCTCTTGTTTTAAATTTTCAGTAGTAATATAATACATCACATTGAATTAAAAATTTAAAAAACCCCCGACACAAAAACTTCTACTTTTAAAACTTCTAAAAAATAAACAAACTTTCTTGAATCAGAGCTAAGAACAGTCTCGATCAAGTCACCTTTCAAATAAAAAAAAATCAAAACCTCTGATAAAAAGTAAAAAAAAACCCTTCATCAACAAAGATTTGATGATCTTCAAATGACTGAACATATGTTCTTGAACCATAGCTAAAAACACTCTCGATTAAGTCACCTTTTAGTGAGTATTGTCAAATGGTCACAAGCTGCAGATGGAACCTGTCTAATTATTTATTTATTCTCACTCTTGAGTTAATATTTGATTAGATTATTGACTCATTCATTTAATTCAAACACAGGACGATGAGCAATATCAAATACCTTTGTCAGCACAAACAAAAGCTACAACGAAATATTCCCGGCAATAATCACGTGATTATTCGCAGTATAATAATGACTGGATTAGTTCTGAGTTTCTGACCAATACATGTGACTAGAAGTAATACTAGATTATTATGTAAGACGTGTAAGTGGATCATTATTGAGCTCAATAGCCGAGACTGCAAAATTAAGCGAAATATTGATCAACTTACACGTCGGACGCAATACACTATTTTATCTTCAAGCCTCAAATAAGCCTCCTTCGGAGAGATTGATGACAAGTATGCGTCATTCTGACAGATTGTTTCTATCTGAAATTTTCTATCAAAATCACATCGTCCTAACCCCATAATTAGTTTCAACTCCAGTCTCATTATTAGGTTCAAGCGAACCATTGTTCACCATTGGCGCAAGGCGTATGTGATTTGAAATAAACAAATAAAAGGAAACTTAAACTATCGAAATTGACAGTAATACTGACAAGTTATAGTTATATTGGCTGTCATAAATGTCAAAAAATAAACAATTATACATAATTGTGAGTTGAGGAAGCTGATGGAAGAAAATATGAAGAGAATAAGGAAAGAAATCAAAGAAATGAAAGAGAAAGAGAAAAGGACTGGAAGACGGGAAAACAAGAATTGTTAAAAAGAGTAGAAAAATTTGAAAAAAGCAGACGAAGAGGAGAAAAAGAAAAAGAATAATATTGTAATAAAGGGATGGAGCAGCAAGAAGAAATGGTGGTGGGTGAAATGAGACCTGGGAGGAGAAGCAGAAAATTATGGTGGAGAAGAGAAAACTGCGGAACACAGGAATTGACAGAGATCAAGACCTAACAAGGAAAGAAAGGTAAGTACAGAAAGATATACGGAACAGAGCGGCAGAAAGAAGAGCGGAGGGAAATAAAGTATGGGTAGGATACAGAAAAATGAAGATAGACCGAATAAGATATGTATGGAACGAGAGAACGAAGGAGCTAAGCAGAGAGAGGGGGAGAGAGGGGACATACAAAGGTCAAAACACTAAAAGAAGAGGGGAGGAGGAAGGGGAAAGGAGAATGACGAAACGGCTGGGCAACGGAAAAATGAGTAAAGGAAATGGAAAAAAAAGCAAAGCAAACAAAGAGAAAGTAGAGAGGAGCAGGATGTGGTGGGAATGCAAGAAACATGGATGGAATAAAAAGATTGGAAATGATGGGAAAAGGAAATGCCAAGTGATTTCTCATGGTTGGTACTGGAACAACAGAAAAGGAAGAGCAAAGGGTGGGATAATAGTGGGAATAAAAAGAAAGTGGTTGGAAAAATAAGAAGAGAAAGTGCGACAAATAAGAGGGATGATAGAAAGGAACATACAGTGGGGAAAAATAGTGACGGTATACAGTAGAAAGATGAAAGAGACAAGGGAAAATTTAGAGGTGTTGATAGGAGAGCGAGAGAGAGAGGAAGGCATGATAATAGGTGAAGAAGGGAGAATACAAGAGAAGAGAGGGGCGGGAAAACGACAGACAAAAGATAAAATGTTAAATATGGAAGGAAAAGAGCTGTTAGAAGCGTGTAATGAAAGGGGATGGGAAGTAATGAATGGGAACAGAGAAGAAAGTAAGAGGGGAGAATATACATACATAGAAGCAAGAGGAGAATCAATAATTGACTACATCATAGCGAATGCAGAGGCGGAGGTAAAGGTGAAACATTTAGGGTAGGAGAGAGGATTGAATCGGATCATCAGCCATTGGAAATGATAATGTAAGGGAGAGAAGTAGAGGAGATGAGAAAAGTAGAGGAATTCTCGTCCAAGAAGGTATGGAGAGTATAAAGAGGTACAAAGAAAGAATAGGGAAAGTTAATATGGTAAGGGAGAGGAGTACAAAAAAGCGTGGAAGAAATGAGAATGATAATGGAGGAAGCAGCGGAGAAAGTAAAGTTTAAAAGATGGAAAGAGGAGAAAACTGGTTGGAAGCAATGGTGGGATAGAGAATGCAAGGAGGCCAAGAAGAAGGCAAGAAGAACACTAAGACAGTGGAAGAAAGGAAACGTAGAAAAAGAGGAATATAAAGAAGCAGTACATAAATACAAGCAAACATGCGAGAGGAAAAAGGAAGAAAACAAAAAGAAAATGAAGAACATATAAGGTATATGAAAGGTGAAGAGGGCGAATGGAAATATCTAAAGAAAGTAAAGAGGAGAAGGAATCAACCGGAAATACAGATAAATGAATGGGATAGATATTTCAAGAAGGTACTGGGGGAGATATACAGGATCGAGAAGGAGGACAAAGCAAGAAGACATATGAAATACATGAAGCAGGACAAGGAATTAAAGAAGAGGAAGTACTAGAGGCAATACAGAAGGTAAAAAAAAGGTAAAGCGGCAGAAGAAGACGGGATACAAGGTGAGGAGTGGATATATGGAGGAGAAAAGGTAGCAAAAAGAATGACCGAAATAGTAAATAAAATATGGAGAGAGGGAGGATTCCCAGAGATGTGCACAAAAAAGGGGACAAAAACAAGTTACAAATGACAGAGGAACCACTTTACTAAACACGGCATATAAAATATACGCGACGGTACTGGAAGATCGGTTGAAGGTGGAAGCAGAAGAAAAGAAACTGCTACCAGACGGACAGGCAGAATTTATGGAAAGAAGAAGTACGAAAGACAACATATACATTCTGAAACACGTGGCAAACAAGGAACTAGAAAAGAAAGGGGTAGCAGTATTTGACAGGGCGAACAGGCAAACGCTGTGGGAATACTTGAGCAAAAAGAAGATGAACGAAAGATTAATAGAAAGGACGGAAGAAATATATGCAGAAACGAGGAATAGGGTGAATGGGGAATTAAGTGAAGGATTTATAACAAGGAAGGGACTGAGGAAAGGATGTCCACTGAGCCCAAGACTGTTCGCGATATACACAGGAGATATAGAGGAGACATTAAAGGGGAAACACGAAGGAGGAGTGGTGGTGGGGAACAGGAAAGTGTGGTCGCTGGCATACGCAGATGACAGCGAAAGAAGAAAAAGAAATGAAGAAGATGTAAAAAACTATTTACAAATATTTAAAAAGAAAATATTTGAAAGCAAATAGGAACAAAACAAAGATAATGGTATTGAGAAAAGGGGGAGGAAAAGGAAAAAGGAGGAATGGAAATGGAGGGAAGACGAGATACAGCTGGTAAAGGATTTCACCTATTTGGGATACACGATGAGGCAAGACAATAAAGATGGGGAGCATATAAAGGAACGAGTGAGAAAATAGAATAAATTAATAGGGAAAGTGTAGAGTGTATGAGAAAGACTGTTCGGAATGGACTTAATGAAAAGGAGATTATTATTTGAAAAACTAATAAAAAGTGTGGTGTTGTACGGGGCGGAAGTGTGGGAGTGGAAGGAATACAAAGAGATAGAGGAACTGCAAGAAAAATACTGGAAATGGGTGCTAGGAGTGGAAAGAGAAACACGGGGATACATCATCAGAGAGGAGGTGCAAGCAGAAAAAATAAGGGTAGAGGCGGGAATGAGAGCAATGAAGTACGAGGAGGAAATAAGTAGAAGATCAGAGTGTAAGATATTATAATAACGCTGGAAGGAAATAAAAGAAGGAAGAATAAAATATGGATAAGAAACCAGGAAAGAATATTATGAAAGAAATGGGTACGCGAAAGAAGAAGTAGACAGATTAAAAAGTGAAGGTTTGTGCGTACATAATTAGAAGGGACAAGGATGTCCAAAGGCACGAAAAATGGATGAAGGTGAAGGAAGGTAAACATAATACAAACTATAGGAAGATCAAGGAAAAAGGGACACTGGGATACTTGAAAGGAGAACGGAGGAAGGAAAGAAAGAAGATGATAGCGAGATTTAGATGTGGAAATGAAGAAAGAGGGAACACATATTGGAGAAGAGACGAAGACAGAGTACGTAGGGTATGCGGGGAGGGGATGGAAACGATCAACCATATGATGAAAGAATGCAGGGAGGTAAAGGAAGAAAAGAGGACGGAGAGGAGATACTGGGGGAAAAAGGAAGAGGAGGGGATTGGATGGAAGAAATATGGAAAAGAAGAAGACAGTTGAGGGGCGAGGAAGCCCGTGTAGGTGGAGTGAGGAAAAGAGGGACATTAGAACGTCAATTGTAAATAGTAAATAGAATGGTAGTAAATGTAAAAAGTGTACACAGTCCTTTGTAATATTGTTAAATAGGCAAATAAAGATATTAAGAAATTAAGAGTAATTCTTGATTTACTTGAAACTTTTCGACAAATAAGTTTAAAATTTTGTTAAACCTGTAACGAATCTTTTACGTTCTTCGTCCATTTAGTTGTAAAATATAAGAAAAAAAGGGTTTTTGATAGTTAATGATTTATAAGTTGTGGTAGGCAACTTAATTTGCATTTGGTGTAACTTAAGTTGCATATTTTCTTAAAGGTTTATACTTCCATATCATGGAATTATTTTCTACACATATTTCTCGCGCATCGCTACATCACTGATACCGGGAGCGTCCTTATTAGCATTGTTGATGTACATTTTTTTCAAGCAAGAAGCCATTTTTGGTTTCCACCTAAATTTTGTGTAAAGTGCCATTGATTTAATGGTAAGACACCTTTAACTCGTATTATATTAAAATCTGAAACATTTGCTCTTTGCAAGCACTTTTAATTATAATTTTAATTATACTTTTAACCACTTTTAATTGCACATTTAATTATACTTTTAATCACGTTTAATTCTACTTTTACGTACACTTGTACTTATAATTTTGCTACTTTTGGGTGCTTTCATTTTATGATTGCATTTTGCATTTAATTCAGATCTAAATTTAGATCACACCTTTTATTTGAACCTTCAAGAGAATGCAATAAATTCTGGATTATTCAAATTGCAATGAATATAAATTTGTAAAAAGCAATTTCAACTTTGGTATACCTTACAACGTAAAACATTGAAAATACGACATATTGCACAACATTGGTACCAAGATCACATCATATTTGGTTTACATTTCCGCATTCCTTATGATAACAGAGGTTCTCAAGAACTTGTACAAAAATTTTGACTTATTAGGATAAGGCTATTAACACTAGTTTTAAAATTTATTTTATATAATTTCAAATGTAAGTGCTTAATAAACATAATTTGTATATCTTTTATTTTGACATTTTGATGAATGCTTTATTGTATCCTCGGTTTAGTTATTCCGAGCGTAATAAAAAAAATAACTTGGCGTCCGAGAAAATTTTTATTATTGGTACCTAGAAGTTACTATATTGATGTTACGTGAAAATAACCAAGCAGAAATTTTTGGTAATTAAGCAAATCCAAAAGCAAGAACCAGGCCTGATTTAATCTACCAACTGAGTCAACGCCATTATCTTTTATTGAGTGGTTGGTGTCTCTAGTTATTTTAACGATTTGTATGGAGAACGCTTTAAAACATTGATTTACACGAATATTATTAAATTTTATACCAACTATACCTATTTTATGCCTATTATACCTATTATAAATCTTTCGAAATCATGTTTCCGCCAATACCGTTTATGTTAACGAACTTATTCACATGAATTATTTCATTTCCCATTAAAGACTTTTTACAAAATATACTAATTGAAACTCCTGTGTCTAATAGAAATACTAAATTTTGTGTCATTGCCTTCATTTATTGATGTTTACGCACTCGCTAGTTTGTTAACTCGTGTTTTACGTAGGTTTTGATTTTGTTGTTTCATCCTAAATTGTCTGTTTTTCACCCTATCGCTAAACTTCCTATTTCCGTATTGCTAAAAGTTATGGTAAAATAGTGATGATATTTTTTAAACACTCCTATCAGCCAATAGTAATGAGAAAAAAATTAAAATCAGCCAATAGCATTTAAATTACACTGACTATTTGCCAGTCACAATTTTTTGATGTTGTTTAATTGGATCTTTGGTTAAATAAAAGTTACCATTGACTTGGTTGTTAAAGTAACGCAGCCATTTATCTCAATACAATCATTCAAAATTCAGCATCGTCGCCATTGTTGAGTAACATACAGATTTCACTTTTGAGATTTTCTCAAAAATAAGGTAAGCGAATTGGTATAAATTCGAAGAAACTTTACAATTAGTCAGGAACCAACATGAGCACAGGATTTGGTCAAAATTAGGCTGATTCAATACAAACAGCTGTCGAATAAACAATACCAGTCAACATCAAAAAAGCAGGAACACAATATAGACCAAGTTTTTAGACAGTTTTAGACCCGAGGTGAAACATATCGCATCAATGTTGGCGAACTGGGCATATGACATACGCAAAAAAATGGACAAGACTACAAGGAATCTGTAATTAAAACGTTAAGGGAACCGCAAAACTTATCCAGGAAAAATATTTCAGGGAATATAATAGAAATACTGGCCACTTCACTTAGATTGAATTTAAGACGGCGAGAACTTCAGTATATCTCCGAAAAGATCACGCACACGTACACTCAAACGTACACGCACACGCACTCACACAGGGACCCGCAAACGCACACACACGCACGCACGTACATGTGCACTTACACACGCACACACGTACGTACACACACACGCCCGCACCTAAACATCATGGTTGACCTTGGCGAAACTTTGCCAAATGTAAAATGAGCTAATAAGTTGATTTAGCGTTAATGAAAAAAGTCGATCGCATAACCTATATGCAAGTATGCAGGTCTAGTATGTGTATATATAATAATATATAATTTGGCTTTGAAACTTTTAAAGACGATGAAGATGATGAGAGAGGTCTTGTCGATGATGACGAAATGAATGATCTGATAGAAATAAAAGCAAATTCAAAGCAAATGGACCAATGCTTGCTATGCGAAGATTTCAGAACATATGGAGAAGTATGGTTTAGATGTGTTCGTTGTGGGCGATGGGTAGCACGGTCAAAAAAACCCATAACAAAACAGCCCCGACAAAAGAGCCCAGATCCAAAACAGCCCGCGTCAAAATGCCCCCGACAGAATAGCCCCGACAAAACAGCCTATGCCAAAATAGCCCGCGTCAAAATGGCCCAGTTAGAATAGCCCCGACAAAATAGCCTATACCAAAATAACCCGCCTCAAAATATCCTCGATTATAGTCCGTTTTAAACTATAAAAATTAGTATAAAAACAGAGGAATAGAGAATATTACAATAATTACAAAATAAAATAACCCATTTTATTACATTGAATATGAGAAAATACAAATACGTTTCGCCGAAGAAATATAGTAATAATAAAAAAAAGCTAACGGTTAAACCAAACAAATACATAATGCATGTAAGTATTACATTTATACGGTTACATATCTAGGTTATGCGATATTCCACGAATGTAATTAAGTATTGTGTTGTCTGGATAATTTTCCGCTAATGTCCTTAGCCCACGATTTAATAGCACATACTTGGATGATTCTGGGTGTCGAAATCCTCCATCAAATCGTGCGATTTTGATCTCGACCATGTACTGTTCTTTTCGAAAATGGTTAATGAGTTTGTACATTGATGAATGATGACAATCAACGGTCTGCTGAAAGCCACGATGCCATCCTTCAACAGAATTGTTTGTGCGAGGTAGTCCACCGATAACGCGATTGTAAACATTCCATAGACGAATGGCGAATCGAGGCTCTACTCGACGATTGCGTCTTAATCGCCCTATGTAATTGTCTTTCCAATAATCAATGACAGCATCCATTCCATTAGGGCAACTATCAACCAAATCATCAAAAGCATCATCGACCGGAACGAAGCTTAAAGATAACAACATTTTCACGTGTGTCCGAAAATTTTCATTATTTTGGTAGTGTCCAAGTAAATTCAAATATTGAACTTTTCGCCATAGACACTACCCTAGGTGAAATAGGCAGCCTACAATTTCCGTACCTTTAAATACTTGCAATATTGCATTTTGCACGTCTTTTTCGTAGTCACTCAGCACACTTATAGGATTCAAAGTTAACTTTAATTCAAGTAGTTTCTAAAATACGCGCACGTACGATACTTCACTTTTGTCTTTTAAAAGAACGTAAACCAACGCAACGCAACTGTTGTCGATTAATTCGTGAACAGTGAAAACTTGTAAAAATAGTTCGGGTGCAAGTTTAAATGTACCGTCAACGAATCAGTGGCGGTGCTGCTCCATAATATTCAAATTTTCTTCGGTACCAAACATCAATATACGATTGGGATCATTCGCGCCAGAGTCCCATAGCAGAAAATTTGCGCCCCCATGTAAAGATTTGAAGGGCAGGAGGAATATCAATATCCGCAACAGTGGCAGGTTTCGGATAAGGCAGGTGTTCCTTCTTACGAATCCTTTCTATCCCTATTTGAGATGCCGTGTGTGTTGGTAAGTAAACAGAAACCTCAATCGGTATCCCGCTCGTGGTAAACTTGAATTATCTGTCTTGGTTTTTCTGCGGTAGTTTTTGCTCGATGTTTGATAACAGACACACATGCAATTTCCTCATTTATGCAGGATTTGGTGCATAACTATGTTCTGTAATAAGTACTGCATTATTATCCAATACCCTCAAACGGCATTTACATGCTGGTACGAGGCATCTCCATGAGATGCTTCCACCAACGTTCCATCTTGCTTTTCGGTAACGATAACCATCTCTTAACAACAGTTCGTTGCCGTTCTGTGATTCTATTTTCTCCATAGTGGCACACACAGTTTACACAATTTATGAGTATTACAGGATATTCACACGGTAAAACACAGTCATGATCTAATGTTATATCTTAAGTACTTTTCCCTTATATTAAGGGGAAACCCTAATTACCCTGTCATTAGCAAACTTTCTAGAAAGTTAAAACTGAATTTGATGATAATGTGTCCAATATATAATACATTAAGTGCACGATTAAGTAAGTCCTGAATTCTAAAATAATCATTTTACATTTATTAGTTATCTCCTTAATCACCTATATTATGAATTGGGGATAACTGAATTCCATATCTTGCCATATTGCATATTTTCACATTTAAATTTTATTATAAGTGTTGGGGTTGTTTTGATGCGGGCTATATTGGCGTAGACTATTTTTTCGGGGCTATTCTGACGGGGCCATGTTGACGCGAGCTGTTTTGGATGTGGGCTCTTTTGTCGGGGCTGTTTTGGCGTAGGCTATTTCGACGGGTCACGGGGCGATGGGTACATGCTGAATTCAGTGAACAGGACTCGGCCACTGACTATGAGTGCGATTATTGTCGTAAGAAATTTTTGACGAAAAGAATTCTTGTCGACAATTACGCGCCAGGTGCGCGTAATTGTAAACGTCGAGAACTTCAATAAATCCCCGCAAAGAGAAAATCATCTTCTGCAGCTCTCAGAAAAAAAGAAATAGAACAAATGGTAGCAGCATGGGACGAAAATACTCCAAATGGTTTACAAAGAAAATGTTATCACACAAATGTTATCTAAAACCGCACAAGGTGGATAGCGCAGGTTAACTGAAATTTATAACACTAAATAAAAATGACACTAACATGTCTTTTTCAACCATTGACAAAAAAACTGAAAATATTCAAACTGATCGTTTATTTTTGACACCTAATACATATTGGCAGGAATCTTTATCTAAGGAACGGTATAAAAATCTCCCGAACAAAACGAAATAGGAAGATGGACAAAACAAGTGGCCCATAAGATTGGCTTGGATCCGAACAAAATAAAAATTACAAACTATTCAAGTTGTTCTTCTGCTTTAACACAACTAGCTAAAAGTGAAATAGGTGAGCAACAGTTGTTAAAAATAACAGGACACTCATCTGCATGCTCCATCAAACCCTGTTTACGAAGAGCACACAACCGTAATTAACAACTTAAGATGAGACACTGTTTCGTCCTCTTCATTTCATGTAAATTGCACAATTATCTACAATAACTGCACCATTAAACAATTGTAAACATTCTTAATTATTCAACAAAGATACTTACATACTTGTTTAACATTTTGCGACAAAGTTTAAAAAATCATCACGCCTAATTACACTCGTGGTAATAATTTTTTTTATAATTGTAACTAGATTAGCACTCATCTTTGTTGCTATTAAGAAATCCCACTCGTGGACTTTGTCCACTCGTGACATTTCTATAGCAACAAAGATTCGTGAATCTAGTTAAAATTATCAAATAATTATCACCACTTATGTAATTACTGTTGACAATTATTTGTGTTTTATTGAACCCTTGATTTTTATACTCATAACTTTGATAAATAAAATTCCTAAAATTTGCATTATATATTTGAATTCATCGTGATATTAAATACTTCCTTTTTTAAACTAATCCTTCCATTAAGGTGAAGAGTATGCTTACGTGATTTTACCATAGTTCTTATTTCGATGCCAAGAAAATCCATTAAAAAATGAATAGGGGAGACGGGGGGAATGCTTAACGTCATATGAACCGCAACGGTGTTACATTGTATATTCATATATCATCTTCACCATGACCTTGCATTTATACTAAAACAAAGATTTTGAAAAACACATTGCTGAATGCAATTTTGTGATTAGGTTTTACCTCAATAGCGGATAATGGCACGCAGTTTGTCGGGTAGTTAACACTATTTCCAAAAAAATATCTAACCATTGAGTTATGCTAAACGGACATTCCAAGAAGTATCACAAAAACATAACACATATTAAAAAATAATGGAAACTTAACATGTTTCAGGAGTAAGAAAAGCAAGCTCAAAATTTGTCAGCAAGAATTATTTTCGTTAATGTTAGTTCTTTTTATTGATTAATATATTTCCACTGATGCTCACTACAACCTATATATATATATATATATATATATATATATATATATATATATACTATACCTGTATACTAGCATTTAGGTTATACGATCGACTACACTAACGCTAAATCTACTTATTAGTTCGTTTTACAACATTTGCCAAAGTTTCGCCAAGGTCAACCGTACGCGTATGTGCGTGCGTGTGTGTCTGTATCTGTGTCTGCATGTTTGCGTGGGTACATGCGTGCATGTGTGCGAGTTTGTGTGTGTGTGTGTGTGCGTGCGTGCGCGCGCGCGCGTGTGTGTGTTTGTGTAGGCAGGCCGGCAGACCGACAGACAGGCAGACAGGCAGACAGGCAGACATGCAGACAGGCGGACAGGCGGACAGGCAGACAGGAAGACAGGCAGACAGGCAGACAGGCAGATAGGCAGACAGGTAGACAGGCAGACAGGTAGACAGGCAGACAGGTAGACAGGCAGACAGGCAGACGGACAGACGGGAAGACGGGTAGACAGTCAGACAGGCAGACGGGCAGACAGACAGACAGGCAGACAGGCATTGCTCTATACAGACCAGATTCTTTAATTGTCGCGATAGCAACTGATGATGTGTATGCCCATATGCGGAATAACGTTGATGAATATAACACATCCAACTATCAAAACAGTCTGCATGGTATTACAACGAATACATCCGTCGTCGGAAGAATGAAAGATGAGTATGCAGGGAAAGCGATCCACTATTTTTATGGTCTTGGATCAAAATCATATTGTTTAACGCTTGCTGACAACGAAGTCGTTAAGAAAGCTAAAGGAGTTAAGAAGGTTGTTATTCGAAAAGTGTTGACGGAGGTAGACTACAAAGCTGTTGCAGTGGAGTCTGATAAAATAGTAATGTGTAAAATGCTTGTGTTTCGATCAACGTTACTTGATATTTATACAGAAATGTTAAACAAAATTGCCTTTAGGTGCCAGGATGACAAACGGTATCGATTACGTGATACATGTTCAACATTGGCGTGGGGGCATTGGAGAATTCCCGAATTGGAGAACGTCGATCCGCTGAGCGGTTTACTGGAGGTTGCTAGGGAAATTAATTTATAAGGTATACGATAGTTTGGGTACTGACACTCGGTAGCTTTAGATATATTCTCTCCATTAAGGAAACTAGTAGTAATATTAGTGAACGGTAATCTGCAAACCAAGGTAACATCTCAGTTTCAGTAGTCACTGCAATACCGTTCTTTGTGGACTATATATTATTATTATGTAGCAATTCCTTATCAAGAGGATATATACAGAATGTACAAAATATTGTGTGATATAAAGAAATAAACATAATAAACATTTACAATTTTTTTTTAAAAAGCGTACAGAGTTTATTGCATTACATATGTATCATACAGATAGTATACATTAGCCCGAGCGCAGTTGCATGATGATTGAGAATAATAGAAACAAACTGGTTGCAAAGCAGGAAGAGCGGGATGTTCATCAAGTTCAATAACGAACTGGGACAAACAGTTTCTGATGTAACCTGCTTTCTCTCTACCCTTGACATAGACAGAATCTGTTGGTTGAATCAATCGGTTGAGAATTCTTCGAAAGTGATGTGGCTGTCTATGCCCCTCTTCGCATTTTATACACTGCTGGTTATGCATTAACCAAGTAGCTGAACGGCGGCTCTCTGCATCTAACGTATGGCACGGGTACGGTGATTTAAAAATGTAGTGAGCAATTTGTTTTCCATTAAAAATTGCGAGTTCTTTCGGTATAAAAGCTTTTGAAACTTTAAACCCTTATACATCAACCATGACGGGCATTGTATTACAATTGTCGTACTGCTTTGGTTAACGCGTTGTACGTAACTAAACGGTCTTGGAGTATAACACAGTATGCGGTCGTATTGGCGGGTATGTTGGCTGATGTTTCGAATTCTACACGAAGTACAGCTTTAGAGTGTAATGCCTCTTTTTGATTTGAGCAATCTACCACTATCAATGGTGCAGCTGATGTAAATTGCGTAGGTGTGAGTAATGGTTGACCATCTCTTTGATAATATTACATTCGCAATTTAGCGAACATTTCATACAACGTAGCAAAGCAATTGTTATCATAATTAACGTGTAAATTGTCATACGGATAACGGTCCGTGTTAAGAAACACCCGAATATTATTTAGTGCACATTTATCGAATCTGCTCATATTTTGCAGAACATTATTCTCTCGCCCAGTTTGAAGTCCTATAATAATGTATCTAGGTGTTTCTATACTAGTAGATGTTTTGATTGCCCATGTATGCTTATCTGTTGTTGGAACGGCGGGATATATGTGAGTTTCTCAACTTCTAAATGCGACTGGAGTATTTACATGTTTATCAATGTACTTGGTTAACGCCAATTCCTCCGCTAATGTTGGAATGATATGCGGAACTTTCCAATATATTTTATCTATGTTAACTTTTAATACTTCCTCAGCAGTTGTAATTACTGCGTCGTTATCAGTATTACTGCAAATTAAAACCAGTTCTTGTCTAATGTTCAAAACCACCTTATTGTAGTCCTCAGCAAAGCCGAGTAGCAGTCGCAAAGGTATACAAACATTAAAACACCCTTGTGCATTTCTTAGTGTGCTGTTTGAGGTAGGAAACCAACCCGCATTTTCATAACGAGCGAGATCATTAGACGTCAATGATACCAATCCTTTCATTGTCGACGTTATTCCTACTTTAGTTACGGAATCTACCACTATTCGTATTGAATTTCACTAAATAAGAATGCGATACCATTATTAACAAACCGCGCGGTGTTAGACACAGTATCATTCTGCTTCAACAATCTTCCCTCTACGTAGACATAGCTTTCTGATGGTAAAGTGCACATGTCTTCTTGAAAGGGTATCCTGATTTCGTCATTGTTTCCAAGTCTCGTAGTATATGGCTGATGGGTGTGGAGTTCGGAATTTACTATCGCATTATCCATGCCAACTTTTTCGTTAACGTTTAATATACTCATTGTAGTACTGTAAAACCGAGACTTTCCAAGAATGCTTTGTTCTGCGCTGTCAATGCTTTGATCGCTGAACGATTACTGACTCTTGCGTTTCCACGCTTCAATCTTTTATAGTTCACTTTGCTTTGGTTACATGCACATGTATTATACCGCATCACCATATTTTCTTTAAATGTAACCTATCGTTATGACTTCCCCGTTAAAATTGATGAGATCTCCGTCTTGGTCTACTATTTTAAGTGTTATTGTCGAAATGGTAGATGTATTGATAGGTAAATAGATGACATGTTGAGGTGATTCAATTATTTTATATCCAGCGGGTACACTGGGAACGAATTCATGAATTATGTGTGATGACTCACCATTTTTAAACCTCCTATTTGTTATATTACACTCGATAATTAAGGAGTTAATTTTGATAATGCTTATAGGATTATCAGAGTGATGCACTATTTTACCTTGGTAAACAGTCTTGTTAAATCCCAGCATAGGTCCAGCAGAATTTTCTACATTGAAGTTAATGTCATGGTTTGCTTTCATATTTGCTTTCATAGCATTATTATTCACTCGTAAAGTAATATATTCTCTTAATTCCTTCACTGTCTCGTTAATATATTTATCGAAATCCGTAATTTCGTATGATCCTGGCTGTATTCTAATTCTCTCTTTTCCAAATACTAGTTTGTTATTCTTTGAAGTAACGTTTTGTATAGTATTGAAAGAATCAAAACTAGTCAGCCCCATTACATATTCCGCCTCATTATCAAGAAAAATCGGTGGATTAAAGGTGGCTTGCAAGATAGAGCTTTTACCGGTACACGTAAATCTGTACGACATTACGACCATGTAACGACTACTGTCAATCAGAACGAACAGTCGTATAAAAACCGTAGGACCAAATGACCACAGTTGTTTGTGTTTAAGTGTTGCACCTTGGTAAAGTTGTAAACAATTATGTTCTGCTACCATCACTTTTAAAATAGTGAAGTAATTCAAAGAGTGGTTTAATATGCCCTATGCTATCAAAATATTTAATATGTCTATTACGTTTAATGTAAGCTGTCCAGTGTGTTCCCTTGTTATTTTGATCGTCCAGATTCACGATACCACATTCATTTGTATGGATCCGTGTAGGTAAATTATCTCGCATATATATTCCTCTGAAGTAGGGGATCTTTAATTACTCAACAAATTTTGATAGCTCAATATTATTTAAGGCGTGATGTGGTAGCTTCAGTGGGAGTTTTTTGCATACGGTTGTAAATATAATCCTAAACCTCGGTTATATGGTTTTATACATAAACCCTTTCCTAAGGCTGCTGCTTCCATTGCTTGATTGTGTCGTTTGGTTTCTTCTAACGTTTTTGTCGCGGATTTTTCGTCAGTAACTGCCTTCGCCACTGCAGCAGCACTTCCACCTAAAGAACCTAAAGCTCCTAATTCTGCAAAGAGGGGAATAAGAGGTACAAATCCACCACGTTTTGGTATTGGTAATATTCTGTTCTTGGGCATCATAATTGTTTTGTGTTTCAGAGCGCTTAAATCTTGTTGTATTGTGACTTTTAAAGATGATCGAAGTTTACCACCAACACGACGTCTCGCTAAAAGGATTGCTTTGTTAAACGAAATTACTCTGTTTCTAGAAGCACGCTTTCTTCGTCGCAATTTGCTTCCCACTACCACTCTCCTTTTTCCTGCCCGTGGTTTGCTTCCCATTCCCAATGTCCGTTTTCCTTTCATTACACCGGCTATGGTTAATGCTGCAGCCCTCTATCCAAAGGAGGCGTTTGTGAAACGAAATCTATTCCAAGCCTTTTGTTGCAAAGTCTTATCGGTTATGTGGCGCTGCCTTAGAGCGTTGGATTGGGAGTATGCAATATCGTGTTCTTTACACGCTTTGTCCAATTCGTTAATACCCGTATCACCGCGAGTTAATCGTTCTTGTAACCGAGTGCCTGGTCCACAGTATCTGTACCCAGGTATATGCAACTCCACGGGTAATTTATTTATTAACGTATTAATTACTCCTGAACCTTTTCTCTTACTATTACACCGGGAGCTAGACTTCATACCAGACTGACTGACACTCCACTACTAAACTAGTTTTATGCATATGACGCTATATATATATATATATATATATATATATATATATATATATATATACTAACAGAATCCAAACGCTGGTTCAGTACTATAATGGGTGACATCCGTTTCATTCCACAAGATACAGACTTACCTATCAAAAATTATGACATCACTTCGAACAAGGAACGCTACTCTAAACATAGCGGTTTACTAAAAGGAGGATGTAAACGAGGCATAAACGTCGGTCCGTCCGGTTGCGGAAAAACAAATGTTATGATTACCTTATTAAAACATCCAAATGGTTTACGATTCGAAAATATATATGTACACTGCAAATCATTATACCAACCGAAATACCAATACCTGCGAAATTTAATGGAACCCATAACAGAGGTCGGGTATTTTGAATACAGTGCAACTAGTGATGTTATACCCCCTAGTGATTCCCGTAAAAATTCAATAAGGATTTTTGATAATGTAGCATGTCATAAACAAAATGAAATAAGGGATCATTCCTGCTTTGGCAGACATCGAAATAATGATTGTTTCTATCTGTGTCAAACTTATTCTTCAATTCCAAAACAGCTTATACGTGATAATTCAAATTTACTTATGCTTTTTCAACAAGATAATACTAATCTTTAGCATGTGTATGGTGATTACGTTAATGTCGATATGTCATTTGATAGATTTAAAAGCCTGTGTTTCTGTTGCTGGCGTGACAAATTCGGATTTCTTGTAATTGATAAAGAAAGTGACGTTAATGCAGGTCGTTACCGTAAAAGATTTTACTGTTTCATTGCATTATAAATATTGCAGTAGTACTGTTTCCACGCAGTCGTAATGGAGGAGCGCTTAGTACAAGACATTTTATGTGCTCGCAAGAGTGTGCGGCAAAAATATGCTAATTTGAAAGAAGACACTGGACTTACAGAACGTGCAATGGAAGCACACTTTAAACCAATCGCACAACCATTAACACAATTGATTACTAAACAAGATGGTTCTCTCATCAAAGCTGAACCCCGTACACCAGAAGTAGGAAAAACTGAATCCGTTGCACAGGTAAATGAAATTCATACGCCTAAAGGGATTGGATTACATAAAGCTCCAAGTATACCATACTACGACCTGTACATGAAACTGTGATTGCTGATACCACTGACGACGAGGTGGAAATTCCTACTTTACAAAAATTAAAAGCAGAACTGTTAGCTGCTGGATCGCAACCCGCCTTTGAAGAGTATCTTAATCAGTATGAAGGATTAGCGAAGTACTATGTCGAAGGTATATTTACAGATACCGAAGACGAATATGACTTGATATATGGTGTACACTTTGTTCCGGAAGCAGAGAAATTTTTATTGGCGATGCTGAACTAGACATTTTGCGTCGTACAAATGCTGCCCTACGTAATTATAACCCTGATGACCAAATCAGAAGAAATAATAGTAAGAAATACACTGAGATCATTAGACCATTACTTCAACTTAGAACACGTTCTGCTACTTCATCACTTGCACTTCCAGCCACCAGGTCTCAAATCTATTGAGTTTGTACCTTGGAATAATCCGAATAAGTTGGTTAAGGGAATTATTAGGATCAATGTCAGCAAGAAACACTAGCAGTCACAACGAAATAATATATATATATATATATATATATATATATATATATATATATATATATATATATACAATTGACGAACTACATAACGCAAAAGTAATAAAGTAACATCTCTTGTATAAACCTATTACTATACTCATTTCGTTTCATTGTTACAACGACTATCACTAAAGATAGTACTGCATGTCCATCAGTAATGCCAATAGATAAATTTGGTGGACACTTTCATCATCAAATGGCAATAGATAAATTTGGTAAAGATATTACTCAGCATCACAGTGATGCCACGCACAGTGATGACACGAAACCAGGTGATATATATTACGAAAGTTATTTTACCTTGCAAGGTTTATTGCATAACAAGACAATAGATATTCCATTGGGTATAGATGGAAAATATTTGTTTCCTTATACAGAGTGTACAATAACGCATTGTATGTGGTTACCTCACATTCTTCATCTTCAAGTGAATGATCTACTATATACTACGCCGCTGTATATAATTAATCGAACTATTCGTAAGGAAGCTGTGATTCAACCTATAATACCAGAAGGTGTCGAATTTACGAAAGAACAATCATTCATCATAGAGATTCTACTAAAATCCAAATCGAAAAATAAGTAAAGCTGATGCTGAAGAACTGCACAAACCAGCAAGGAGAAATTTTCCGCGGCGTTGTGTAGTACTCAAAGGATTAAATGATCTATTTCAAGCCGATTTAGTGGAAATGATCCCATATGCTCGAGTGAATAAAGGATTTCGATACATTTTAGTGATAATAAATGCTTTCTCTAAATATGTCTGGGAATTCCCTATCAAACGCAAGAATGGTAAACTAGTTGCAGATGTAATGGATAAACTTCTCTCTGGTTTGCAAAGAACGCCTACACATATACAAACTGATATGGGAACAGAATTTTATAATGCGTAATTTAAAAAAGTGATGAAAAGGTTCCATATCAATCATTATAGTAGTAATTCCACTTTGAAAAGTAGTATAGTGGAACGTGTAAATCGCACTCTTAAAGCAAAAATGTGGAAAACTGAATGTATGCAAGGATCCTACAAGTGGTTAGTCGTGACGAAGAGATTAAAGGCCGGTTCTATGAGCCGTAACTACAAAGTGTTAAACATCCTGACATTCACCTAGTTGAACCTGTAATCCGACGTCAAGGGAATAAATCTCTCGTTAAGTGGCTGGGTTTTGATAATTCTCACAATTCCTGGATTTCCAACAAAGATATTATGTAGTACGTTGTGTACGCTTACTTCTATATGTTGTACTATTATTATGCAATATATAATTTTTTTTATTTATGTTAAGATATATACATATAACACTACATACTACTAAAGCGTTTGACAAACACACACTGACGGTGCTGATTTTCGAGGATTGGTGAGATTATAGTATCACAGTCTTCTATTCTTTTTTTAAATCGGGCAGAATCTCTAGCTAATCGTTCCCATTCACCTTTTCGCGCCTGCCTATGCGCCACGTTCCATGCTATTATACAGTGAACTACGTTTTTGGACTCATTAATGCAGACCTTCTTCACTTGGCGAGTCGTCATCTAATGACTCATAATTTGGTAAATGCCGTTCTATTTCGTGTACAAATTGTTCCAAAGATATTTCTTTAAGTTCTTCTATTAATCGATTCATACAACAAATGCGCATTACACCATCATCATGCGTTTGAAAATATGTCTCACAAAGACGTATTCCTCCCCCATACTTATTAACTAAATTATCACATATGCATCACTAAACCTACCCATCCCATACACTTTTTCATGTTCAGCATCAAATTCTAATGATTGAAATTGACATATTAGTCTTTGCACTGCACTAACACAGTCCACAGCTTTAGGTCACGACTCTGCACTATAACACATCCACATATTGACTAATATATTATATATCCCTGTTCCCTATATGCCCGTTACCCCCCACTTTTTACTTTTCCGCTTTGGCAACTTCTACATCAATATTTTTCTTGGCAAATTCAAGAATTTCCATAAAACATACTATATTGGGATCAAATATATCCTGCAATGGCGCTATTAACCTGCCGATGTCAAGCTCAGACATTTCCGCTGCTGCGCTTATTATTTTATTATAAAATAATGAAAAGTTCATAGCAGATATTAGATCCAATCGATAACATATTATCTCAAGAAGTCTCCATAACTGTTCTATAGAGTCCCATCCTAAATAGATTTCTGATTCTTCACAACCATTGATGCGAATAACTTTCTTCTTGTTAATAGTTTCATACGATACAGTTTTCGAGCCCATCTTTGTAGGTAGCCATAGTTCTTCCGGTGCGTAGAAATAATTTGTAATTATTCCCTGATTGTCCATAAGTAAATACCATTCCTTCTTATCAAACATCACTCCACTATACTCTTAGATCCACCAAGTTTCACGACTGCTTCAAAATTGAATCGAGGTGACAGACCGACACTAACATACTTCGACTTACTTTTGTTTATGTAATACTGCACATTATTAATTAAAATATCACGACACTCACTTGAATTTATAATACTGGCAATATTCCCCTTTTCTACCGCTTGACGTAAGATGTTCTCCATTATGTACGGTACTGACTTCACATGCACTCCCTCTGTATTTATATCCCACCTTCCCCTCTTTTTTTTTACCTGCAGGGTCAGTGACGTGACTTCGACATTATTAACACGTATTACTACAACGATCTTGACAGCTTCACTGTTCCAAGGCTACCTGTCAATACTGGAGGATCCACTGCTTCAAGGTTAGCACTCCTTCCTCTTCAATACAAAACCGAGGTCACCTCCTTCTTACACAAAGTTACCTGCGCCTCCACAAGGTCCGTTTTGAGTTAAAAAGGAGGGATAACAAGTATACTATTGTACCGTTTCCACGATATTCAGTATGTCAGCTACCTCTGTTCAAGACGATTGGAATACACCTTAATCTTAGTGCGCGACGAGTATGTAATCTTATACCTAGCTGGGTAAAATTTGAAAAAAAAAGAATTACTACCACCTACTACAACAACAGTGCTTCGGAATCAATATGAAGAGGTAAAGTGAGATTCGGCGTAGTTCGACACCTTATGCCAGCGAATCTACGATTACATCTCTGGCAGTAGTTTGAAAGATTACTCTCACATAATCGCCCTGTACATTCGCTACCATCTGGTTGGTGGTATGCATTTATGCCATGCATCCTTCTCCACGTTGCAACCACGAGATTACCGCGTGGTTGACCGCCCATATGGAGAAATGGGCAATTTTTTACCACATATCACATGATGAATACTGCTGCTCATCATGTAGAGCACCCCTAACCACGTTATATGATGTATATGACGATGACTTGTGTTCCCTGTGTGACGAAGTCTGTTATGTGGACTATTAATATTTTTTGCTATGTATTGTATGTAATAGATTATTTTATGTCATTCGATTACTTCAGCAGTTAAAACATGTGCGACGTGCCCTCAAACTGTTATTATCCTCAATATTACAATTGTTCGATAAACGCTTACTAACGTATCGAACATGGTCTGGAGTTCAATCTCCTTAATCACTTGGTGCGGCAGGGTTCATTTCCAAATCTGCAGACGACACGGTTGAATGCTTCCTGTGTGGGGTTAGAATAAACCGATGGCAACCATCTGACAATCCGCTACAGGAGCATCTCCGATAGGCGCCACGCTTCACGTACGCTCAGTTACTTGCACCACGTCCACGCAGATGTAATGAAACGGAAGTGGAAAGAACCGTTTGCACTTGTACTAAGTCAAAATGTTTTATTCCTAGTGAAAATCATATTTCTGAATAATACAATTGTACATGTCCTTGTGTATATAGGAAATAAATATATTAATATATCGTTTTCTTTTTTTTTGGTTTCTAGAGTGTGTATCAGCTAAGCGCAACGTAAGGTGAATAGATAGGATACACAGGTAGCGTTCAGTGCGTGGTCATCACAAATGACTTTGCTAATTTATGAAATGACTGGCCTTGGTATTTTGTAAGCTTTTGGGACGTCGAGGAAGTAGAGCACACGAGTTGCCTTCATGGTTTGTGAACTTGATAAAGTAGGTCACTGTTGTATAACCTTGGGTGTGTGTTGCTTTGTGAAAGTAGGTCAGACACTAAAATTGTGCAAACTTGGTCAGGTGGTAGCCTTGATAAAGTGGTAACCTTGGAAATGTGGTGTGTCCCATAAGTCTCCAAACTTACCTACTTATATATATATATATATATATATATATATATATATATGTATTTGACAGATTTATTTGATTTCCGTTTGGTATAGAGTTTATGTTTTTGCGATAATGCATCCGTGCAAGCCGTAATAAACCCGGGTTGGGAACGGGCATGATCTACACGATTATGTTTTTTGGGAATATGTAGTTCCATACCCATCAAGATAACTTCAGTTATTGAAAGAGCAAAGTTTGAAAAGGAGGACCGTTTAAAGCAATACTCACGCCAGAGGAAGGTTGCAAAAAAATCTCGCAGTTCGCCCCAGTTAGCTGATTTAAAACACCACATAGTTATATCTGTTTTTCGTGTAACAGTGGGGAAAGGGCTCTTGGTTTGTACACAAATGGGTTAGTCGTAAGGAATAAGTCCAGGGGATGTGGAGTATGGTTCGGGTTGTCAGGGATTCTGGTTGGTTCGGAAATCATTTGTATGAGATCACAGGCTACTGCAAATGCTTCTGAACTATCCCCTGCGGGATTAGTGGTATATATGAAGATTGAAACCAATTGGAGTTGTGGACATTAGTTGGAAGAGCCCCACTCTAAAAAAGTGAAGGTCGTGCGTTCAAGTCCCACTATATTTAATCTTTTACTGTGTATACCTTAAAAGTTAATTTTAAATAAATACAGTTGATTTTGACACCGAGTATATTCGGTTTAAAGTGAAGCTCTTTTGAGCTAGCCTGTAGGCGTGATTTATAAACCTAGAAGACTTGTGGTGCTGTGAAATTCTATTGGTTGAAGTTTAAATCAGCTGGAGTAGTTTTTTTATCTAATCTAATTTTTTTATAATCTAATTCTGTTAGGTTACAGTAGTTTGGTTTATCTAATCTAAACTAGATATCACTCAGATATTATTTATTAAATTTCCACCAATAAGCGGTAACTTAATCACAAGTCTACTAGGTTTAGAAATCACACAGCCTGTATAAATATTTGTCATTGTTACATAGTTATGAGCACTGCATATAACATATAAATTATTTGACATATCGAAGTGAGGACCATGCCATGTAGTCACTATAAATAAGTAAATTGGAACGTGTAATTACATTTCGCGCGATTTTATTGTCAGGTTTACTTTATTTGGCGCAAAGTAGTATCAATTAGGACATACGTATGTTATAATTATTTGATAAAAACCTTTCAATGAATTAAAATATTTGTCTGTGTTTCTTACTGCAGTACTCTTCTACGTAGTATGGCGTGTGGATCTACTAAGTAGCTCTAATTCCTAATAATATTGAAATAATATTAAAATAGGCTCCAGTAAAATAATAACACTTCAAATAAAAATGTAATTAATTTAAAGTTACCTCTAATTGTGCCTTTGACTCCAGTCGGTAAAGTAGGTCAGGATGATATAAAATGATTTGCTTAATTCAAATCTGCTTGATTATTTTCACTAAACCTAAATAATAAAATTACAATGCAATCATAATAAAATGATCTCGAGCGCCAAGTTGTTTTTATTATAATTATTGGAACAACTAAACCAATTCTGTGAACATTAAAATCATCTCTAAATAAAAAAACTATATACAATTATGTTTATTTACAATTTATGTGGGATGATTAAGTAAAAAAAAGGTATTAAAACTATTCTTAAAGTACAAAAAAATCATTAGATAAATACCTTCGTTAAGTTCTGTACATAAAATTTTATAACCTCTGGTATCACATGAATTGGAAACGGTCAACTAGGTTATGTCATTCTTGCATCACTGTTGTGCAATTTTGAAATATAATGTTACCAGCCGCACCCAAACTGGAATTATCCCTATTATTTCTTCTTAAAATATATTAATTATTTTGAAGTTTTTGTATGCAAAAATTGCAAACATACAATGGAAACGTATGCACGACATAAAATTGATTGCGTATTTTAAATGTAATCCAAGTAAAATAAAAGTAGCATAATAAAAGAGGTAATATAAAAGGGAAGATAAAAAAATTAAGTGTGATCAAGTACCTGAAAAGAGCAAATGCTTTAATTTTTAATATAACAAGTTAAAAGATAACTTACCATCTAACCGATGGCACTTTTACACAAAATTTAGGGAAAATCCCCAAAACAACACGCTTCCTGCATCAGCATTCGTCAGGAAGTGAAGAAAAAACAGAGGCTTTCAGAATAGATCATGTGGGTGTGCGTCAAAAGATTTGCGCAAAGAATTAAATTATGACGCGTTTCGCAGCAGACTAAAAATTGGAAGTGGGAATATAAACCTTCACGAAATATATACACTTAAAAGATATGCACTATGAAGATATGCAAATTAAGTTGCCTACCTCAATCTATATTTTCAACACTTAAAAAAAACTTTTCTTATTTTTTCTACTAAATGAATGAAAGATCTTAAATTACGGTATTTTTTAATACAACACAAAAAAGGGTTGTTACACACCCCCTCCTAAAATTTGGACTCTGAGATCACCAAAGCGGAGATTCCAAACACTAAGCTAATAAATTAAATTATTAAAATTTAAGAAAACAAAAAAATGTTAAGCTAATTAAAATCTAAGCAAAATGGAAAAGAAAATAAAAAGGAAATGTACGAAGAAGTACGGAAAATGTGGTGATGTCGGTCAGGAAAGACCCCTCGTAACACCATAAAAGCTAATGACGCGCTACCACCCGCACTCGCCACTAGTCGAGAATAAAGGACCCGAAACCTTAAATAAAGTAAAAAACTTTAACTAGTGGGGTTTGTGAAGCAAACCACCCTCAGAAGAGCAGAATGAGTAACCGGAAAAAAAATTTGAAGCTAAGGTGAAAAACGAACGGAAACCAACCATGACCTGAAGGGTCAGAGGACGGGAAACCCGGGAACAGTGTTCGGTGCACTATAAAAAATCACGGCAAAATGCCACTCCACTCGAGAGTCAAAAAAAAATCCTTCCGGACAAACTATAAATAATCGCGAGACTTGAGGCCGAGAGAGAGCGGTTCCATTACCCTAGCCCGGTGATCTCAAACCAAACCTCCTAGGTACATCACACACAACCACCACAGACACGATCGGTACGTCAAAATCGGTAAATCCAAGATACGACTATTTCCATGGCAAATTAGCTCAGGATGCTTCGTCGTGGAGAACAAGAGAGGCCACTCTACCCTTCACGAGATTCAGGTTTTATGTTGTTCCACAGTCGTCGTCCAAGACTAAACATACCCCTAACTAACACGCACATTTTATAAATAAATCGAAATCTAGGTGAGGCAGCAAAGAGAAAGATGAAGCACTCTTACGAACACAACAACCCCCTCCGAAAACTATCAAAACGTCATAATCAGGAAGTGAACTAATCGAGGTTGACACGAGGCGAACCGAAGTCCTCAAGCATCGTCCAAGAATAGAACACTAGACAAAAATGTATACAAGCATTACTAGTTTCCTTCTCCATGGTTAAGAGTTTTAAAATTACACGTTAAATTAATACAAAAAAGGGTTGTTACATTTTGAACAAGGTAGAGAAGAATACTGAGTTGCAGTGCATGCAAGTAAGTAGGCACATCGAGTGACGACTGGGTGTAATGTTTGTAGGTTGGGTGGTGTGGCTAGAAAGGAGCAGAGACTGATAAACAAAAGATTAAAATTTTATGTTTTTGACGAAAATTAAAAGACAAAGTGAATGTTTCCTGCAGTGCAACAGAAATTATAAACTGTAATCATATGTAGAAGGACGTAATCAGGTCCGTTCATAAGGTATCTGCCGCCCGTGTGCGAAAATAATTTTCTGAGTGGTTGGCAGATTAGGTTAGTTAAAAATTTTGCTGTATAAGATTTGGATAATTATTTTATATGATCGTTAGCTACAATACCTTGTCTTAGTTGTATAAAAAATATAGAATCCTATAATTAATAATAACCGAGATATCATTTTTTGTTATACAACTTTTCTGTCAAAATTTTCGGAAAAAAATTAATAACTCGGAAAATATCAACTTTACGTGTAGGAACTTTTGACTAAAGCCACCTGCTTTCTAATCGTCCGTAAAATCCGAAAAAAAATTGAAAATTTATAATAACAAAGTTGGGATATATATATATCACACCGTGAATCCGTGAATATATACACATATATATATATATATATATATATATATATATAAAAATCTTAATTTATATACTTCATCAAACATTAAAACACTATTTTTAAACTTGCATATGTTTGATCTTCTAGTGAAATTACAACAAAATACTAAACTTTTAAGAAACTAATTACGCTAATATAAATGTCAAAAACGTTGCATAATGCGTAACGTTTTTGACATTTCTAGTGGTAATTAGTTTCTTGTAAAAAGTTGTATTGTTGTAAATGCATAAAATCAAACATATGATCGAAATATCAAGTTTAAAATAGTGTTTTAATGTTTAATACATAAATAAATTTATATATAATTCATAAACTCACAATACATTTTCATGTCAAAATGTATATATATATATATATTATCATGATATATATAGTATTTACAATCGTGGACAGAGATTACACTTCAGAGATTAGGTTTAATTTTAAGTATGTCCAAGATAAAATACAATTTAAGCAATTTTATAATAAATCGAAATGTAGGGAAAGAAAGTAAGTTTTGAACAATAAGAAACACAAAATGCAATTCATATCAGAAGTATAATGAGGTTGACAACATTTAATTTACCTTCAAGACCATTTAAAAGACAATAAATAAAATACAAATTTATCAGGTTAAAGTTTAAATTATTTTAAATTAATACAAAAATTGTTATTTTAAGATGAGAAGAATATATTCATTTCAAATTATCAATAGTATTGGTTAATTTTAGTGGTGTTGACTAAAGAAATTACTTAAACAAATTAAAATTTTATGTTTGCAAAATTAAATGAAATATGTTTCCTGAGTGCAGGAATTAAAATGAAATATTAAAATACGAATAGTTTTAAGTTTCTAAAACTTAAAAAAATTTTCTGTGTTGCAGATTAGGATTAAATTTTTATAAGATTTGATAATTATTTTATATCACTTTCTACTTTTTATATAAATAAATACATCTTAATTAAAATAACCAGATATCATTTTTGATAATTTTTGTCAAAATTCGAAAAATAAAACTGGAAATTATTAATTTGTGAATTACTAAACCACTTTATGCTAATATAAATTTTGATATTTAATAACAATTGGGATATATATATACATCGTGAACCGTGAATATAAAATATATTTATATATATAATATAATCAAATATATCATAATTATAAAATAAATACAATATTAATTTTGTATTATCAACATTAAAAATATTTTAAACTTTATTTGATTTTGTAAATTATAAAAATTGTCTTTAAATTTTTAATAATTAATTAACAAATGTTGAGACTTCAAAATGAGTAAGCGAACGTTTAAAATGACAATTTTTTACATTTCAAATTACAAAAATAGTTACTTAAAGTTTTTACCATGATGATAGCCATAAAATTCTCTAAAACTTTCCCCATTTAACCGACATTCTATCTTCAATATTAACGAATATAGCAATACATGCATGCTGAATCTCGGACACACTGTATATATATATATATATATATATATATATATATATATATATATATATATATATATATATATATACGGGCTGTAACGGATGCTGATGACCAAACTTCAAAGCGTTATCATACAATTAATTTGAAACAAAACATTCTTGAGATTTTTTTGGAAAGTCGATAGTTATTCTTTTATTTAATTTCTTGATTTCAAAAAATTGTTTGCTTTTTTCTATAAATATAAAAGTATATCTGTTATTCTTACAGCCACGTCAAATTTAGACATACTATCGGAAAGAGCGGCAAATTTGCTACAATACAAGTATTTATTGATGTTAAAAAATCTTCTACACCAGGTGCTGTAAATAGTTAAATATAAAAATTGTGAAAATGTAAACTTTCACCATTATCACACATAATAAAACACTTATCTTTTTTGGGTTTTTTTAATGGTGTATTTTAAATTATACAATCTAAACATAGGAAAAACACCCCATCACATTAAAAATTCTGCCGACTTTGTTGAAAAAATGCATAGTTTCAAAATTGAAGAGGGTTATATAATGGTCAGTTTTGATGTTGTTTCACTTTTTACAAAAGTGTCTCTAAGAGAAACTATTGAATACATTGATCATCTTTTTCCAAAGGATATAACCATTCTTTTTCAGCACTGTCTTACTACAACTTATTTTCACTGGAATAGTAAATTTTATGAACAGATTGATAGTGTAGCAATGGATTATGGGTAGTCCCCTTAGTCCTGTTATACCTAATTTTTACATGAAAAAATTTAAATCATTAGCGTTACAAAATACACCTAAAAAACCTTCAGTTTGGTATAGACATGTAGATGACACATTTGTTATTTGGAGACATGGACAAGAGGCACTACATGAGTTTTTGGTTTTTATAAATGGTATACATCCTAGTATTCAGTTTACCATGCCAAAAGAAACTAATTGAAGTTTACCATTTCTTGATATATTAATATCTAAAAATAATAATTCACTATCTTTTAAGGTTTGCAGAAAGCCGACACACACTAATCGATACCTTCATAAATTATCCAACCACCATCCATGTCAAAAAATTGGTGTAATTAAATCTTTAGTAGATCGAGCAAAACGAATTTGTGACCCTGAATTTTTGAAGGATGAAGATATATATATATATATATATATATATATATATATATATTGGGATGGCTTAATAATTTAAATAAGGGGATAGGGTTCAAGGATTTAATTATATTTACTATATTGCACCAGACTAGCTCAAGGATCTCAATTGGGGATAGAGTTCAGGGATTTAGTTGAAGATAAAATTTTTTTAATATAAGAAATATCCTATATGTAATTGAATTTAACGTATAAAATTTGCTCTGAATAGAATTTGCTTTCTAACGCATGCGTTAATGACTTTAAGTGAAAAATAATTAAAGCTGTCAAAAAATGTCAAATAATTAAGAAACTTAAATGTTTGCATCAAAATGAAAATTTAGAAAAAGAAAAGGAAATAATTAGCTTCACAGGTGTTTACACAAGTAAATAATTGAAATTCTTAATTAATAACATATAACAAATATAAATTGCAGGGAAATAACAATAAACAGGGTTATAAAATTTTAAAACTCACATATACAGTCCTTCCTGTCGATAGAATGATGTCTTCAAACTTCAGCTGGATGCAGGCAATGTTCACTCAGCTATTGTTGTTACTAATATCCAACTGCTATCTCGGTTCTCGAAGACACCAACTTCCAAGCTTCAAGATGTTTTCTTTCCAAAACGGCAACCTCAAACACTTATTTACTATGGTAACTTTTTATTTAAAATGGTTTTAAATCTTTATGAGTGATATCGTTTAAAATGTATTATTAAGTATCCAAGATTTTTGTTAACACACTTTTATTTTAGTTACCGAAAATAATGTTTATTTAAGAGGAATTGTCCGGAGAAATAAAACAAACTTTCACCAAATAAAGATGGAATTTAATTTGGTATATAAAGAATTATTTTAAATCGGAAAACACGAAAACAAATTTACACAAAATCGTGACATCAATTAATCGTACAGAATTCTTTTATTAACAACGACAGGTATCGGTGACCGAACTATTTAATTTTAACCGATGATATAAAAACAAGTGCTCTCGAAATTATTCGTAACGTAAATTTTCTCGACGATAATAAATTAGGTTATGTAAACACAAATTTAGCAACACTGTTTTAACTTTTCACTTTTGAACAAATTCTAGAGAGAGAATGATTCCTGAGCGCTTGCTTTTATAGGTTTCTGGTTGCTACAGAAATTTCAACTTTTTTACAGCCATATTGCAAAATTTACAATGGATGTGATTGGATAATCAAAATTAAGAATTGTACATAAATGGAATTTTGGCCGTAACTTTCTTATACATGGTCGGAAATGAAATTTAAAACGAAATGAAAACTATGTGAAATTTTGAATAAAAGGACACCTAATAAGCAATAAATCCTACCACTAATAAACGAAACAACTTAATCTAATCAAAATAAGCTTTTAACTATTTACACTTACAAGCTACACTAAAATTACTTGCAAAAATGGAATTCTGAGGACAATTTACATAAGAAAACATATCTTTTAAATTCGAAACATTTAATTTAATGAAAATTTTAAGCTTTTGTAAATTTGTCTAGAATTCACCTCAGATTTAGCAAAATTTTGCGGATAAAAACGCTGTATCCTTATAAAAACTTATTTATATTGTGAAAGAACATCTATTATTTGCTTTAAGAGCAAAAACTAAATCTAATAATGTGGAAAAAGTATAAAATTATGTGAAAAACCTAAAATTTACAACGTAACCATACTTAAATTTAAATATGAAATTAATTCATATTAAAAATGTTTTAGCACTTAAAATGTTATGTTTAAGGTTTGTACAACTTGTCTTTATTGTTCTCACTACTTATTTGCAATGCATAATGTTATTTAGTCTTGCATTGAAAAAGTCTCATCGTCTAACACTCTTTTAGGATTTTTACACTATAAATTGTACGGCACTATAAATGTTTGTATGCCATAATGTTCTAAATGTTTTTCTTCTTGTGAATCAAGTATTATAATTTTTGTCACTAATTTGCTAACAAAATGTGTGCGAAAATTGTCTATACTGTCCAAATTATAACCCTTTTACTACATTTTGTATTTCCTGCTTTTAAAAACTAAACATACCTTATCCCTAACATAATCCTAACTACATAGTCCATGTTTAAACACCTGTGAAATGTCTACTTGCCAAATTACCTTTGAAAAATTGAATTTTATTGTAAAAATTGCACTACTAAAATGACTCTACGAAAATGGTGATATCTAACATTCTTGACAATTTTGGTAGCAGCAAATTGCTTTTTATGATGAAACCAAACTTAGCAAATGATATTCAGATCAATTTATACCAAATAAATTTATTTTAAACACATCGTGAACCAGATTTATGTAAAATTGTGTCTCGCACTTGTATCGAGCCAGAAATTACCCCTTTTTATGACCCAAATGTCATGTAAGCTGTCCGATACTTCTATTACCTCTTTCTAAACATCTCAAATTCCCCAATTTAAGAATGAAGATATTTTTGTACAAAAAAATATTAAGTTCTTTAATTGACCTACCTATTAAAATTAAATTTTGAAATATGAATAACTCATAGAAGTATGAAAATTTTAGATTCATCTAGACACCTCAATTTTCTGTACATATTTACTTGCTACGCTAGGTTCTTCATTTATCAATACCAAATTTTCTTGTATAATGTTTATAACTTCTTGCTTGTAACCAATGTGATTGATATCGAATTGCTCATTCTTTATAATTCTTTCCACCTTCAAATACTGGATATGCGGTTTATATAAATTTAATCTTTTATTGTAGGGCTGTACCCAGTTTAATTCATCTTTACCAATTCTTATCTTCATATATTGTGCATCGATAATCAATCTTAATTGCTTAATCAAATCCATTCCAATTATTAACTCCATTTTTAAATTGTTAGTTATAAACCATTGTGTTTGAAAAATCTGTTCCCCTACCTTAGCTTCAGTATGTAGCATCCTATTTATAGTGCTAAGCTTCTTATCCGTAGCTGCCATAACTTCTATTTTGTTTATTCTGATGATCTCATCCTTAAATAAATCGTTATTCTCTACGATGATTTTTTCCTGTATTAATGAAATTTCTGATCCGGTATCAACTAATCCTAATAAATTTAAATTCTTAATTCTAATGTTAACGAAAGGTAATAAAATGTTTGTAGTTTCTGGTTCTGAATTTTGTTCAATTTCTAAAAATTCCGTAGGATGTTGGTAGTTTGTCTTTACATTGTTGACAAGGAAGCTCATATTTAAAAATTTTGAACGGTGATCTTGTCAAAGTCCTTTTGTGTGTTCTGTTCTTCGTCTTGGGATGCATGTACGATAGCATTGACCCAGCTAATCCTTCCACAACTCGGTTCCTCCTTCTCTTCTCGTACCTGGATGTTATTCATTCACTCTCCTATTCTGATCATCCACGATCTCTTGGTATGGCCTTCTATTTTCTTTTTGCATATCATTTCTACGATGATCCTTTCCTTCATTCTCTCTATTATTCTGATGCTCCCGTTCATTATCCTTGGCTTGATTGTTGTAATTAAATCTGTTCCTATCGTAGCCATTATTATATCCCCCTCTTCTTTGTTGGAAGTTGTTCCTCTCTCTTCCCGATCTATAATTGCTTTCCCTATTGTTGCCATTTTGGAAATACTCTCTACGATTATCAGCACGATGATATTGATTTTGATAATCTCTCCTGTCATTTCCATAATTCCTATTATAATTGTCTCTCCTATTTTCCTCTCTTTCCATAATTCCTAGGGTTAAATTCTCTCTTTTCGTAACTGTTCTGATGCTGTTCGTACGCATCGTATCTTCTTAAAAATTGCAGTAGTGATGTTATATTATCTATATTTTGCAGAATAATGTTTTCTGCCACATTATTCTCCAGTTGCCTTGCTAAATATTGTACTATTTCTTGTTCATTCATCGGTGGTGTGAAGTATCTTGCTATTTGGTATTTCTTCATCACATAAATCTCCCTCGAAGTGCCATAGTTTTTGTCATACTTCGCCCTTGAAAATTCTTCCCTTATTACATTTTGTTGGACGTCACTCAATATTGTTTGGTAAATAATTCCTTGAAGTGCTTATAATCGGTACATTGCTCTTGTACTAAATTGTACCATAGTTCGGCATTCCCTTTAAGCATCTTTCTTACCAAACGCATTCTTTGTTTATTGTCCTTAATGTCATTAAAATAATCCTCGATATTTTTCAAAAATAGCATTGGCGATTCTTGCTTCTTGCCTTCAAATTTATATGGCATCTCTTGATTCCACATGCAATTTTCCCAGCCTATTTGAAAATTTCTAGGTGTTTCTCGTTCTTTCAACTCTTCTAGGTCATGATCGTGCATTCTTAATTTATTGCAAATTTCCCCCATCTGTTTCTTGTTCTCATCCTTATTCTTATCCACCTGGAAACATATTTGTTCGTGGATGTCTTGTATCCTTCCTACTTTATCATTTATTTCTTGAGAAGCCTCTTCTCTTAGACGGGTTTCAGTTCTAATATTCTTGTCCAACTTTCCGATCTTGTCATCTGCCTCTTCCTTATTGTCGATAAACGTTCCCCATAACTTATCATTTTCTCGGTGCATATTATTGCTTAATTCTTCCTTCGTTTTCTCCATTTTATGCACTAACTTCTCCTTATCATTCTCCCACTTATTCAGTTGTCTATCGATACTTTCTTGTAGTCGTCTCATATCCTCCTTCCTTTCTTCCTCTGCTTCTTTCCTATTTTCTTCAAGCTTGTTAAATTTTCTATCAATATTTTCCTCAGCTTTTATTCTATTTTCTTCAAGCTTGTTAAATTTACTATCAATATTTTCCTCGGCTTTTATTCTATTTTCTTCTGCTTCTTTCTTGTCTTGCTTTCTATTTTCTTCCGCTTTCATCATGTCTTGCTTTCTACTTTCTTCCGCTTTCATCAGCATGGCGATTATCATGTCCACGTCTAAGCTTTTGCTTTCTCTAACTGGACTTCCCTCTTCTTGTTGTGCTTCAACATTCTTTTCTACTTGTTCCATCTCTGTAACTAGATCCTGTTTTTCTCTTTTACCTCAATATCTTTAGGTCCGTAAACTTTACCTGATCTAGTTACTCTACGATCTTGCATTCACTAATTGTACTAACTAAATTTGCCCCTTTTTTGTAAAAATCCTAACACTAATAAACACAATAAACAATAACTAATAACAAATAACAAATAACAATGAACGAAAAAATGAAAAACTAAATACCTATAAAATTTTTTGTGCTTTTTATATCAAAATCTTCAAACTAAATCGTGCCCACACGTTGCGGCGACAATAAATTGGAATGTCAAAATATATTTATTATTAAGATGATTAAAATGAGGGGATAGGGTTCACGGAATTTAAGTTATAGATAAAATTTCTTTAAAGTAAGAAATATCCTATATGTAATTGAATTTAACGTATAAAATTTGCTCTGAATAGAATTTGCTTTCTAACGCATGCGTTAATGACTTTAAGTGAAAAATAATTAAAGCTGTCAAAAAATGTCAAATAATTAAGAAACTTAAATGTTTGCATCAAAATGAAAATTTAGAAAAAGAAAAGGAAATAATTAGCTTCACAGGTGTTTACACAAGTAAATAATTGAAATTCTTAATTAATAACATATAACAAATATAAATTGCAGGGAAATAACAATAAACAGGGTTATAAAATTTTAAAACTCACATATACAGTCCTTCCTGTCGATAGAATGATGTCTTCAAACTTCAGCTGGATGCAGGCAATGTTCACTCAGCTATTGTTGTTACTAATATCCAACTGCTATCTCGGTTCTCGAAGACACCAACTTCCAAGCTTCAAGATGTTTTCTTTCCAAAACGGCAACCTCAAACACTTATTTACTATGGTAACTTTTTATTTAAAATGGTTTTATATCTTTATGAGTGATATCGTTTAAAATGTATTATTAAGTATCCAAGATTTTTGTTAACACACTTTTATTTTAGTTACCGAAAATAATGTTTATTTAAGAGGAATTGTCCGGAGAAATAAAACAAACTTTCACCAAATAAAGATGGAATTTAATTTGGTATATAAAGAATTATTTTAAATCGGAAAACACGAAAACAAATTTACACAAAATCGTGACATCAATTAATCGTACAGAATTCTTTTATTAACAACGACAGGTATCGGTGACCGAACTATTTAATTTTAACCGATGATATAAAAACAAGTGCTCTCGAAATTATTCGTAACGTAAATTTTCTCGACGATAATAAATTAGGTTATGTAAACACAAATTTAGCAACACTGTTTTAACTTTTTCACTTTTTTTTGAACAAATTCTAGAGAGAGAATGATTCCTGAGCGCTTGCTTTTATAGGTTTCTGGTTGCTACAGAAATTTCAACTTTTTTACAGCCATATTGCAAAATTTACAATGGATGTGATTGGATAATCAAAATTAAGAATTGTACATAAATGGAATTTTGGCCGTAACTTTCTTATACATGGTCGGAAATGAAATTTAAAAACGGAAATGAAAACTATGTGAAATTTTGAATAAAAGGACACCTAATAAGCAATAAATCCTACCACTAATAAACGAAACAACTTAATCTAATCAAAATAAGCTTTAACTATTTACACTTACAAGCTACACTAAAATTACTTGCAAAAATGGAATTCTGAGGACAATTTACATAAGAAAACATATCTTTTAAATTCGAAACATTTAATTTAATGAAAATTTTAAGCTTTTGTAAATTTGTCTAGAATTCACCTCAGATTTAGCAAAATTTTGCGGATAAAACGCTGTATCCTTATAAAACTTATTTATATTGTGAAAGAACATCTATTATTTGCTTTAAGAGCAAAAACTAAATCTAATAATGTGGAAAAAGTATAAAATTATGTGAAAAACCTAAAATTTACAACGTAACCATACTTAAATTTAAATATGAAATTAATTCATATTAAAAATGTTTTAGCACTTAAAATGTTATGTTTAAGGTTTGTACAACTTGTCTTTATTGTTCTCACTACTTATTTGCAATGCATAATGTTATTTAGTCTTGCATTGAAAAAGTCTCATCGTCTAACACTCTTTTAGGATTTTTACACTATAAATTGTACGGCACTATAAATGTTTGTATGCCATAATGTTCTAAATGTTTTTCTTCTTGTGAATCAAGTATTATAATTTTTGTCACTAATTTGCTAACAAAAATGTGTGCGAAAATTGTCTATACTGTCCAAATTATAACCCTTTTTACTACATTTTTGTATTTCCTGCTTTTAAAAACTAAACATACCTTATCCCTAACATAATCCTAACTACATAGTCCATGTTTAAACACCTGTGAAATGTCTACTTGCCAAATTACCTTTGAAAAATTGAATTTTATTGTAAAAATTGCACTACTAAAATGACTCTACGAAAATGGTGATATCTAACATTCTTGACAATTTTGGTAGCAGCAAATTGCTTTTTATGATGAAACCAAACTTAGCAAATGATATTCAGATCAATTTATACCAAATAAATTTATTTTAAACACATCGTGAACCAGATTTATGTAAAATTGTGTCTCGCACTTGTATCGAGCCAGAAATTACCCCTTTTTATGACCCAAATGTCATGTAAGCTGTCCGATACTTCTATTACCTCTTTCTAAACATCTCAAAATATATATATATATATATATATATATATATATATATTTAACAAAACCTTACAAGATAATGGATATTCATTTACAGATATTAATAATGTTAATACACCTTCTAGATGTAACCTTAAAGAAAAACCAGTTCTTAATGTTGGTACTGCTTTTCTTCCTTTTATAGCTAATGTTACAGATAGAATTGAAAAAATATGGCATTAAGGCTATTTTTAAACCTACAAGAAAAATTAAAGAACATTTAAGATCACCGAAAGATGTTTCAAACCCATTATCATCTTCCGCACTGTATAAGTTATCTTGTGGAAAAGTATACATTGAAATCACAAATCGTAGCTTTGATACAAGACGTAAAGAACATATTATGAGATTTTGTAGATTAGGTCAACCAGAGAAGTCCGCGGTGGCTGACCATGCCTTGTATATAATCTAAATCATGACATTCAATTTGACAATATAGAAATATTGTCAAGACAAACTCATTATTATGTTCGTTTACAACGTGAAGCTATTGAGATATATAAACACACTAATAATTTTAATAGACAAGAAGAAAATCTCTCTCTAATTGGCATAAGGATACGTCTTGATTTTGATTTTAATTTTGACTTTTGGTATGTCTAGGTTTTTTAATGTGGTTTTTCCTAGACCTTGAATCAAAAACTTTACTAATTATATGTTAAATTACCACATCACTATAATTTAGCATAAGTAGTTGAAATTAAGATTAAAATTAAAAAATTACAAAAAACGTTCTGCATTATGCTTTTCATTGTTAATAACACTTGCAATTATTGACAAAGATATCTCTTACTTAGATGTAACTGGATTATTTTATTTGATGTCATGTTTATATTTGTGAATGCTTCTATCATTTTACACTTTACACTTACATCATAGCTTGATTAAATTTTGTTAAATGGGTTTTTTGGCTGACATTTTTCATTGTTAGATTTCGCCGTTAGAGGACCATCTTTAAGACAGTTTAACAATATTTAATTTTTAATGACCTAGTTATTCTATACGAAAATTTAATTCTATAGTTGGCTTTATACGTTTCTCAAACTCCAATATTAATAGTAGGCTTATGTTCATGTTTTAATTTTTCAACTTTGACAAAATTGGTTTTAACTTCTTTAACAACTTTAATACATATTACTACTGACGAAGATAACTGTAAATGTTATCGAAACGTTTAGATTGTATAATTTAAAAAACCCAAAAAAGATAAATATTTTATTATAATAATTGTGAAGTGAGCAAAATTAGTGGTATCTTCTTATTCGTGGTAACGCTAAAAATGTGTTAATGAGAACATGTTTTTTTCTCGGCAAAAACTACTGAATTTAGTAAGCTTTTCAACGATTTATCAACTTTTAAGTTTGCTATTTTTTATGGCAATATCATACGCAAAAATAATAAAACCTTATATTACTGGATTTTAAGGCTTTTTTAGTTGAATATTATAATGTTTGGCTTCTGGGAGGCCGATACACTGTGCCAAAACGTCCCATTAATCTATCTCCATAATGTTCGTTTAACCATCCTCGAGTTGCTCTGCTGTAATAAGCAGGGCAAATATCAGTAGAAAGGAGGTACTTGGTCGCCATCTTGACGTCACGAAAGCCCCCAAGCTGTGCGCGGTCATTTTGTTAGTCATCTTTAACCCCGGGGAAATTCTCGATCCTAATCTGATAGCTTATAAGATGATCATATCTTAAAAAGCTGTATTCTGATAAGGGTGATAGAATAATCATTAGATAGTTTATTTAATCTGTGTTTACTATTAACATTTTATTAGGGACTGTTTTAACATAATATTTCAATGATATAAAAGCCTCATTTAAAGGATTGAAAGGTAATAATTACTTGCGACGTACAGTTAAAACTGAAATACTTTTATTAGCATGTTTTTAAATTTTTATTACCATGATTGTTATTAAAATTATTACATTTCTTTAATTTCGTTTCTGTAAGATTATGATCATGACCATATATGAATTTATCTTCAGCGATGTACTTATATTACCTTGAAACGAAAAGTCGACTTCACCATTACGTATGCATATGAACAAGTAATTAACCAATCTGTTATTAATCAGGATTGTTTTCCTCAAAAGAGATTACATAATTATTATTACATTTTTTTAAATCCCATCTACAGATTGTGATCTAATTTATTTATGCATTGGGGGTTGTATTCTAATAAATAGCCCTAGTCTTGTAACACGTGGATCTGATCGTGGGCTTCTTAATATGTGTTTATTATTAAACAGTTATACCACTTCACTATGAATTGGAAAGTGGCAATCAGTCGACATCGTGTTAATTAATATATTTACAAACATTTTAAGGATTTGCTGTTACACAAAACATTAAGGTCCAGATATTAGGTGGAATAATAATAATTTTCTACCCTAGCGTTTTATACAGGCGGATTCTCCATCTAAGCGGTCAACACCTTTACAATCGAAAATTATACCTGATTTATTTTTATGGCCAATTACACACACACGCGCACGCACGCGCATATGCACACACGCACACACCACACGCACACACACGCGCGCACGCAAACACGCACGTACACAAACACGCACACAGGCATACACGCACGCACGCACACACACACGCACACACACGCGCACACACGCGCACACGCACACATGCACACACACACAAACACACACACACACCACACACACACACACCACGACACGCACGACGCACACGCCACCACCACACACTCACACACCCACACACACACACTCTCACACGCACACACACACACACACACACTCACTCACACCACACACTCACTCACACACCACACACCCACATGCACGCGCACACGCACACACACTCACACCCACACGCATACGCACAGGCACACGCAGACGCACACGCACACTCACATACTCACACACCACACACACACACACCACACGCACACCACACACACACATGCACACAGCACACACACACACACACACACTTACACACACTCACACACACACTTACACACACACACACACCCACACGAACACGCACACGCACACGCACACACACACACACACACACACACAAATTACTTTAAAGTAAATAAATTAGCGGCAATTAAATAAGCTGGTAATTAGACATAAATTAGATATAATCAACCTATTATTGTTAATGCACGATGCGTGTGTTAGTTTTAGTAAATATTTAAAATACAACAAACTAGGGTTATCTTGATGGAGATAAGCACGCTAAAACAGGGTAAAACATACCTGTGATTGCAGATTTTTTCACCTAGTATTTAAGTTGTGATGTTAATGGAATACTCTTTAGTATCGATTAGCGTTTCGAGATGGAAGGTCAGTTTAAGCATCCCTTTTCAGCAATAGTAGCGGGACCATCTGATTGTGGGAAATGGTATTTTATCGTTGATTTTCTAAAAAATATCGAAACTGTCTGCGATACAGCTATTGAAAAAATTATCTGGTTTTACGGCGAATGGCAACCATTATTCAAAGATCTCTCAGTGGAATTTCAGAAAGGATTACCTGATATGAAACAATTTGAAGGAGAAAAACCGGTCTTAATAATAACTGACGATCTAATGCGTGAGACTAACGGTTCGGTAATTGATATTTTTACAAAGGGTTGTCATCATAGAAATCTAAGCGTGTTTTTCTTAACGCAAAACATATTTCATCAAGGACGTGGACAGCGAGATATCTCTCCACGTGACAGGGCAAAGATACAGTATTTAACAAGACAGATTTCACCTGACAACCCGAAATTTTTAGAGGTTGCGTACCAAGATACTAGTTCTAATCCGCACAATATTTATTGTTCGATTTAAAACAGAATACACCGGATGTGCTACGCTACAAAACAACAATATTCGGGTCTCAGGGTATTTGCCAAGTATATATCAAAAAGAGGTTTAAGCCTCACAGTCATAAAGATTACATCATATATGATGGTTGACGCTTTAATCGAAAACACCGATATCCTGCGCGCATTAGTCAGATTAAGTAAAAGTCAACGTGGCGCTTTATTGAAATGTCTGAATAGAAGCCAGGTGGAATGCATTTGCGAGTGTGCACATAACATTTTAAAAGGTCGTGCACCTCTGTGAGCTGATCAGAAGCAGTGACTCTCTCAACACAAGCACACTTTAAGGTGGTTGGCGCAGAGAGGTGAATCTATAAAAAAGAAGAAACAGTTTCTCGTACAGAAGAGCGGCGCATTTTTACCGCTCCTGTTAGGACCATTACTTGGCGGAATTTTAGGTAATTTGTTTCAATAATATGGACCACAATCTGAAGATCTTAATAACGATCCTGTTGCGGGTACCTTTTACGAGGAGGAGTTGCAAGTTATTACGGTTGATAAAAACGCTCTATTCAAAATCGATAAGATTTTAGCTGAGAAGGGCCGCGGACGATATAAACAATACCTGGTCAAGTGGCGTGGATACAGTGACAAATTTAATAGCTGGGTATTAGCTTCGCAGATGAGAGATATATAAAATGGAGTTTTATCCTACTTTATTAAGTAATAGCTTCATGACGTATTTTCCCGACAATATGACGTCAAGTTTTATTACACAACTGCCAAAACGAATAAGATTAACAGGATCATGGGTTGTATGTATTTTGGAAATTCAGAACCCTTGTTCTTTTGCCGCTGTAATCCAGCCCCAGGAGAAGAGGATGTGTTAGAGACCATATTAAAAAAGACTGCATCACATTTCCAACACGACAACGAGTAAGCCATTTATATTGAGGACGGTATGTGTTACGTTTTGTCTCGGGGAATTATGCCAACATTGAAGAAATTTTCAACGAGCTAAATAATCACGAGCTAATAAGAAAATTGCTGATAATCGAATACCATAATCTAACTAAGCGCGTCACTACGAAATTAAAAACGTCCCTCTCGCTATTCGGATTCTCACAACGTTTAGCCTTACAGCTGGGTTATCGGCCGTATCAAAACATAGCTACGGAACCAATAACCGCACACCCCGCTAGTATATGGATAGGATTATCAAGGCAGATGTTTGTATATTGCAACATCGTTGAACCGCAAATTGTAGGCGATGTTTTATCTCCGCTTATGCGTATAATAAATATTACTACGCTTACGGAAGTCATAAAGATGTGGTTTTTTCGACTGCACATTACATCCCCGTGATGACACGGGATTTTGAAAACATCGAGATTAATATGAAAACAAATATGGGTGCAGCAATGGCATTCGAGTTTGGGACGTCGTGTCTGAAGCTACACTTTAAGTCCTTATCAACAATATTATATGAATCAGGCCGGTAACGGCATTGGATCTATCTAAAGAGGCGCACCATATCAACGTGGTCACCGAATAGGAAACTGGCTAGGTGGTATATTTAGAAGTATAATACCGTTATTTAAGTCTGGTGCAAAGGTCCTTGGAAAAGAAGCTCTCAGAACAGGTGCTAATATTCTTGGTGACGTCATAGAGGATCGACCTGTTAAGGAATGGTTTCAAGAAAGATTTCACGAGGCAGGTAGAAATCTTAAACGTAAAACCGATGAGAAAATCGATAAAATGATGGAGGATTCGGGCTATAAAAGAGAAAGTCTGACTGATAATAACCAGTCTCTACCGAGAACTGCTGCCGCTAAGAAGAAGAAACCTACTTACGACGATATATTTTCAAGATAATGGCTTTTCTACATGCTCAATCACGTGAATGCGTCAAGTCCGAATTGGATCTGTTCGCTTTACCGTCGACGCAGGCAAGTATCGAGAGTGGTGAATGTATATTTTACAAGCCCTTATCAGCTCTTAGTGATGACGCCCCAATAGAATTTGTAGTGCCCGGAAATGGAAACGATTACATAGATTTAAGTAAGACCATGTTGTATATCACAGCTAAAGTTCTGAAGTAATATGATACAATACTTACTGACGCTGATGTTGTAGCACCGGTAAACAATTGGATGCACTCGCTTTTCTCACAAGTGAAGGTTTACTTAAATCAGTAGATGGTGTCACAACCAAACAACACCTACGCCTACCAAGGGCGTAGCCAGGATTTATAACAGGGGGGGGGCAAACCATGGTCCATGGTCGTTCAAAATGTAAAATTTTAGGATAAAAAGAAAAGGCAAATGAAAACAAAACTTTGAGATTTCAATTATACTTAAATTAAACTAATAACAGATAACAAAAAAAATATGCAGAACAGAAAAATATGTATATTTTAGATTTAATTTTTTGTTTATTAAAATTTAAAAATTATTTAATTTATTTCTGCTCTTCCAGGGGGGGGGGGAAGTTGCCCCTCCCTGCCCTTAGCTGGCTACGCCCATGACGCCTACCGCTCATATATCGATACGCTGTTAAATTATGGAAAGGAGGCCAAGAGTTCACATCTAGATTGTACCTTATGGCACAATGACACAGCAGGGCAGATGAATACACTGGGGCACGCAAATAACGGTTTCTCGAAACGTCTACTACTTGCAGCGACCGGCAAACAAATCGAGATGATTGGTCACGTGCACTCGAACTTGTTTAATCAGGAAAAGTTTCTGATAAGCAGTGTTGAATTAAAGGCTAAATTTATACGATCAAAAGATGCCTTTAATCTAATGGCAGCGCTAGGTTCTACTTACAAGGCGCGAATTATGGATGCTTGTTTACTGGCGAGACGTATGCGAATCAACCCCACCATTCTAATTGCGCACGCTAAAGCTTTAGAAAATACTGCGGCAAAATATTCTGTTACAAGAACCGACATAAAAGTGTTAAGTATACTTACAGGCATACAGCGAAAATCATTAGATAATATCTTCCTGGGGCAGTTACCTAAACGATGTATCGTAGGCTTTGTCGCAAATAAAGCCTTCAACGGTGATTACCCTTCAAATCCATTCAATTTTCATCACAGCAATATTAATTATATGTCGTTATATATTGACGGCCAACAAATTCCTTCGAAGGCCTTACAATCAGACTTTACAGCGAATGCTTTATATGTAAGGTCATGCCACACCTTATTCTTTGGTACGGGTATTCATTTTTTGAATGAGGACAACGATATATCGAGAAGCAATTACCCCAACGGCTACTGTTTAATGGTATTCGACCTAACTCCTGACTTGTCTGCAAACTCTAGCACGCACTGGAATTTAGTTAGAAACGGTTCCCTTCGCCTGAAAGTCGGCTTTGAATAAAGCTCTCGTAGAAACCATTAACTGTTTGGTGTACGCCGAATTCGATAACGTGATTGAGATCAGTAAACATCGGAATGTGGTTGTAGATTTCCCCTGTTAAAAGGGATCGCTCTAGATCACAAACTTCAGTATCCAGCAGTAAGTGAAAGAAGATGGACATAGAAGCAATTACCCCAACGGCTACTGTTTAATGGCATTCGACCTAACTCCTGACTTGTCTGCAAACTCTAGCACGCACTGGAATTTAGTTAGAAACGGTTCCCTTCGCCTGAAAGTCGGCTTCGAATAAAGCTCTCGTAGAAACCATTAACTGTTTGGTGTACGCCGAATTCGATAACGTGATTGAGATCAGTAAACATCGGAATGTGGTTGTAGATTTCCCCTGTTAAAAGGGATCGCTCTAGATCACAAACTTCAGTATCCAGCAGTAAGTGAAAGAAGATGGACGCATACTTGGGCGTACAAGGGAGTGCCGTGATCACAGATCATGGCTCATTACTGCTGATGCTGATAAAGTCACCTCGAGATTATTTTATATCAAAGACCATGTCAAGACAGATAAGGTATTTAGAGGATAAATATCACGGCTTAAAATGGCGGTCAGGGTATGTGTCATACAATGATTTCCAAGAGGAGCTGATAAGAACTCTGCTGCCGTTTAACAAAATTCACGTTAAGGGTAGTGAAAAACAACAGTTTTTAAGACTCCTTAACAAACCAATACTAAACTTGGACGAGATTGGCTGTCCGTCGATAAAAAAATTGAGAAAGGAAGCAAAGGCGTATAGTTGTTTAAACCATAAGATCGAGGAGCCTATGTGTGCTCTGGAAAACGCATCACTACTGCAAGATTGGGCGCATACCAACTCCAAAAATGTATGCGGTACAAGTGTTGAAATGATTGTAATCGATCCCCAGCCACAGCAATGTTTTTCGACTTGTATGTGCTTCTAATTAGCTGCCCCGACACGCAACTAGACCTTGTGCAATTATTGTAAACACGGATTCAGCAAACAAACCAGGTCAGCATTGAACCGCTATCTACATTGACTAGAATGGTGATGGGGAATATTTTGATTCCTTTAGACGATCCCCGCTAGGTTACCATTTACGTTTCCTTGAGAAGAATTCTAGATGGTGACCGCTACAACAAAACGACGCTGCAGGATTACCATTCGGATGTATGTGGACTTTATACGATATTTTTGTATTTTAGAATAAATAATTTACCAATGCTTGATTTTGTAGTTTTTCACTAAATGTTTAGTTATAAATGATGAGATAATCCAGTTACTGTATAATGTTTGTTTTTCAACCATTCTACTCTGATAAATAAAAGCGTTTTTAGTACCTTAATTGTTTTAATTGAGTTCCGTAACAAGAGAGACGTGTATGATCAACTTCTACTACAGAAAAATGTTCATTGGTCTATACACAACTAGATGGCGGTAAAAATCAATTTTAACTCAAAGGGGGCCAAAACAAGAGGCGAAGACCCTAACACAAGTTCTTATACCTGCCTTACAAGTTAGCATTAGGGCTACCTTAATAGAATACAAATTTTTTATGACCGGGGCGAAGGCCTACACCTGTCTTATAAGATTAGGTTAGGACCCACATACAATTGTATCAAGGGGACACAATAGGGGCCTAGCCCCAAGAGCTAGTTTCTGCACTTGTCTTATAAGGTTAGGGGCCCCATACCATCTCCAATTAGGAGGCCACGACAGGGGTGAAGGCCCGAGAATAAGTTTTGAAGATCTACACGTGTCTCACAAGTTAGCATTAGGGCCGCCTTATTTCAAATTTCCCGCCATAACCAATCAGTCAATACAATACTATAAGTAATTATCTTGAAGTTCTTCCACGTTTTCAAATTTCTAAGTCTACTTCATTAGAAATTTAAAATTTTACAATATGATTTCAGTGTTATGATCGAGTAGAAGCTATTTGAACAATTTAATTAGGCCAAGCACTTCAGGTGAGTGAGCTGGTATTTCAAGTATGAGTATCCATAATAGGTAGTTTTAGTTGACGATTTAACTAAATAAATTTAAAGCATTGACAATTTACCATATTTTTAAAGAAACCGAAGTATAGAAAACACATGATATCAACAAAAACACAAATTGCTCAAGTATGTATTTTGCACCAGTTCATTATTTCACATTTTAATATAAAATACAGAATATAAAAAAAAATCATTTTGCATTCAAGTATTAAAACAAACAATTTTTATAATATCACAATCTACAAAACACACAGAAATATATAAATTTCTGGTAATTTTATAATTTAGTATAAATAGAACTAATTATAATTATTCAACGGAATAGTCTAAAGTCTATCGGTAGAGGTAAATATCACAATACCAAATAGATAATATAAATAAATATGCCTATAACAAATAAAACTAATTAGATACAACTAACTTAAGATCACACAAATTTTATTGAATTAAAAGCTAAAAAAATTTTCTTCGGTAACTTACAGCAGCAACCTGAGCCTATTATGGCTTTAGCTATCAGATACTACACATATTAGTTAATTAGCATAATAATGGCAAATGAACAATACTTATTACTAGTACAATCATCTTATTTTTACCTAACAGGCAACAAGCTCCCAAATAAAACTTACAAAACAGATATAATTAAATATTGTATTTTATGGTGAGTATGGTCTAAAAGCAATATAGCTCATTAGCAACTATAGTCAATATTAAATGCTTCTGTTGTACATTTAAACGGCGAGCGATTCTGCTGAGTTAAGTTCTACTACATTAGGAATAGGTTCTCGCCAATACACAAATTGTGAATAATCGTTGGCTGCTTCAAGCAATGGTGGAAATAGTTGATCCACATAATTACTCATGTTGGTGTAACTGAAAAAGAAAACAAACACTTTAGTATATAAAAATAGTCGCTCACACTTTGCTAATTTTTGTATGATTACAAACAAGTTTTGATGGCTTTATGTAAAAAATGGGCAGTCATATCAATTAAAATATGGAAAACTATGTAATATGTGGGTGATTGAACCAAAAACTTCATTAGAACAATAAAATAAAAAATGAGAATGCTTCAGGTATCTTGTAAAATCAACCTTCAATGTTTAGTAAGCTTGTGGCATAACACTCAATTCACAATACAATATAAAATTTTGACAACAGAATATTGCCCATATGAATGTGGTACTTGCAATTCCTAATGATGCAAAAATGTATTTCATTTATAATAATTGAAAATAGGTATTTACAATAATCAGTACATACATACAAGATACATACATTCAAGTTCTAACAAAGTAGATAACTGAATCACCTAATATTAGATCATATCGCTACTTCGGTGGAAGAGTGTCACAACTCAAAAAATTCGTGCTATACTTTTTCGTGGAAGAACGTCCCAATTGTAACTTTTAAGTTTGGCCACCAGAGAGCAGATGTGTCTGTTTTCACTTGTACGAAAACCATTGCGCATTTTTTTTTCAATACTGTCACATGTTTAGTTGCAAATCAAAGATCAAGGTGAGAGCATTTTGTTTTTTTTGTAAAAGTGTCATATTTAATGGCCACTAGAGAGCAGATGTGTCTGTCTTCACTTGTACGAAAACCATTGCGCATTTTTTTTCAATACTGTCACATGTTTAGTTGCAAATCAAAGATCAAGGTGAGAGCATCGTGTTTTTTTTGTAAAAGTGCCATATTTAAATTTTTTTTTAAAAACGGTAAGTACTTTTCCAATTATTTTTTTACTAATACTGTCTTATCTAAAAATATGCCACTCTTTCCTATAAATTATAAATTATTATAAAATCTTATTTTGGTAAAACTGTTACAACTCAAAATATGACAGTTTTCTTTAAAAAGAGCCAGGACATAATAATAATACTTATTTTCAATAATAGTGTGTTATTTTAAGATAAGACACTTTTACTTCAAAATTCTACAATAATTTCATGTTTTATTTTATTTTGGGTGTCTTTTTTTAAAATTCAAATAATTTTTCTCTAATGAGACTATAATTAATTACACCTCTGATCATAAGAATTTAATTTTAGAAAAATGACGTCAAGAAGTAAGCTGATAATGAGGCCGTTGGCGGTGAAGACAAATGAGAAAGAACATTCTTCACGAAAAACATTTTGGATGGTGAATGAACCAAGTATGTATATTACCGTCTATTTTTTTTATTGCTATTATAATTATAACAATATTATTGAGTGACATTTAACTACTGAGGTTACTTTATAACTGTTACAGGCAGTAGTGTAGACAGTAGTAGTAGAACATCTGACACATTGAATCAATCAACCTCAAGCAGTCCGGAAGCATCACCTATTCCTGAAGTGGATAACAGTAAGGACGGTGAGAAAGTTAACTCCAACGATCAGAATGTTGACCGCACTCCTATTTACAATGACATGTTGACCACCAGCCTGGATATACCGCCAACTTTTGATGAACAAAGAGAAATTCAAGATGTTACAACGAAATCAGGTATGCACCAGTTACAATTTATTTGTGTGTTGTGTATTGATTGTAAACAGTCGGTGGGCAGTTGCTATTAAGTCTGTTGTTTATTTCAGTTGTTCCTGAAAATAATTTTACATCATCACCATCTGCCCCAGCAGTACTCCCATTTGTTATGGAAGCAACCGGAATGACTTCTGATAGCGAGAAGGATCTGAGCTCCGACCATTCAGTGACTGATCCAAATTTTACCGATTCAACCCTGTCTGACTCCGATACAGAGTTGTCAGGAGATGCCAATCACAATCTCAATAAAAATATTTCAAAAAGAAAAATTTTGTTTCCTAGCAAATTAGAGAATAAAACATGAAAAAGATTAAGACGTGAAAAAAAATGGCCAAGAAATCACAACAAAACATTAAAGAATAGCGGTAAAGCTTATGAGCCGTTTAAGAAAATAACCATTGTAGATGGGACAGTAGTTACGAGAGAGTTGGTTACTCGAATGGCTCGAAAGTTGGTTCCTCCATGTGGAGAAAAATGTCGTTTAGCTTGCACAAAAAAGATCAATGAAGGATGAAAGGAGTTTTGGGGCCTTGTCTGATTTACAAAGGCAACGCGATTTTATTGTAGGTTGCATGACCCCAATTAAAACGAAATATGGAAAACAAAATGACCGACGTCGTTTAAATAATGCATTTCATTTAATTCACAATGGAGACAAATTGAGAGTTTGTAGGAAATTTTTCGTTGCTACTTTAGGGATTAGCACACGAATGCTTCGAACTGTTGCTAATAAAATAGATCCGAATACAAGAATCTTTTATAAAGATTCTAGGGGAAAACACGGTAACCACTCAAAATTGCCAGATACAATGAAAGATGGTATAAGAAGGCATATTAACTCAATCCCCAGGATTGAAAGTCATTATTGTCGGGTAAGAACGTCCAAAGAATATATTGATGGAGAAAAGTCGATTTCAGATCTCTACAGAGATTATGTAAAAATATGTCAAGAAAAAAATGAGAAACATGGACACTACACGATGTACTATTCAATTTACAACACAGAATTCAATATTGCTAGTTTTTCGCCAAAAAAGGACCAATGTGTGTTATGTATGAAATACACACAATCCAATGAGGAAGAGAAACTACTGATTCAAGAAAAGTATGAGACTCACATTTTGGAGAAGGATCTATCGAGGATTGAAAAGGAAAGAACTAGTGACTCTGATAATAATGAACTAGTAGCGGTCTATGATTTGCAAGCCATTTTGCCTTGTCCACAAGGTGATGTGTCTCACTTCTATTATATTTCCAAAATAAACATGTATAACTTTACAATTTTAAATCTTAAATCTAAACTTTGTGATTGTTCTATATGGCACGAAGGCGAAGTCTTAAGGGGATCGAATGAAATAGGTTCTTGTATATGGAGTTATCTCAAACAAGCTTCTGAATCGTCTAATGGACCAGTTGACGTAATTTTTTATTCCGACAATTGTGGCGGACAGAATAAAAACTTTAACATGATAGCGATGTACCACAGAGCCATAAAATATTTCGAAAACATCAAATCCATTACCCACAAATATTTGATTACGGGTCATTCCAAAATGAGGGGGGACTCTGCACACTCAACCATAGAAGCACAGATTCGTAAAGCAAGAAAATCGGGATCAATATACACCCCAGAACAATACCTTACGTTGATAAGAACTGCAAAAAAAACAGGACCACCATTCGTTGTACACGAGATAACGTTTGAAGATTTTTAGCAGTTTGATAAGGATACAGCCAACATTATGAACAATAATTTTGGCGAATTGAAAATTTCACAACTGAAAATTTTCAGCATTAACAAATCTAACCCTTACGAATTACTATATAAAATGTCCTATGGTGAACACGAATTTTCTAAAGTAATTTTAGAAATAGATGGTCAAACCAAAACTACCAGAAAAAACAGTTCATCTGGCATAGAATTGCGAAGAGCATATACAAACAAGAAAGGAATTTCAAAGAGCAAGAAAGATGCTCTGTTGAACCTGGTAAAACAAAAAATTATACCTACGTATTATTCTGCATTCTTCGAGAATGTGTAGTTTTTTTATTTTTGTATTTTTTTTAGCATTCATTCTTAACATTTTCATTAATGTTTATTTTATTCATTTGTAACAATTTTTAAAACAAAATGATTATTAAAAAATTATTAAAAATGATAGGCTGTCTTGCTTTTATAGCTACCCTTCCCTCTTCAATACCGTCACAATTCAAACATTTTATTAGAAATTTTTGGTAAACTGTCACAACTCAAAGCCCTTAAAGGCTTTAAAGGGTCGTACTATGATGAGAACTAGGTAAAATGTGCCTCCATGTAAGTACCATTGCCATTGTAAAAGATGAATTGTCTAGCATTTTTCTAAATCACTCAAATAAACTTTACATTTTTTAAAGATTTATTTAAAACGCGATTCCCCAAAACGCAACAATTTTGAATTATGACAGTCTTCCACCGAAGTAGCGATATATACTCCGGAGCTGGTGAAAAGTTCTTGGTGTTGCTAGAAATGAAATTTCATTCTCTAATGTTGGTGTATGTATAACAATTATGGTACACCAAAATTGCTCATCATTGATCTCCCTTGAACTATCAAAGTTTTCTTTATAGAACTTTTTAAAGAAGATTATTGCGTGGGTCGTTGAAAGGGATAAATTGGAATATTGTGCCATATATTCTGCATTTCTAACAGTTTATTACTAATGTAAATTCATCAAAAATTGATAAAGGTTTATAAGAAGTCTGCATCTTAATGTTCAACAATGACAAAAATTGATAGCAGTTATCGAATAAAATATTCTGCGAAGAATCCGCCCATTTGTCAAAATGACAGGAAGTAAATTTGACGCCATGCTGTCAAAAGTAATCGTGCTGTGTTGCCTACTTAAGTAACACATATGATGATCAAGTCTCTTATTGAATTAATAATAATTTGTTGAGAAAATGCCAAAAGTCATCACAAAGTTCAGGTCAAGATGTCACATTTGTGTATCTAGACGAAACATGGCTTTATCACAATGGTTCTATATCCATCGTTGGGTGCATGATTCTAACATCAAAAGGAAAATAATAATAATAGTTGGCTTAACATTCCTAAAAGGAATTTAGCCCTCCATTCTGGCTTCCCATATCTGTTCTTCAGGGTAGATTAATCCCTTTGTTGTTCACCACTTCACTTAAACTTAACTAAAAAGAACTTTTGCTATATCACTACAATCCTGTGTGTGTCTTTGCCACTTTAACCATCTCTTTCCACTCCTTTTTATTTTTTGCCTCTTTTTTCCAATATGTGATTTTCAATGTCCTTATATCTCAACCTTGGCCTTCCCTTTGGTCTGTCTTCCACTGGCCTCCATTCCAGTATTTTCTTAAGTGCGTCACCTTCTTCTTTTCTAATTATATGCCCTAGTCATTCTATTCTGGCCTTGATGGATTTTATTATGTCTTCGCCATTCATTTCTGTAACTATTTCATGATTCATTTTTTGTCTACTTTCATTTTCATTAATTTTCATTGGTCCTAGAATTTTTCTATCGGTTCTTCTCATTTACTCCTCGTCCTGCCTTGTTTCGCACATCGTTTCCATAGCGTAAGTCATTACCGGTCTAATCAGTGCCCTATATATTCGCATTTTTATACTTTTGCTTTTGAACCACGTTTTGCTTGCACAGTATGCTTTTAAACATGCTTGAATCCTCTCTCTTATTTCATTTTCTTCTTTGTTGTGTTTTCCTTCATGGTTGCTCCTAAATATTTAAATGCGTATACAATTATTTGCCCTCCTTTATTGATTATTGCTCCTTTGCAGTTCAATTCTCTTATCACACATTAAATAGAGTGAGCGATAGAGAATCCCCTTGTCTTATTCCTTTATTGAAAATAAATCTTTCGGTATCTCCTTCTGATGTTCTTATTATTGCATAGGGGTTTGCTAAAGTTGCTTCTATTAATCTTGTTAGTTTTTACGGTATTCTATCATCTTTCAAGAATTGTATTCATTTCGTCCTGTCAACACTATCGAAGGCTTGTTTAAAGTCCACAAAAAACATGTGTAATGTGATATTGTGTTCATTACTTCTCTCTGGTCTGATTGTGTGGATAGCGTCTGTTACAGATTTCTCTTTGTGAATTCAAATTGGTATTTATCAAAAATAGTCTATCCAAAATTAAAGGTGAAGGTAAAAGGTATACCATTCTATACCGGGAGTGTAACTTAGGGTTTTTTGAAAACTGCGGCCATTTACTCGATTCGGAGAAACGAGGATCGGGATTATCATAAAATTATGAATGGGAACAGCTGGGTGATTAAATAGCTGATTCCTGCGTTGCCCAAACTACCCGAAAATTGTGTGGTGGTTATGGATAACGCACCATATCATTCGAAATCGAGGGCAAAATTACAAAAAAGTAACTAAGCAAAAGAATTCAACCTTTTAGGTCCCGAGGGAAAAATTATGTAGTTGATAATATTTTGATTAAGCATGGATATGAAGTTTTACGATTGTCAATATAACCCTATTGAAATAGCATGGGGTTTTTTGTAAAAATCATTACAATAAGCAAACAAGTTCAGAATCGCTATCATAAGATAGGGTTCAAAAATTATAGCTTGATGCTTTAACCAAATATTCTCTGAACGTGGCAAAATTCTTCTTCACACACAGAAAAAATGATTGGGAGGAAAATATGGGAAATTTTTAGATTAGTTATTATCACACTAAGAGAATTGATTCAGATTTACATAGTGGTATGGATTCATAGTAGCGGCATGGTCACTGCATATATGCACACCATGTGCGACTACTTAGGCGAATGCTGGGGTAGTATTTTCCCCCTCGGAACGCCAAGTCCGTTCCTTCCGATCCTGTCCTGAGTACACCCATCTTTAATCCCACCATGCGTATATACGTAATGCAGGTATGTATGCTGGGAATCCACAATTGTGACTGAAGGAGCTCAGAAAGCTCGAGCAATCAGCCCTCCCTCTTGGGGAGGGAATAAAATATGTAACCTTTTCATTTTCCTAGTGATATAATCATATAGTTGGAATAAGACCCCAATGTTTGGAATCAAAATTTTAGTAAAAAAATACAATTGAATATTGAGTTTAGTCACGTCTAGATGGTGGATACGAAAACAGCAATTCCATTCTTGAATGGATACATTTCTGCTTATTTACTTTTATGTGTATGTACAGTCAAGAAAAGAGCGATGCAGCAAATTACATCACATTCGATTACTTATGAAAAAGCACTGTGGATTTCTTGGATAGGTTACATTAAATGGATACATATTGATATTCTAGTTACCTAATGACTTTGAGATCGAAGAACTAAGTTTGTATATAAACATACCTCTACATCATGTTTAATATCCAAGAAAAGAAAGAGAAAAAAGTAGAAGGTAAACTTTATCACAAAAGCAAGTCTTCACATTGGATTACTTATAAATTTCTGCACGCGTCTCCCCTGTTTTTTATTTTGGAAGAGTGAAAAAAGGAGAAGGCATTCTTATTTGTTTTTATGTAGATTTGGTTAACAAAACATCTATTGTATTAACTATTAGATAAGACACAATGTTGTCATTGATGGCCAATGTAAACAATGTACTATTTCTGCTTTATATAGGTAATAAACGTTCAAGCTCTGAAGACTAAATTTACTTTTTTTTTAAATAGGTCACTCAAGATTGAACAGTTTTCGTGCAAACAAAAGTATAAATAGCGTGAAAAACTGTTGCAACGCTGCATTAGTATCCAACGCTCTTCAAAAGTTAAACTACAGCCGTACATTTTTTTTCTTTGACAGTGCTACCACACTGCCTAGATTTCCAGCGCCTGTTCTAAGGTCAATTAAGATAGAACAGAGTATATAGACTTGCCTGTACTTTTATAAAATGAAGCACTGATTTCATTGTACAATAATGGTATTGCACATATTTTCTGAGATGCAAACAGGATTCTTTTTATTGGCTCTTTGAAAAAGGGCAAAACAATAACCAGCGAATAGTACGCGAGTTTAACGCGAAATAATGCACCTCCCAATAAAGTTCCTTGGGTAATAATTAAAGTGAAGGATTTCAAGTTCAAAACATCCATCCTATGTACCAGATGGACACCTTCTGCTTTTCAGCTATTGTCGAACCCAAATTTGTGATTCAAAAACGATTTTTGTCAAATGATTAAAAATAGAATATAGAAAAATACATTAACTGTTGGACTAAAGAAACAATCATTCATGGCCAATCCGAGAACTTTTTTCCTTGCACTCAAAACAAATATATATAACAAATAAATATTAATTTTGCTAAACTTTTAAATGAAATGATAATAATATGATAATGCTATCTATCTATTAATATCAAATGATTAAAGTTTTATTAATAAGAAAATTTAAAAATGTAATGAAAAATAAATATGTTTTTAAACCAGCTTAAAACAGCTTCCAAAGAACACATGTTTTTTTAGTACATACCTTCTCAATAAACCAGATCTTAAATATTTAAACAATAAAGATAGAAAAATAAGTTTTATCTAAAAATCTTAGATGCCTGTTACAATTAATGTATGCAGTGTGAAGGATGATACACATAAAAACAAGGTTGTCTGTGCGTGAATCCGTTATTTAATGATTAGTGTGTAGCTTCTGACAATTACAAATAAATGAGTACAATAGTCATATAGTGAGAAATAAATTGAAATAAATAAATATAACTCATTTAGTACTATATTTATTTATATTTATCCAACTCACTATTTAATAATCTATTAGTTTTTCAAAAAAGCAAAAAGGTAACATGGTCGCCGGCTGAAAAACATTATTGACAGAAACATCAACTCTTATCAATTACTCAATTCCAATGTTGTATAATCAACAAGGGCTATGTCACGCAAGTGTTAAATCAAGCATACTAACTAATATCACAGTGAAGTATATAGCGGAAAGTAGTGGAAGGCAAAAATATAATAAACCATAGCACAATTAAACACGTTCGAGAAACAATAAATAACAGTAATTGAGTAATCACAACAAAGTAGGTGTTTTGACAACTGAGAGTAGTGTTATGAAATTCAGTGGCATATATTAGAAACGGAGCCAGTAACACAATAGATTATATGAACGACCAAAGACAAAAAACGAGTAAATAGGAAAAGGAATTTAAAAGGAAAAGAGCAAAAGAAACACAGGAGTTCGAAAAGTGGGCAACTGATCTATTAGCTTTTCAAAAAAGCAAAAAGGTAACGTGGTCGCCGGAAACCGCAACTACCAGACAGCCAATAATATTACAGAATCAGAACCCTAGGTGAATTAAAAATAGATGCAGAAAGTAACACGAGAGAATTGAAGGAAAAATTAAGGAAGAGCATAGACCGAAACAAGAATTTAAAAAACAAAAAGAAGAGTAATGGATAGCCGAAAAAATAGAGGTAATGAGACGAATTGGAAAAATTGAAGAGAATATGGAAAAGATTAACGAGGCAACAGAAAAGAAAATATAGTAAATAAGGGACTATGAATAAGTGATGATGATCTGACATAGTGTAGGAAAATTATTTAATGAGTAAAAGGCTGTAAATCCAAAGATAAATGTGAATCATCATTATCATCAGTCCTTTAAGTCCCGGGGAACTATAGTGCGCCCACAGGCGTTTCACGACAGCCATGAAAAGTTAGTACAAGGGTGTCAGTCTTGCACTACTGCACTCTACACACTTCCACTTTAACACTATATTAAACTATATTAAACTTCCACTTATTGTCTGACGTTCACTCACAAATTTTGCGATGAATGTTTTCCATTCAGTTTTATTTAAGGCTTTTGTTTTATTTGGCTCCATGGTGTGTTTGTCTGGGTCTGGGTCTTCCTTGCTTCCTTCTTCCTTTAATGTTATATTCTTGTGCTTGCCTTGTTATATCAGAGCTTAGCTTTCTCAAGGTGTGTCCAATCCAATTCCATCTGTGTCTCATTTTAGGTGAATCGGTTCTTGGCTGTGGAATTCCATAAATCTACATTCGAAATAACATTTGGCCAATATATTCTCATAATTCTTCTTAAGCACTTATTTATGAAGGATTGTAATTCTTTAATTTGCTACATATTGAGTGCCCATGATTCTGATCCGTACAGTAGTACACTGATTATATTTGAATCTCGTTTGATAACCGTATCTTATATAACATTTTGAAGGCGGTTTGTGCTTTACCAATTCTCAATTTAACATATCCTTGACAGCACCCTTTTTCTTCTAGTATGCTTCCAAGGTAGTTAAAGCTTGGTACGCTCTGTACCCTTTCCCCATTTAGTACTAGAGATGACTTATCATTGTTATTATCGTTGTTTTTACACACTGTGGCTAACGTATATGTCTTTTTTGCATTTATTTCAAGACCAATTTTACTCGCGATTTTACTTAGTCCCTTTTCTCTGTTAAGAGACAGACGTCGTCCGCGTACTCTAAATCTTCCAGCTTTTTGTCGAATCTCCACGTACGGTCGCCATTCCTATTATCCATTGCGTGAACCATTATCCAGTCAACGACTATTAAGAAAAGCAGGGGGGATAAAATACAGCCTTGTCTGACCCCTGTTTCTATCTTAATATATTCTGATATTTCACCATTATGGCTATACAAGCTTGATAGTTTTCATAGAGTATTTTTATAATTCTGATAATTTTTTCGGGTATTCCATATTGTTTTAGAATTTCCCACATCATGTTTCTATCTATCTTATTAAAAGCTTTTGTCAAATTCACAAAACCTAACATAAGTCTTTCTGCCATTTGTTACTTTCATCAATTATAATTCTTAGAGCAGTTATTTGGTCAATGCAAGCTTTGCGCTGAGTAAAACCTGATTAATTTTCTCTTAGTTTAGCCAACGTTACGTCTTTTAATCTTCCTACAATGATTCCTGCTAGAATTGTGCTTGTTGTATTGAGGATGGTGATGACTCTCCAATTTTCGCAATTTGTTCTGTCACCCTTTTTGGGAATTTTGATAATAAGCCCTATTGAACATTCATCTGAAATCAGTTCTTCCTCCCAGATTTTGTTTATAAGATGATGTAAGATTGTGACGTTTGTTTGCCTTCCTGGTTTCATTAACTCTCCAGGTATATTATCTAGGTCTGCTGCTTTGTTGGTTTTCAATTGTTTTATCGCTAATTCAATCTCTCCTTTGGAAATCGTATTTGTATTTACGTTCATTTCTTCTCTTGTCGTTCCCTCGATTATTGGAGTTATTTCTATTTATACTCATTTTATTATAGATTTTCTTAAAATATTGCACTCGTCTATTTATAATTTCATTTTGTAATTTAAGTATTGTTCCATTTTTACTATACATTACCGTTTTACTTTTCGCCATTTTTTTTTCGAGTTATAGAGGGTCTTCATATCATATTTCCAAGCAGCTGCTTCCTCTTCTGTTAATACAGCTTCTACTTGTTTTCTTTTATCATCTTTTACACTTTTATATATCTGTTTGTTGACTTCCCTGTATTTTTGTCTAGTTGTGTTTTTTTCTGTTGTAATTTCAGATAGGATTTTTTGTTTTATTTTGTTTCTCTCTTCTATTAATTTTTTTGTCTTTATGGTTAGCCACGGTTTGTCACTTCTTCTCTTTATTCCAATTGTTTTTATAGCCACACTACTTACTATTTCTTACCATTTCGTGTATGTCTAAGTTTTCAAGAGCTATTTGTTGATTAAGCTTATCTTCTAATTTTTTTACCATAAGATTCCCCTATTTCTTCATCTTCCAATAATTGTCTATTAAATTTTATTCTATTATGTTTAGCCTGATAGTTTGTTCTGATTTTTAATTCTAATTCTTGCTCTCACCAAAAAGTGGTTGGATCCTATATCCGCACCTTTCATCGCTCAAACATCCAACAAACAGTTTCTATGCTTTTTATCAATCATTATATGATCAATTTGGTTTTGGGCATTTCCTCCCAGCCCAATCCATGTAACCTTATGTATATGTTTGTGTGGGAAGATACTCCTGATAACTACATTATTTATGTTACCAAATCCAGGAATAATTTCCCATTTTCATTTGAATTGCCTATACCATCTTTCCCCATTATATCCTCCCTTCCTTCATTTTTGTTCCCAATTTTGGCGTTTACATCCCCCATTAATAAGAAAATATCCATTTTAAATTTATAACGTACTTTATCGTGTGTTGTTTGTAGTTCTTCATAGAAATCTTTTTCATTGAGATTTTTGGTGTCAGTAGGCGCAGAGATATTAATAATTGATATGTTGAAAAATTTTTCTCTGAATCTTGCAGTAGTTATTCTTCCGGAACATGCTTCCCATTGAATTAATGTTTTTTTTGGCTTCTTTGCTTAACATCTAGGCAACTCCTTTTTGATGAGTAGCATTGTTTTCATTTTTTCCTGAAAATAGGATTTTCCGCTAGCACTTCACTACTCCCCAGCCACCGTACTTCGCTAAGCTCTAAGACGTCTAACCTATATTTAATCATTTGTTATAAAACTTGGTAAGTTTTGCCGCTTGCGTACATTGTTCTAACGTTCCAACATCCTATGAGAATTTTATCATTCGTATTGCTTATTAACTGTTTTGGTTTATTTCTAATTTCATCATCTTTTTCCATTTGCATAACCCATTTCATCAACGTTTCCTGTCCTATTTTATTTTCAATTATTTTTTTGAAGCGTGACCTGTTTTAGTTATTTTTAACAATGTATCTCTTAATGCTTCTTCATATGCATCTTCCAGAGATCTTTGGCTTAGTGTTCGGCTCTTTTTCATATACGTCACATTATTTCTTTGTTCCTCGTGGTTTACGGGTGGGCTCTCACATTCTTTTAAGCGTCGTTGTTCGTTTCATGTGTTGGCGTTTGTTCTTCAATACTTGAGTTTTGTATTCCTACTGATTTTAGTTGTTCTAGAGTATACCTTTCTTCATTTACGATTAAATAGTTATATCTCATCGTTACAAACTTACCTTTTGCCTTAATTATTTTCTTGAAATGAACTAGTTCTTTCCTTGCTCTTGAATTGCCTTCGGATAGTCTTCTTCAATAAATATGTTTTTCCCTTTTAGTTGCCTTGCCGATTTCAATATCTTGATCTTCTTTTCACAATTCCGCAATTACATCATGATTGGTCTACATTTCAGGTTTTATTGCTTTCCAATTCTTTTTTGATCTCACTGATCTCCATTTCTATGTTAACATTTATATCTTTTAGTAACACTCTTATTTTTTCTTTTTTCAATAATTCGCTTTCGTTTTTTTTTTTTATTACTTACACTGTGTATTCTTATTTTGTTTTTATTCATTTCTTTTTCAATTTCTTCCATTTGTTTATCATGTTACATCATTTTTTGTTTTAGAATTCGATTTTCCTCTAATAACTTAAATTTTGTTGTTTTATGTTTGCAAGTTCTTTCTGCTCTAATTCCATATTTTTTCCATTCTCTCATTTAGTAATTTTAAATTTGAATTTATCTTCTCTAAAAATTTTTCCATTTTTGTTTTTTGTTTACAAGAACGATGGACTATTTCTCAGGGTACTGTAGAAATACTTTAAATCTCTTTTCTTGTTTGTTTAGTTGTATTACCGTACTTGTAAAATGTTATCACTTAACCTCTTTCCAAAGTTATGTTCTTAAATTCACTTTATTTAGAAGATAATGTAATTTTTATCGTGTCACTATCACATCGTTTGATTTAGAATTAATTTCTTTTCATTCTTCACTTGTTCCTGAATTTAATTGACGTTACATTAAAGGGTTTTTTATTAAAGATTCTACTCTGTGAAAACACTCATTATCAATCCGCACATTCCATTAGATACAAACCACGTGACTATTATTTTTTTGGTTAATTTAGTAGTTCTGTTGTAACCCGTATATTCAAATTGGTTAATCCGATTTTGTCAAAATAATCAAGCAATTGTGTATTTTGACAGGGGCAGTTTGGGTTACCTGCTAAGGTAAGGCAAACAAACTACAGTTTTAGAGGAAATGGCATTTAAAAGGTGGAGATTAGATTAACTGGAAGTTTATAAATACAAGGAGCAAGTGATTATTATTGAGCATGAAGAAATTAGGCAGGCCATGGAAAACTGGCTTCAATGTCAACTCTTTACTTGACATTGGCCGCTTCATTTGTTAATTTATCTTAAATAGCATTTGAAAAAGACAGTTTTAAGTTTTGCAAGTGTACTGAAAAAATGGAATTAACCCAAGAACATTTTCGCTTAATGATTTATTATGACTTTTAGAAAGGTTTAAGTGTGTATGACTGCCAAGAAAATTTGAAATCAACATTTGGGGATCAGGCACCTTCCTTGGCAACAATTTACAGATTGTATAAGGAATTCGAATGTGGAAGATCTACAGTTGATCACCAGAAAGGTGCAGGCTCTCCGAATACCGCTGTGACAGAGGAAAACATTGTTGCTGTGAAGATTATGGAAGCAGATAACAGAACTAGTTACGCCGTAATAGAGGCTCAACTGGGGATTGGGTCCTCATCTGTGAAAACATTAATACACAACCACCTTCATCTGGAAAAAGTCGTTTTGTACCCCACCATCTTACACACATTTTCAAAAAGCAGAAAAAGTACGAATTTGCCATGAAACACTAACTTTCCTTAGGAATAGTGCACACCAAATTTTGTCAAAAATGTAACAGGTGACGAAACTTACATACCATTTTTCAACATGCCAACTCGACAAAAGAACAGCATATGTATCCATGATACCACACCAACAATAATCAGAAAGCAGCGAGTAAGTAATGTATGCTGTGTTCTTTACAAGTACTGGTCTAGTGAGGACTATTAAGCTAGAGTAGAAGACTGTTACAGCTAAATGGTACATCCAACACAGGTTTACCGGTAGTGTGTAATAAAGTGTCCTACCCACATTAACATTTGACACAGAAAGCTGGCCCTTATTACCCAAACACAAGTCAGCTCCAACAGCATCAGAAATGAAATATTTTAAAAAAGTAATAAAAAACACAAGAAGAAACCCTGTGGGAAACGATATAATAAGAGAAAGATTAAAACAAGAAGCATTAACAACAATAATAGAAAAACAGCAATTAAAATGGAGGGGACATATGGAGAATTAAAGTAAATAAGATTCCAGGAATAGTAACGGAAATGGGAAGAAAACATAAAAGAGATAGTGGAAAGCTAAGGAAAGACAATTGGGGAAGCACAGAAGATACCAAGGGAACAGAATAGTTAAAAAAACTTTTGAAAAGAAAATAGAAGTATTTGCTTTTGTATTTTGTTTTATGTAAATTGTACACCCTACGCCCAGATTGTAGTAAGGACAAAAGGGTCAAGGAATCGTAATAATAGTAATAATTAACTTGACTGCGCCACATGTTGTTGGACCACTTTGTATACTAAACATATTTTTTTAATAGTGAGTTGTTGCAGATAGCTGAAGTGTGCATTTAATGAATACTTTGGTACAATAAGGGATGTGAAAGGCGAACAAACCATGAAACCATCCCTGCACACAAAAATCAGATTATCCAGACCAACTGATTCTGGATCTCAGTCGTTCACAATATGGTATTTCTAGTTGTTAGACTGTGCAATTGTATTTTTAACGTTTTCATGCCTCAAAATGTTGCCAAAGCCAGAAGTTATAATCTAAAAGAGTGCATAATGTCGACAAGCTGGTAAAATACGAATTACAATATACACAGTCACATTTACATTAGCAAAACTGTAACTTTTACAGGAATGTCCGAAACCCAGAAACAGTTGGAACAGTTTACAACTAATTATACCACATGTTTGAAGAGACTACCAATCAGAAATGTCGAATACCACTCATGATAGTGGTCTTCTTACCAGAGTTTCATGATTTAGACAATTTAACTCTAGCCATTGAAAAAAGTCACTTGCCTAAAGGTTCAAGATTTTTAATTTATAATACAAAAATTGCTAATCAGCTAACTCACAATTATAATAAATTTTGTTGAAAAACTAGTATCGCTTATGATATATAATAAATCCGAGAAGTAAAACAAAACTTATAAATCACTATTTCAAACTATACCATGAGTACAGTACTGAATATTTCGATTAAACATCAATTTAAAATATCTTTCTATCTTTGTTGTCTACACCCATTTATTTAAATATTTCTTGCAATTTATATTAGTAAGACTCAATGTTACTTCAGTGCATATAAACCTTAACTGTTAATTCAGGCAAAAGCAAAAATTAGTATGAAGCGCAAACTTTGCATGACAAACTTAGGTAATAACCAGCTTACCATATATAAATAAGGCGACAGGATCAGTAGTACTTTCTAAATCTATAATACTTTTTTTTAATTTTTATTAACAACTTATGCATTTTGTTTATAAAACAAATTAAAGCATAATTTCTCAAACCAATCTAAAATGTAATTAATAATGATCAGTTGGTACATTACATACATTTTCAACTCTGACTAGAATTAAGGCACCGTTTTATATTACAATAGAATTCAGCTCCGCACACAAAAAAAGCATCACATTAATTTCACTAGTTAGTAGTTAGTTTTAGTTTTGTCAAAATAAAAGTCAGGTACAATCATGGATCAAATCACAAGATATCACTATATACACAATTCAAGTTCAAAGCATTAAATTATAATAAGCACCATTGGAATAATCTGCCCATATACTAGCTATTCAGCAAATAACAAAATGCATAATGTTGATCTATATATAAATGGATCTACATAAATAATCAACACATATAAATCTCTATACGAAAATAAAATATGAAAGAATACTTAAAAATCACAGTTGTGTAATTTTGTCAATTAACATAAAATTTTGATGTTTCGTAATTATGATTCTGAAAGATTATTAATTCCAGAATCAACATCACTATATTCCAAATTATTTAATAAATCCTCATGTATTATAATTTTATATAATAGAGGTGGAAACACATCATTGACAACCAGAGATTGGCCGGTGTAACTGTAAACATGAAAAATGGCATTTTAAAACAAAAATACAATATAAAGCTTACTACAAAAAGAAAGCTAAGCATTTCAAGTTATTTAAAAGTTGCAATTTTTTGTAAAGCGATAATTTTGCTACTAAGATAGTTCATCCTACTTATATAAATGCAATTCATTATTTAAACATTTTTAATGTTTTAAGTAGCACTTACCTTGACTGGAAGGTTTGTGTCAGTTCGTGTTTTAGTTCACCTTTATGGTTAATTGTGAATATTCTGACTATTGGAATTCCTACTGCTCTATACGCCCAAACGTCCTGTAAAATTTATAAAATGTTAGAAAATTTAATACGTTGTAAATGTTCTAAAAGTGTTTAAGATTATATTATGAAGAGATTTTTATTTGTACTAACCATTTTCATGTACAAAATTGATATCAATGCAAATTAAAATTTGCAGGATAACATCAGCAAAGTAATGTGCAATACCTTTCTTTATTCATAATTTTCTTTATATTTAACATTTGAAATAGTTAAAAATTGGTTAAAGAATTAATGAATTAAAAGAAACTCTATTAATATTAATAATATTTTTTTAATCATCATTTACGTCTTTTATATTCATAACGCTAGACAAATTTTGGCTTTACCCAAGTGATGCCACTCCCGCATGATACACCCAAAACATGGAATTTAACATTAGATGCATAGTATGGACATTATTATTTAATTTCGTCCATCTTACCTTTTTATTATTATGATTAGGTACTGTAGGCCAAGCGCCATTTAAATCTTTAAACACGTATGTTGCTTTGTTTATAATAGGTATGTGTTTACAATTTTATGAATAAATTCAATTTCTAAATTAAATGAAGTTCTGTTTTCAAGCAGCATTGGTAGTGGTAGTGGGAGCAGAACATTTACAATTACTTATTTTCAAAATGAGTAAAGCAAAGGTGGTAATTTACTCCACTTTTTATTTAAAAAGAATAAAACTGAAGAAGTTGTCAATGATGAATGTGAATCGTCGGGTTCGGGTGTAATTTTTGAACAAACAGTTACGGCAAGTGTTCACAAAAACAAAGATGAGTTTGTACATTTTTCTGATACTTTTGAATACGCGGCAAGTGCAAGTGAAAAAAAGTAAAGTGTTAATGAGACTGTTAGACTCTATTTTGGAAAAACCTGTGCCCGTAACAGTAATTCAATTTATCAAGAAACATCAAAAAGTGATGGTCTCCTCTGCAGAAGAAATTTGGAAACAAGTGGAGTTTCGAATCTACGTTGTAATTATATGATTGGACAATTTTTTGATCTCAAGACAGTATTTGACACACTTGATCTAACTATTCTCATTACAAAACTGGAAGCTTTTGGAATACAGGGTACTGCTCTAGACTGGTTTGGGTCATACATTAATAATAAAAAAATAGCAGTGAAGTACAATAGTGTTAAATCAGACTTATATAATATTGATTTAGGAATCCCCCAAGGATAGGTTCTTGGGCCTTAGCTTTTCCTGCTATTTATAAACCATCTCCCTCAATATATTAGGTGTGGTGTGGTAGTCATGTACTGTGATGATGGTTCCATAGTTATTTCATCACATTCAGAAGATCTTAAAACCAAAGTAAGCATAGTATTTAATAACATGATTGAATGGTGTTCTAAATAGAATTAGTACTAAATGTAGATAAAACGATAATTACTAACTTTTCTAAGAAAAAACTATTGTGGGAATCTTATTATGAAAAAGAAAATAAATGAGTAGAACAAGTAACACTTTGTAATACAACTAGGTTTCTTGGTATAGAGGCTTAATAAAGACATGGATTGGAAAATACATAGTACGTATGTGTCTAAAAAAATTTCAAAATTGTATTATGCTTTATATCAATTGAAAAATTGTTTATCAACCCAATCTCTCATAAGTGTACATTACAATCTTGTATACTTTCACTTATCTTATAACATTGCCATATAGGGAAGATCAACGAACATTCAAAAGCTTTTTGTGCTTTAAAAAAGGATTATTCGATGAATATTCAATATACCGCCTAGAGAAACGTGTAGAAACATATTTATTAAATATAACATTTTGCATACACATAAGGTTCTCTGCTACACTAAGAATCATCCTGTTAATAAATGATCAAATAATGCACATTCAAGCAATTATGCTATTTGCAAGCACTATTTAAGAATTCCTTCACATACTACCCTAAAATATGAAAGTACTACGCTTTACTTGAGTATAAAACTTTATAATAAAGTAGACAGTATTAAATTGTTGCCCATCATGTACCTACCCTAAGTGTAATTTATAACAGCGAAATAATTTTTGGCGGCATTATTAAACATTATCCCTTGCATTTTAAGAACTGTTATCTTTGATTTCATACTTTAGGTATTTTAATAAAGACGCATTAGACTGTATTTTTGATAAAATTAGGGACTATTCTTTGTTATTCTTTTACACCCTTATAAACAACTTGGTAATAAAATAAATAATATTACACACTTTGTATACAACTAAGCGCTTTCGGTAATAAAATGTTATGGCTCATAAATGAGATAGGTTTATTATTAAATAGGGTTGAAATTTGGATGACCACATTGGGAGCTTATGGTAACAATACGTGTAATGTTAAAAAAATGTTCTAATTCTTGTTGTTTCAACACAATGGGGCTATGTTTTTATAAATTGCATTTGTTTTATTGCCCTGTTATAAAAATTCTATTTGTACAAGTTGTTTTTTTCCACATGTTGCCCTCATTTGAGGGTTCGAGCACGAAGAAAGTGGTTGCTTTTGTGATAGTGCTATTTACGAATTTTACATACTGAAATACTTATACCTGATTTGTTCTTATTGGTAAGTGTTTCTTTTTACAGTATTTAGGTCATAATAGTATTTTTTTTATAGACATGGCATACAACACCAAAAGAGCATTATCTCCCACATTTTTTCAATTATTTTGGAATGAGGGGATTAATGATCATATTGCTAGAGAAACTGTTCACTATGCTTCTTCCAAAAACCAGAAAAATGTTAGTTTTGATGTGCAAGAATTAAAAACTTTTCTGGTTGTTTTGTTATTATCCGGCTACAATACTCCACCTTCTAAAAAATTATATTGGTCCAATGATCAGGATGTAGAAAATTCTATAGTAAAGCAAGCTTACTCGAGGAATCGATTTCTAAAAATTAAATCTTTAATTCATTTTGTGGATAATGACACAGCTAACATTAAGATCGTGGTTTTAACATCAGACCTCTTCTAAACATGACAAGAGATTCTTTTCAACAAATAGGTATTTTTGAACAAAATTTGTCAGTCGACGAAAGGATTGTCAAATATTACGGAAGACAGCCTAAAGCAATTTATCAAAGAAAAACCCATTAGATTTAGGTATCAGTTTTGGGCTCTATGTGGCTTATCTGGCTTTTACTACAATTTTCAATTAAATACTGGAGCTTCAAATAATCCTGAGGTGCAAGATATTACTTTAGGAAGTCGAGTGGTGTTAGATATGCTTGAACCAGTGAAATCGTCACTACTATCGGTTTCAAAAAGGAAAGAAACCTGAGTTTAGAATGTTATAATTTTTTTATTTGGCGTTCGATTGTTTTGGTATTTGGCATGAATGTATCTTGTACACATCTACCGAAGGTCATCAAATATGAAAATTGTAAGTGAAACTCTTCAGCAGTTATTTATAAAGAAATAAAAAAAAAAGGACTGTTTTTTACACATATTTTACATGCGGAGACTTTGACGTCATATAACTTCATTATTTTTAGCTGAAAATATATGAAATTTTAACCAATAATGCATAAGAATGGATCTTTTATCAGTACATGCTAACTTTTTTAAAAATGCATATTTTTGCGTTTTGACTGAACACACAATGTTACTGGAGAAGGTACCAACATCATCCTGGACAAAGTCTAACATGATTTCATGGTTAACACAAAAAATATTAGTTATGAACCCACACTATTTAAAACTGAACTTTATTCACTTATTAAATCTCAGCAAATAGACAAAAGATATGAGGTAGACAAAATAATTAGAAGCTATGGACATGAAGTGTTATGATTACCACTGTATCATTGTAAATTTAATGGAATTGAACACTAGGGTACTACGATAAACACATTGGAAAAGATGGGTATAAAGACAAAAATGTTAGTGAAATGTGGAACGAAGCATTACAGCAATGTAACCAAACTGTTTGGTCTAATTGTGTGAAACATACAGAAAACACTATAAAGCAGTGGTACAAATCTGAAGAAATGTTGGATATTACAGTTGATTAGATGGTGGTTAATGTGAGGAATTATTCTGAAAGCTCTGATAGGATAGTGCATAAAAATTTGGTACTTTAAGTTTATTGTTACAACATAATAGTTTAAGTAACTGAAAAGGTTGAAAATAGTATCTTCGACGATAAGAAAGAAATAGATGTAACAAGAAAAATAATAAAATATGTATTCAAAGACACAGATTTAATGATGCTTATCTGCTCCAAAGCAGGTAAGAGTGACAAGTATATAGGGGAAAGATACAAAATGATCCAAATCACGAGCAATACCGAAAACACTTCATACGCAGAAATGTTAAAAAAAAAAATGAAAAATGAAATAAACATAGAAGAAATCGGAATCAACATACAAAACGTACATAAAACTCACAGAAAAACATGCGAATAATATTGAAGGAGGGCCGCAAAAACGTTCCAAAAAATAACGAATACAAACATGGGAGTGGAAAGCTACGAAGTGAGAAAACATAAAAACCGTACCTGTCTCATAATCCGAGAAATTGACGAGGCAACAACAAAGGACGAAATTGTGCAAGCCTGAAGAAAAAGCATAAGGAAGGAGGAGATTACAGTCCACACATTAAAAATGACAAGTGACAATCGAAAGCAAGTAGCCACAGTATCGATGCCAAATGAGCAAGCAAAGGAGCTACTAAAAAGGAAAACAGGTTTCAAGGTAGGGTGGAACCAATGTCCAGTGTATGAAATCATTTCGCCAGTCAAATGCAAACAGGAAGGGCATGAGACTAGAGAGTGCCAAAACGAGGAACTGGATTTAACATTTACTTGTAGAAGATGCGGGAAAAAAGGACATAATCAAACTGATTGCCAAAACGAAGCAAAGTGCCATGAGTGCAAGGAGACCAGGCGCCAACACAGAACCACGGCTTGCCCTATCTACAAAAGCTTAAATGTGGGAACAAAAACACAAAGCCAAAAAGAAGAAAACGCAATAGAGCATGCTGGAAACCAACAACACAGTTACAATACTCTCATCAAAAACAGACAGTACAATAACATTTTCACAATGTATAATATTCTACAAATTAATCTAGATAGAACTAGGACAACACATGATGCTCTCCAAATAACCACCAAGAAATACAATATAGACTTAGTAATAGTGTCAGAACATTAAAATCATTTCGCATTCTCCGTGCTACCTGGATAAGAACTTAAACGCGATTATAAGGGTCCTAAGTAAAAAAACTGCAATCCACAACGAAGGCTCGGATTTCGGATTTGTATGGGTCAAGCTTAAAAAATGTACTATTTTCTCTTGCTACATTTCCCCTAACATTCATCTGTCCAAACAATGGACAGGCAAGAGATGAGCATAAAAACACAGAAAAAACAATTCTACTAGCTGGTAACCTAAATGCTAAATCGCATATTTGGGGAGCTTGGACAGAGGACAAAAGAGGAGAAATAATTGTGGAGTGGTGCGCCCTATTGGACCTGGTAGTGATCAACACCGGCGAAAAACCAATATTTATAAAAGGCAAGACAGAGTCCCATCTAGACATAACAATAAGTTCATATAGAATGGTACATGAAAATAAAGAAAGCATGAGCCTTCACCAATATATTAAATACGAAGTAATGGTCAAAGATTCTGTGGAAAATATAGACACTAGTCACCAACACTGGAATATGAAAAGTAGCAGCTTGTTTCTGCAAGTAATGTCAGTTTAACTTAGAAAACAACCAGCCACCGACGCCGAGACTATTACTCACATAATACAAGACGCATGCAAGAGGTTCTTCACACCGAAAAAAAAAGAATTAAGCAGGCATACTGGTAGAGTGAACCCTAAAAGAAACTGCGGGAAAATTGTATCTACAGTAAAAGCAAGCTTATAAAAATGAATAAAAAACCATTAAATAACGACACGGAAAGCCAAATTATATTAAATAATTACCGAGAAGCCAAATATCGTTACAGATCGGAAAGATAACGACATCTGGGACACTGCGTATAAAGTAGTTTTTAAGAAATTCGGCATAGCCAACAAGCACGTCATGGGACACAATTAACGTGAACATCGACGAAATAGAAGTGGTAACCGCAGAAGAACTGAGAGCTGTTGCATTTAATATCAATACAAACAAAGCTTGTGGTCCCGACAACATCCCGCAACTGATAACCAAAGTGTTGTACCACAACATGGAGAGCATTTTGCCAAAACATTAAACCACTACATGCAGCTTGGCCAGTTCCCAAGGATATGGAAATCCGGCAGAGTACTCATTGAAAAACCAAAAAAGCCAAATAGTCCAATAACACAGAACAATATACCTAATAAATGGTCTAGGAAAGGTTTTCGAAAAAGTAATAAGAGATAGAATCGCAAAAGAAATTGAAAATAAATACCAATTCGGTTTCAGAAATTGTATGTCGACGATTGGTGCCTTTAACAAGGTAAAAGAAATGGTCGAAAAAAACGATAAAACGGCATACCAATATAGAAACCTCTGCTTATTAATTACCATAGATGTTAGAAACGCGTTCAACTCAGCACCCTATTTCGGAATCGTAAGAGCCTTGAAAAAGAAAGGGATGAGTGATTACCTTATAAGAACCATACATGATTACTTTTCGGATAGAACACTTAACACGAAAACGAAACGATTGCTGTAAGTAGAGGGGACCCACAAGGATCCATTTTAGGACCACTGCTTTGGAATATTTTTATTTTGATGATATCATGTACCTGGATGTCCCCATACACGTTTCACGAATGTGCTACGCTGATGACTTGCAAATGTTGCGTCAGCAAGAACACAGAAAAGGTTGACATATATCACAAACGTAACAATAGCTTTAATAAAAGACTGGCTACAAAACCATAAATTACAAATTGCCACAGACAAGACAGAATGTGTATTCTTATGGAGGAAACGGAAAACCGGACAAATAACGATAGAAGTAGAAGGATTAACTGTAAAAAACTCAAAAAGCCTAAAATACTTAGGTATTACAATTAACGAAAAAATGACAATGTAAAAAACGTCGTCACGAAAAAAGCAGAAAAAATAGCGGCCAACATGTATAGTATCATGCCAAACGTCAAGGGGCTCAGTCACTGTAAGAAGAAATGTTTGGCTTTAATAGTAGAGTCCGTTGCCTTATATGGTTCAACTATCTGGTCCAAAACGATGAAATACAAATATCTGATCATAATGACGCAAAGAAGAGTAGCAGTAAGGGTGGCGTCTGCATATAGAACCATCTTGGCAGATGCCGCCATACTTATTGGAGATTTAATCCCACTACCAATTATACAAGAACGTAACAAAATCCAGCACAACAAGGAAAAGGATAAGAAAAGATAGGATAAATGGAATCAGTTATGGACTAGTAGCGAAAAGGCAGCTAGGACCTGAGAGCTAATTCCCAATGTCCAAAAACGGTACAAGAGGAAGCATGGTGAAACGAACTAATTGGCTCACACAATTCTTATCTGGGCATGGATCATTTCGACAGCATCTCTTTAAATTTAAACGAGCAAACAACGACCAATGCATTCACTGCAAGGAAGTTGACACTGCCGAACATAGAATACTTTACTGCCCATGATGGCAAAATGTCAGATCAAAAACAGAAAGAAAAATTGGAACTAAGCTCTAAGAAGAATGATGGGAAAAAAACAATAGTATGATCAAAGAGATCATGTCAATAAAGGAAAGCGAGGAGAGAGATAATAACTAAACGTGGTGAGAATTCATTGATCTTTTTTCTTTCTTGTTTTATATTATTATATTATTTTAAATTTAAAGCCGAGGACCCAGTTTGTTTTGTGCAAGAAATATAGTTTAGTTTATTTAGTGACAGTGTTTATAGTTGTTTTGAGAGTTTTTTTTTTTTTTCCTTTTAATTTAGTTCTTCATTTACATGAACATAGAACCAAACTTAAGTTTGATCATCAACTCATACATACTACATTAATATAAATATAATATTATATAAAAGGAGTATGCAGTTTGTTTCCATGATTATCTATAAACAAGTTCACACTTCTATTTAAAATATACAAAGTATGTATATATAAAGATAAACATAATAAAGCTGTAGCAACCTTCAGAAGTTCAAATAGGGAAACCTACTATCTTTAGTTATCAATTATATAAATTTACCACCAATTTACATGATAATGCACATAAATATTCTCTATATATTTACATAAACTTGCTGCAATTAGTATTCTGTTGAATATATGCATAAATTATAACCTACAAAAACTATAAAGATAGTAGAGCTCTATTTATTGCTCACCATGGTCATTTGAAAAAATCGACAAAATCATGTGTTCGAGTTTTGGCTGACTCTATATTCAATTGGTGCAATAATAAAGAAATAGCACTTTCTCGTAACACTGTTCCAATGTCAAAAAGTTATGCCTGGAAAAAATTACTGTTAGGTTGTTCTGTCTAGGGTATACAGGACGTTGAAATGACAATGATTTTTGTGTACAATTGACCATAACTTTTGAAATACCTTGTATAACGTAATGAAACCCTATATTAGAAGTATGGGGGAGCTTAATCTAAATTTGAAATAATATATAGGGTGTCCCATTTAAAAAAAAGTATGTTTGGTTCACCCTGGTAATATTAACAGCCTGTAAATACGAATATAATTTTATAATGTGAAGTTTGAAGTTGCCTATAATTTTTGTAAATAACTTTTGGTATCTCCTTTAATAACGGATATATTGTACTTCGACGCACTAATGCAGCACCCTGTGTAAGTTCAGCATATGTATGCTTTATTTTTTCATATTTATAAGTGTTGCAGTTGTAGTTTATGGCAATTATGGTTAAGTTGTTGATAATTAATGTGTAACATATGAATGATGCATTTGAGATACACATAAAAACAAGCCCTTATTGTACGTTATTGTCCAGTATAATAGTATGTAGCTTCTAACACGCATAAATAAAAAATACAAATGGGTATAGTGACAAATAAACAAAAAATAAATATAACTAATCTAATATGTTGATTCATATATATCCAAGACACTATTTTCTTTTGCATAAAGCGTTACGTACAAAAACAAAAAACACAAATTAAACATCCCTAGTATTTATTCTCACAATAAAATGGTTGTTTATTATCAAAGTAAAAATTATGTTCTCTATACAAAATCAGTCAATTATTAAAACATTTTTAATTAACTGTAAAAGCGTATTTAACCATATCGCCCAACCACATGGCCACAAGCAACTTCATATTGAAGGATCAAAGGTAAAGAAAAAAAAAAAAAATATTGCAAACATATCCTAATAGTTATTATAAGAAATTTGATGGTTATCTCATTAAATTTAGAATTTACATCAGTTCTACATACATAAAGACAAAATTTACATTAGGGCTTGTACTTTGATGGCGCAGTTGGTTAGCGTGGTACTCTAGCAAAGCACAGGTCGTAGGTTCAAATCATACTCGAGGTAAACTTTTAATTTATGTATTTAATAAAATTAATAATAATTTTTAATATGCTAATAGTGTACAGTTTCTGATCCAATATTCTCATTTAATTTGTTGCATTATGGATTTTAAGGATATTTTGGAAAAAACATTTACTCAACTCACCTAGTTTGATAAATTCCTTAATTTAAGAGGAAGTAATTATAAAAATCATTTTTTATGAAATTGTTATGTTTGTTTCAAGATCTTTAATCGGTCATTTTGTAAAAAAAAAGCTAACTAAAACTTACATTAATCCTGTTTCCATAACCAGCATAGAATGGATTTGAGTCGATTGGGAATAAAGCCCTAATATCACTCATGCAAGAGATTTTAAACTGTTCCGGTTTCTTTTCAATTACTTCCCTAAAATACACTTTATTAATTTATGGATAGACTTACCAACAAACTACATTACCGATGAAAAGCTGTAATAAGAGAGGTTGGATTTAATAACATCGGTCCATCAGGCATATTTAAATCACCCTGTTTTATAGATTTGAGGTATTCACGTGTAATGCGTGCCTGCCCAATTGCTCTGGCACTTAGATAAAGTAATTTATAACCATTATCCTTAATTTTATTAAACAATTGAGCAACCCCCGATTGGGCCCAATCTTTACCGACAATTGGTAAAATATGACCAAGCACATCTGATCTAAATGAATTAATAAAAAGTAAAATTTTTCACAGAAAAAGAAAATACTCATACTTAGTTATTGTACCATCAATATCTGAAATTACTATTTTGTCATCCCATTTCCATTTATAGATATGGCATTTGCAACGAGTAGTTCCTTGGTATGCTGTCGTTACACTAAACTCTACTTCATTCATTCCATCACGTAAATTTAAACTTTTCTAAAATACTATTCAGTAAAAATTTGTAAAATGAATTAAACCCTACATACAATTTGTACAGAACTAAGCCTTAATGTTTTACGACATTTATCTGATTTGTCAGACTTTTCCGATGTCCCTTGGTTCACAATAGATTTTTCTTCGACAACGCCAACATCTTTTCCATGATCACTTCCCGAACTTTGAGAACCGTAATATCCATCCTCAACTGTCGGAGACTCTAACACTGTTAAATTACAACAAGTTAAAAGATGTGGCAATGAAAAACACATAATCAAAATGAACTTAGTTTTCGCTACTTAATTCACGCTGCTATCAATTTAACACAAAAAGCGAACATATAGTACAAGCCCGAGCCGTCCTATAGGGTCCCCCGGCGCCGTAACCAAAAAGGAACCGGAGAGCGCCGTGACCAAAAGGTGCCGTAATAAAAATGCAGGTGAACTGATGCATTGTCAATCAATTATCCATGTTTATGCATGCATCGATGTATATAAATCATCCCTATTAGAACGTGCGATGCTTCGATCAAACAGCATACGCGACGTTTTTGCTCTGACCAGAAATTTCGAGTTTATTCCTGTTGCTGGTTTTTTCCTGCAAATTCTCGTCATTATATAAAAGCGTGTTAGCATTAAGTACTCGCAAACTATAATATAAGTTACAACCAATATTCAGTGCCATATGTCTCGTCTGTGTGCGTTTGGGTAGTAAATTTAGTAAATTAAATACAAATATCAATTAATAGCAATTATAACAGTCGACAAAAGTTCGACGTGTAACTAGTTAAATAAGGTAAGACAAAACAAAATTATTATGTTTCTTTTTGGATTTTCACCGAACGAAAGTTCGGTATATAAATTCGTTAAATCTGTGCGTGCACGCGCGCGCTCCTTTGTGTTAAGGAACATTGAAAATCTGACTTCACATTCTGAACGAGGATAAAAAAGTAACAACTTTGTACATCATCAGAAACATGGTCAAATCGGTGGTCAAAATATAACAAGTGGTCACATTTAAATATAATATAGATGGAATTTATTTTAAGTTAGCATCTGGATGTCTATTAGCCTCTGACATGAAGTTTTAAGCGTCTTGTTTGACATAAAATTTTAAATTATTAGTTTGTATTTGCACTGCAATTTTATTCGATCTGGCAATGCTAGAAGAGCATTCTCAACTTGTTTTAAAATGAGTTAAACTAAGGAGTAATAAAACACAATTTAATAAAAATACTTAACGATTTAAACTGAAAAAAATTATTCTTTTTTAAATTATTACATCACAATCATCTAAATCAAGTACTATAGATACTCTTTTTAGTGAAAATACTTCAAACTTAGAGCTAGCCTCGGATTTAGCAGGAGGCATAAAAGTAATGTCCAAAGCCGAGGCGTTATTCCTGAAGACCCTGGTTTGTAGCCAAATAATTTAACTCAATTTCAAATTGAACATGTGAAAATGGACCTTCTCTGTGTCAAAACGAATGTGATGATAATCCTAGGGATACATAAGATCAAAAGTTTTCCTCTATCTATTTTACTCAAATTCTACCAAGTTTAGAAAAAATTAAATGTCAATGGCTTTTATATTCTAGATCACAAAATTCAGTATTTTGTTTCTGCTGTAGATTATTTTCTAGTTCTTTAAAAATTACAAGATTTGATGATACAGCTAGTTTCAATGATTGGAAACATATAGGTGAACATTTAAATGTTCATGAAAACAGCAAATCACATTTTGAAAACTTAAAAAAATGGTCGGATTTAGACTCTGCAAGTCGAAGTTTGTTGAATTTAGAAACAAAATATTGGTCTGCAGTTATTGAAAGAATATTTTATACGACACAATTTTTGTCTGGGCAAAATCTAGCTTTTCACAGTAGAAGTAATAAATTATTTGAAAAAAATAATAGTAATTTTTTTAAATGTATATAATATCTAAAATAGACCCGGTAATGGCTGAATATACTAAAAAAGTGGAAAAGGATACGAGTGAACATAAAAAATGTCTCCTTATTTAGGAGATAAAATTCAAAACAAAATAATAAATCTAATAGGCACCAACTTAAGGGCGGAAATTTTAAATAGGGTTAGAAAGTGTAAATATTTTTCTATTATCCTTGACTGTACACCTGATGTTAGCCACCAAGGACAAATTTGCAATCGATTCGTGAATGTAATTTCTGGTTTAACTCCAAGGCAATGCTGCATCAACCTTTTGCCAATACTACAGATACGACAAGGAAAGGGCTATTAACAGTCTTGTTATCGACATTGGAATAATATGGTTTAAATATCAACGATTTACACGGACAAGGGTAAGACAATGGCGCTAATATGCGAGGAGGCATAATGGAGTTCCAGAAAAAATTCTTGACATAAATTCAAGACCTTTCTTTGTGCGTTGTTGCAACCACACATTAAACCTGTAGTGAACGACGCTGCAAAATGTAATATTACATGATGCGCGAAAGTGATGCTGTAACTCCTTTAAGGTATCAACTTGGAGAAATATACGATTTTCTATTTGAAATCGCCAGCGACCCTAATAATGTAACTAAACTTAACCTTCACGCCATTCCTTTGCGGGGTAAGCAAACCAATCCCTGCCTCTTATTAATTTTTCATTCGCAATCTTTCTCCATGCTTTCCCATCTCTACATACCTCCCTAGCTTGTACAAGATTCATACATTGTCTCTGACATGCCCTTTTATTTTTTAAGCTCAGTAACTTTCTTTCCTTTATCATACATTCTACTACATTGCCAAGTTGTACGCGGCCTACCAGGCACGGCCTTTCGTCTAACCTCACCCACATTCTCTCAATGTGACCAAACCAACGTAATGTACTACTTTTATATCTATCCATCATTGTCTTTTCCTCGCCACACTCCTTCATTATGCACTCATTCTTTATCTTGTCCCGTCTCATTTTACCACATGCGCTTCTCAGGAACCTCATACCCACGGAACTTTTATTTCGTGCTTTTTTTGACATACCCATATCTCACTGTCAGTACTATACAGTACTGACGGGACAAACACGCCATTATACTGCTCGTTTTGCAGCTAGACTCATGCTTTCGTTTCTCATCATCGTCCACATACTTCCAATCACTTTCCTTCCAGCATTGACCCTTCGTCCAATCTCGCCCTCCATTGTACCACTGCAGTAAATTTTCTACCCAGATATACCAGCTCGTCCACTTGCTCCACAATTTCATCTTGCAGAGTAAATACTCTACTCTTCTTTTCACCTTCCGGATTGAACACCACAATCTTAGTTTTGTTCATGTTTAGCTTTAGGAGTTTGTAGCTCACCCACACTGTCACTTAATAAGACTGTGTCATCTGCAAACACCAGAAATCGTACATTTACATCAGCAACCATTACACCATTTGTATCTGTACATACATTTAACCATGTATACATTGAACAACCACGGTGACATCACACAGCCTTGTTGCACTCCTTGCTCAACATACAGTATTTCACTCACACCTCCTCTCACCCGACATGCTCGACTACCGTTGTATACTGCCCTTATTCCCAGTTTATTAGACCTTTATTTACGCCATATTCATTTAATATTTCCCACAGCTTCTCCCTATTCACTCTGTCGTATGCTTTCTCCAGATCTACAAACGCACCGTGCATCTTCCTTTTTACACTTAAACACTTTTCGGTTACCTGCTGGAGAGCAACCATCTGATCGACACATCCTCTCCCTGGCATGAAGCCACCCTGCACACCCCAAATCTTAGTTTGTGTAGTTTCTTTGAAAGACACGCTGAGCAAACCTATTCGTCTGTAGTTTTTGCAATCACTCTTGTTCCCCTTACCCTTATACAATGCTTTACTTTAGCATTTCACCAGTGATTTCATCTACACCTACTCCCTTACCGTTTTTCAACCTTCCTACCTCATCTATTCCAATATCCTCAGTTTCATTCACCATTCCTTCTACATTCTCCTTATTGAACCCTTCAGTCTTACTTTCCTTACTACTGTACAACTTTCCGAAATATTCTTGCCAGCATTTAATCCTCACTTCACAATCATCCCATACTATTTTGTTGCTCATATTCATCACTCCTGTAGCGTTCTGTTTCATTCTGCATTTTCTTTCCTTCCACAGCCATCACTTCCTCTTTACTTATTCTCACTGCCTCCTTCACTTCTTTGTTTCTTAATCTGTACACCTCATACAATCGCTTTTTCTCAGTCTCACTTTTTGTAGCAATCATTGCCATGTACGCATCTTTTTTCTTACATACTGCCTTTTTTACCACCTCATTCCACCAAGCACATTTTTTTCTGTCTTCCACATATCCTCATGGCACAATTGAATTAATAATGTATTTGATAATAATGTAGCAACCGCTTTAGGAAAAAGAATTAAAAATGTTGAATTCATTTGGTTATTATAACTGTATGGTATAATGTTTTAAGCAAGGTAAATATTTCAAGTAAAATTATTACAAACCAAATTTTGATTTTGATTTTGACATTTCCCATGTTTGTTCCAGTTTAAACATATTAACCGATTTTTGAAAAACGTACAGATCAGACAAAGGGTTTCTTAATTTATTAGTAGACGCTCAAGAAGTTGGTTCTTCGCTCGATGTTGAGACAAAATGTGAGAGAGACTAAAGAAGTATTACGACCAAGAAGAAGAAAAATAAAAAAGCAGTTCACATACAACAATGATGATGAAGTAATAGAAAATGACCTTTCAAAATTGATTGCTTTTTTGGTATGTTAGACTTGAGCATTCGATCTATAGAAGAGACATTTACATTGTTAATGCAGTTTTCACAAAATTGTAATTTTTTAGGTAGGTAACCTGATTAAGTTTTCGCAACATTCAGAAGAAGAACGATTAAACTTTTGTACAAATCTTGAAAGTATTCTAACAAGAAAAAATAAAATTAAAGGTGATAGTAACAGTAAAGAATTATTACATGAATCACAGTTTTCGCAAAATTTTTCATTAAAATCAAAGCAGCTGGAAAATTTGGCTATTATTTCAATCGAATCAGATTTAATAAATAACTTACACAAGAAAAATAAAAACATATCTTACTGTTAGATATATTTGCAGTTTTAAGATATATTTGATAATTATCTACTATTATATTTTGTTTCTATGTTTCTCTGAATAAAAGTTTAATTTCAAAACATAGGGTTTTTTTTTTAATAATTGTTATTTTAACCTATAGGAAATAGTTTTGTATACAATATACCAATTAAAAAAAAGCAAAAAACTAGAGAGAGGGGACGCCTAAAATGTTCTTGCCCAGGGGTGCTAGGAGGGGACAACATATACATGATAATGACACATCTTTGAATAAATCATTGATATTTTTTCATTGTATATGAAAAAAGTAAATACACAAAAATAAAAACTACTCAACAATACTACTTTTTCAAGTTGAATCAGATTTTGATGCCAGATATTTTGTCCTACACAGTTGTTGACATGGATGAACACAGTTTGTTCGCGCTAAGTGTTATTTTCCAGGTGATAATGGAACAGGCTGACAATAAGATTGGAACCTTATGTTGTACTGGCACTTTTGGGAATCAAGTAGTTAACTTGTTTGTTCGTTATCTCGCACATCACACCAAAAATACCATGTTTAAATGGCACTAAGAAATATAGGACCAGATTGCAAAGGGTTGCTTGGTATGTGCACTTGTGCCATACCAAAACTGCAGTGTACAGAGGAGTTGTCATCATTTTTTAAGTTGTCTCTAGTTTTTTTATTAGTATCGCTATAGTACTTTCTTTCTATAGAAACAATCTGCAGATGGGATCTCATTTTCTCAATTATGTACATCTTTTGCTTTTCCGAAACTAAAGCCATGGCTGTTCCAAAACATGTAACATGGGTTCTCAGTTTCATTACTACTATATCGCGACAAATACTTCACCAGATGTTAGAAAAACCCAAAAGTGTAAAGGTTTTTGGGTCATGCCATCTCTAAAAGAAGCCTTGTAAGTTTCACATATTTTAACTTTGGAGTCAATGGAAGGCAGTAGTGTTTGGTACACTATACGACATAATTGTTTAGAAATTTAATAACAATCTCAGTATTCGAAGAGGTTTCATGTTTCCTGTATTACCATGTGGTTTTGCAATTAGTCCTGTAGTGTTGCATATTTTCAGCCTTTTAATTTTAGTAAACATATAGGTGTTTTTGCAAACTGAGCTTCCGGTCAACATGTAACTGGTTCGTGAGGTTTTTCTCTCAGTATGTTTTTTTTTCGCACTAGAGGTTAATGTGGAATTTAATGTGAGGCAATGATGTTGTAAGATGTCTTGGTCTAATATATTAATATGGTCATTGTAATGATTGATCTCAGTGCATTTGGAAAATTTCAGTAGCAGAAAATAATTTGTAGCCACAACAACTCTCTAGAAAATTAGTCATGTTCATCAACAGAGTTGACAAAATCAACACAATTGTAGACTGTAACCAAGTTATATCCACCATCATTTTCATGAACAATCTGTTGATTATCACCTTTGCCTCAATTTGTATAATAACATCTACATCAACAAGATTTTGAAAGTTCCTTACAGAAAGTTCATCCAATTTTGGAATGTATGTTAACAATCAAGAATTGCTTACTAAATCTTCTCATCCAGATAGCTCTTCATTTTCACTGCTTTTGTCTCTGCTTAAACACCTTTCAATAAAATAATCAACATACACATTATAATCTTTACCATTTATATTTTCACCACCTAATCCTATATTTAAAATACTTAACACTTTTTCTTCAGTAACTTTTTATTTCAAGTCAAACTCAACACCCACCATGATAACACAATAATGCCAGGCATATAGCTCAACTGACTGGTTGACAGCTGTTAGCAGGGTTCCCAACCTATACTTGTGAACAATGTAAATGTTCTAGGTAAAAAAACTACTCACACATTCATTATGATACTTCATAATGATTATTAATAGCTGATAATATTTGTGTATGAATAATATTAGCAACGTTATGTGGCTAATAAATATATGAAAGAAAAGGTACCTGAAGTTTTGTTGAGAAAAGCTGGTTGTAGTTCCCTCAATTGCCTATCGAATTCAGGAGAAGCTTGCTTTTAAAGTAATTCATAGTGGACTAATGAAAAGTGACCTCTTGTTGATTCTATGTTATTTCTCCATAAGCAACAAGAGGTACCTTTTCCAACTATAATAATCGCAAAAATCCGAAAATCGATAATTTTGACAAAAATAAAAGTTACATCACATATTTTTCATGAAAATCTTATTGGCTTTTTAGCAATACTGCTGAAGAGATTAAAAAAATGGAAAAAAATATGCAACACATAATAAACAGCGTGAATCTAGTGACGAACTGAGTAGAGCATTTTTGAATTAAGAAGTACATACCTGAAATTGCCTGCACAAAATTAAGACCAAAGAAGAAATTCATTGGTGTAGATATTTTATTGTAATTTAGGATAAAAATAAGTATTTTATTTGCTATTAAAAGAAACTGACATTTAAAAAAAACAGAGGATTTCCTTCAAAGTAAAATTAATTCGTCGAACCAATATTTGTTAATTGCGCATAACCACGTGATATGTTCTAATTATTTAAAAAATGCTCTACATTAAAAATGTTCTATCTACTAACATGGCATTTCAATTTTTGTAGTTGGAACATCTGCCGTATTATTAGCTGGATCTTTGGTTTCTTCAGTCTTTGTTGTATTAAGATTTATTACTGTATCAGTAGAAGCAGATGCTTCGCGTGAAGCACGAGTGCGTCGCCATCCCCACCAAGAATAACTTTTTGCTTCTGGTTTCACTCTTTTCTCTTCAGTAGTGGATGTCATGTGCAAATTACATAGTTGGTCAATTGTAGACTAAAATGCAATAAGTTGAGCAAACAGTATGTAAAACGTAATTATAATTTATACCTGAGGTAGACGTCGCTGGTAAATAATTAGACTTGTAATAATCGGTATAGCTACTTTCCAGTTATAATATTTATCATGAATTCGCACAACTAACTTAGTTGATTCTAAAACTGAAGGATTATTACATAAATCTGAAAATGCGACAGCTTCCGCGTTAAAGCGTTCTTCTGTTGGTTCGGTTTCCCATCCACATAATGATAACGTTATGTCACCAATGTACACTGAGGTTCTGAATTAGAATTTAATAAACATATAAAAATTTAGACAATTACATTACTTACGCTTTATGTTCTTCAAAATCGGAATCAATCGACTTGCAACCCTCAGCACTGTTAGGACTTTGCGTTAAAGATGGCCCATTTCCTGATTCATAATCCATGTCTGCATCTGAACGTGATGCATAATAACACCAATTACAATAGATAAAATATAAAAAAAAGCGCAAGCAGTCGTGGCATCGTAACACAAACACAACTAGGTAATAAAGCAGCAAAAGCAAAGAAAAATAAACGAAAACAAAAAATAATTACCGGCATTTTTCTTTTCGTTAGTTTTTGTAAAATAAAGAGCCGCAACCTCAGGATCGATAGCTCCCGAGCTTAAATCTTGTAAATAAACGCCGTCACTACTACTGGCCTGCCTTTGATGTTTCATGAATGAGAATACGCTACTTAGCATCGAATTATGTTGTGCTTGAGTAGGCGTTTGTCCTATTAATTTATCACTGTCAGAAGATGGTACTTGTGGCTTGGAACTTGGAAATTCTCCCCACGCCCAGCTTTGTTGAACTTCAATTGCCTTATCTTCATCTAGACAAAATAAAAAATTGTACAAAACTGAGGATTGATTGAGTTTAGTATACCTTTGCGATTTTTGACTTCAAATTCAGTATCAGATAACACAGCTTCGACAGTTGTTGGAGAAATTGGTCTGGAATCGCCCGGTCCTGATGTAAGTTCTGTATCGCTGAAGAAGTGAAAATCGGGATCTATAACTTTACGACTACTGCTAATCGACGTTGCTTCCGACATTCTGAAAATTGTAAATTATAACTAAAAATTATTGAACTAGAATGTAAATAAACTAACTGCATATCACGTAATTCCGGTTCAGAAACATTACTATCTAATGAACTACGATCGGTACTAGAATCCGGAATTTTTAATTCCGTAGTAGGAGTTTCAAGTGTTTCAATGGTAGGGGGTTCAGTATTTGAAGCTTTTCTTTGAGCATTCTTTTTCTTCATTAAAGATTTTTTCCGTCGTTTCTTCTTTCCATTTTTACCTTCGCTAATTGAATCCTCAACTTTGGTAGGTACTGCTGTATTATCGATGGGTACCTTTACTTCAACTTCAAGACTATCCATTTGAAATATAGTTTCAGAATAGCTGTTATCTTTACTAATATCATCGCTACTAATTTTTGTAGTGTTGCCAGAAGGTAAAGATAATGTTAAATCCTCAGCAGAATTTTCACCCAACTCAATATTACCTAATCCAATCTGTCTTTTTATAAAATCTTTTGCTCTAAAAGCATCATCCCCGTTTGCGGTATGTCTACGTTTTGTGTAGTCATTGACTTCATTTTCAAATACTGGTGCTATAGAGTCACTCAAATCTAAACTGTTCCTTCGACGACCCTAAAAACGATTAAATTCGTTTAAAAATTCTTAAGTTTGTTTCAAATACCTGTGTTTTGTATAATTCTTCAAAATCGACAGGTATTGGAGATGTGGCTAGATGTTCAGGTATTTCTTCAGTATCCGAATCTTGAACCTCTTCAACAAAAAAAGCTTCACCACTTTCTCCCAGTTTCATATGAATGTCAAGTGTTTCCCCATTTACTTGTATATCAACCTAAAGTGTTTTGTTTAGATTAAATTTGGTCCAAATGGTTTGGAGCAAAGGCCAAATAGAGAGAACCATTTTTTGTCTCAAAATGAATTGAAGGTAGTTAACAATTTTATAACAATGTTAAACTATCATATCAGAATAATGCAAATAAGAAAATTGATAATAAAAAAGGCTAAATATTTCTTCAAACTGTACCAGGTGGCCAACTAAGAATGGACGCCGGCTATATCTCGCTAACTGTCAATATGAAAACATTGAAAAAAAATGATAGATACATTGGTCAAGAGAAATCGCTGGAAATTACTTTCAAGTTCCTGCGATGGCCGCTAGGGGGCGTACACTAACACCAAATTAGAAAGTCGGTCTTTCTCTTAAATCGGCATTATCAAGATATCAAGCCTAGAAACAGTTTCTTTTTATCTCTATTTTGTTAAATGAGGGGAGAGGGGACAGGTTCACTTGAACAAATGCCATAACTTCTTTTTAACTCAACCGCTTTTTGTAAACTGAATTTCGTTTGAGAGCCGCTCGGGTGCTTCTAATAAAATATTAACATTGTCGGTTTAATTTTTTCTAGTTGGTAGATGGCGTTTTGTGACAAACCCGGAAATTTTTGCAATTTGTTCGAAAATTTTAAATGTAAGGGTATAATTATTTTTCACTCACGAAAAAAAACGTGAAAAAATATAGACATTGGTGAAAACCGCAAGTCGATATCATCTTCTTTCGTTACACGGATATGAAAAAAGTGAAAGATAAAACAAAGGAATAAAATTTAATATACTACATATGCTCTGGGGGGGGGGGGGGGTAACTTTAATTTAGAACGAATAAAAAAGGACCGATGTTATAGAAGAATGGTGTGCAACAGCCATAACTAATGACGCCTCAAATGTTCAAATTGTCACCCGTACTGTTCAATACAGAGCTGCAATTTCTCACGCATAGACAGAATAGCAGTCTAATAAAAACAAGTAGGTCTTGCCAAAAAATAGCACACAACAATAGCCACTTTAAATATTGCGTCAAAACAATATTAGTACCATTAAAATTTTCCGTGTTTGATAAACGAACCGTTGATTTAAAAAAATAACATTTCATATGCTTGCTGTATATTTTGAATGAATGAAGAATTCAACTGTTACTGCAAGAGTTTATGCTGCGCGGTATCAGAAAAAAAAACAAACTCGACCTCCGGCGGTCTCCAACGATACCATAAAAAAACATGAAACAGGACTTGGAAAAAATTTTTTTCGATATTTAAGACATCAATACAAAAAAAAACAATATTTCTTAAAAAAGCAAATGTACTACGGTAGGTAGTTCTAAGGTAATAAATAGAAAATGAAAGTCCCAACATATTGATGAAAATCGTCATCTTTCTCAAAACCGATAATTTATGCACAAGAAGAGAATAAAATGCAACCTAGGTAAATAATCATTTCTTAGCGAAGGCATCCGTCATGAACGTTAGTAGGCCGTGAAAATAAAATTGGAAGCAATACGTCAAAATATAAAATTTAGTTTCATGTCACTGTCATTTAGTTGCTATTCAAAGCTTGTTCTTGATTTTCCAAATCGCGTTGATACCATTTCGTGTTATTGTTCGAGTTTTTCGTGTTGTTTGAGTATTTCTTGATGCTGTTTGAGTTGCGTTGTCTTTTAGTGTTATAAAATGCTTTATATCAACGAACAATTATTTGACATGATACAGTTTATGCAAGGGTATGTGCGCAGCAATATAATACTTGTTTTATTGATATCTTCGGTTGGAAAAAAGATAGGAAGTTGCTTTTTTGGGCCGATTTTTTAGGAATTTTGTCCTCTATTTAATTATGTAAAAAGAGGCATACCCTACTAGTTAAAAATTTCATAATAATGCGCAATAATTGTTGTAATGTAAACAGCGCCCTCAAACTACCACGGCAAAACCTATTCGGACAATGTTTATGCAGCAATATATTAAGTAAGAAGAGCTCTTTTAAATGAGACCTAGTTTGTTCAATTCCGTTAACTCATACCGGAGTCATTGCCGTTTTATTTAAATAAAAACATGTTTGACGTTCCCCCACCACTACATTTTATAAGACAGAGAAAAATACGCTAAGCAAAAAAAGTTAAAAATTTTCCAGTGTTTACTATGGCAATATTTAAAATATATATGTACTTGAAAGGGCGGCTTTATGATTGGCGCCCTCTAGCGGCCATTTTTCGAACTTGAATATCATTTCCAGCGATTTCGCTTGGCCGATTTACCTATTTGTATTGTTTTTTTAAATATTGTCTGTCAGATTGACAGTTCCGGAGATATATCCGGCTTACATGTTTTTACTAGACTGGTATTCTGTCTATACGTGAGAGATTGCAGCTCTGTATTGAACAACACGGGTGACGATTTGAACATTTGGGGCGTCATTAGTTCTTCAGTATTAGGGCTGTTGCACACCATTCTTCTATAACATCGGTTCTTTTTTATCCCTTATAAATTAAAGATGCCCCCCCCCCCCGGATATTTATTACGTTAAATTTTATTCCTTTGTTTTAATAGCTTAGTAATTAATAAAATAATTAATGATCGTTAAACCTGCTCTCTAATTCTTTTACTTGTAAAATATATTGTTACATTTATTTTTTCATATCTGTGTAACGAAAGAAGATATCGACTTCCAGTTTTCACCAATCTCTATATTTTTTCACGCTCTTTTCATGATTTGAAAAATAATTATACCCTTACATTTAAAATTTTCGAGAAAATTGCAAAAATGTACGGCTTTATCACAAAACGCCATCTACTGACTAGAAGAAAATTAAACCGACAATGTTAATATTTTATTAGAAGCCTCTCTCAAATGAGGCTCAGTTTATAAAAATCGGTTAAGTTAAAAAGACGTTATGGCATTTTTTAAGTGAACATTTGCCTCTCCCCCTCCCCTCATTTCACACAATAGAGAACAATCCTAAAAAAGAAAATGTTTCTAAGCTCACGTAGTTTATAATAAAACTATTGTGGGCATATCTTGATAATGTCCATTTAAGAGAAAAAGCAGATTTTCTAATTTAACGGCCATCACAGGAACTTGAAAATAATTTCTTGACCGATTTACCAATTAGTAGTTTTTTTCCAACGTCAGATTGACAGTTCCCGAGATATAGCCGGCGTCCATTCTTAGTTGGCTACCCGACATAATAAAATAAACATTTAGCATTACCTAGTTTAGATGGTATAATGGAATAAATAATTTCTATTTTTATTGATGGAAAACTAAAGAAAGCAATGTATGTCTTATTGTTTAGTTTTTCCAGTATCAATTTTAATTTATGTTGTAATGAAAAATAAAAGTCAAACATTTTAATATTACCACCTAATTTAGTAACAATGACTAAAGTACTTAAAATCTTGATAAAAATTTATAATTGTTCAAGTGTGAAGCACTTACTTAAAAGCAGTTATTATATCAAATTAATTATAAATGAAATGCGTCATTCATTACAACTAAAGAGACAAAGAAACTTACAACTTTTTCTCGGCTTCTCAACACTCCAATTTTTCCAAATCTAACGTGGAATGGTGAACAATTGAATGTACCATCCGGTTGTTCTACAACGACAACGTCGATTGCGCCAGTAAGAGTGGCTCCATTAATATCATTATAAAAATCTTTGAAATTGGAGATAAATCTCCCAATATAGTTCATTCCATGCATGACGATTTAACTTGGTTTTTCTCTTTCCCAAATTAATTATAGTTAATCATACTGGATATTAATTTTATGGTGAAATTATACTTCTATTTAATCACTTCTCACGTTTAATAGTCACAAAGTACTAGATCAGCTTCTTATAAATCACTTTGAGGTATTGTAAAAAAATCTGTGGTTGTTCTATTAATATAGTCCCATATCATGATACAAGGCTCTCGTATGTCATAGATAGTGTATCTGTAACAAACAACAACAGTTAATATTTATCGGTTAGTTACGCTAATAAGGACCTTCCATTTCTTTCATCATTCCGTATTATGTATTTCGTCCGTTTGGTAACGATTAGATTAATAACATTGATTATTATTAAAAATTGTCAATATAACCAAAACCACAAGATTTATTTTACCCGTTTTGATAAAGTTACTGTAGTCATTCATATAGAATATACATGTTGATCAAATTTTTCCGCTTTATAATATATTCATAACTATAATATTACAATAATTTTGGAGAATTGTTATCTTCATTATCAATATTTGTCAAAGCACTTTGCACTTTGTTTAATACATACTCCATAAGGTTTCTATTAAAATATTTCACAAATATCGAAATCCAGTTAATATAAATCCGAAAAAAAATCACAACTAATTATAATTAATAGTATATACAAGCAAAATGGCTTTACATTAAAATTATACTGGCCCATGCTTACTTAATTAATGTTGTAAAAAATATAATCTGGTTTAGTAAGTAAGCGTAGCGACCGACAGAATAAATAGTAGGAAGATGTGTGAAGAAGTGTTATTTTTTGGGCAGTTACACCACACCTTCACTTCATTTTATCCTCCCTTTTCTCAGCAAAAATATTAGATATTTTATTTCTGATGAAAATTTTTGTAAATAAATCATTGAATTAGGAGCTTCATAAACTTTAGTTTGTTCCGTTAGAATTAGGAATTACAATACTATTAAACACCTTATCGTGCAATATCTAATCTGAGAATCGTAAAATTTGCAGTGTTTAACATTCATATTACTGAAATAATATAACAAATGAAACAATATCTTCCCGATACGCATAAAAATATTTATACTACAATGTTTCGAAATTTCTCTTATCGTCCCGCAATTAAATAATACAGTAAGTAAACAATATTATAAACTTACTTTTCCACTAAGTACACGTTACCACTTAATTGCCTGACGATGAAGACATTTTAAAAAATGTGTTCTTCTTACGTTTCCATATTACTGAACAAGTTCGACAAACGAGGTGGGTGCCGAGTCAAGTGGTCTGAGCAGTCTGCGCGTTACTAATATACGCGATTAAACGGAGACATCAGTACATAGACGCAATGTATGTAGTTCTTATTTAATTTTCTAATATCGTATTTTTACATTCTTGAATATCTTACTTTTGAAATTACAAACTAAAAGTGCAATTATGTAACTTATCATGTTTCTAGGAATGTGTTTTGGTTATGTAATTTCTTTGTTAAATAAACTGTTATATTACCCTATTGCAAGAAGTATACACAAACAATATTTAATAAAGCGAATTAGTGATTGAAATAAACACACCTCTCGGGAATAAGAGGAAATATTCCACAGCAAACCGAACCTCGCGGCCCAAATGATAATATTTTAATATAAGCAAGAGAAGCTTTGTTCAATTACTTTTTCCGGTTTCAGGTTCCATTCCCGACTGGCCGGTCTAAAAAGCCTCCCCACATGGATCTTGTAAGTGTGTCGAGTTAATGACCTACGAAGCTGAAGCCTTTAACCGAGGGATTCGGATACAATTAACAATAATAAAAAAAAATAATAACAAACATACAATACCAATACCAAAAATACTGACCAACGCCCCAACAAGATTTTTAAAGATTGGAGTCCTGAATTGAGACCAAGTCATCTTCGTACGAATAATAGTTCAATTTTATTTACGCACTTAACATCCATTTTGTATAAAAATGTTACCATCTTATTGTGGGCCATCATTGCTACTGAATTGGTAATAACAATAAGAAATTATGATTATGAAACGTAATAGCCTTGCGAGGTATAAAACGTGCAGCTCGATAAGTTGTTCATGCAAATGTTTAACCTATAAATTTAATTTTCAAATTATCAATTGTTTGTCAGCAACTCACAACACAACCACCCTCCTGTTTTTAAAATTCCGCCGTAATTATTAAATGTTTAGATTTGGTTGAAAATTGGATTGTTTGCAATAGGGCAGCAATGTGTTATAACCTCCATAACCTGCAGGCTACAAAAATAACGTACCTACCAAACACCTGTTACATTTCAAAGATATTGTTTTTCAACTGTTATCATTACGGTAATCAACATTCTCTAATTTTTACAAAATAAATGACAATAAATAATTGTATTTTAGAATTCTGCAGCTTTAAATGCTGCCATCTCGGGGTATATTTTCTAATCAGATTTTATTATAACGAAAATAATTTTGACTCATGTTTTTCATATTACACCATATGATTGCATATGATGACGTAGCGGTAAACTTTCCTGGCGAGGATAATACAAACTTTACACCAGAACTGAACCGTAACATTCATGAAATCAGCCATTCGATCATCATGACGCACAATACATCTAGGTCTAGAGCAGTATGGATGCTATCTTGTCATTAATAATAATTCAGTTATAACCTGTTTCGAAATGTAATTGTCTGAACGTAATAATATGATTATTATAAAATTAATAATAATTTTTAATAATAATATGAATGGTCTATTTATACTTACTCTTTTTTCCCTATACCTTTTTGGTAATAATAGCACAAAAAGTGATTATGTAAGTAGTCGTGCTACATCAAGGTTTTCCAGATTTTTCTACCGTGGCTAACAATTTTCCACAAAAATAAAGAATGTTCAGTATTTTTTAGAGTAAAAAAAAATCCTGTTATATCTAAGAAAAAAATATAAACGACATTTTGAACCTATTGATTTAGTGTCCACGATCGTCAGGCAGTTTGAAGATTTTTCGGTGTGTAAAGTAGAACTTGTGAATAAAGTGTTATTTTCCACTCGAGCTTAAAGTTTTACATACGTTCTCGGCACAAATATTATAGTATGTAAGATTTACTTATTAATAAAACGTTACTCTTTTACTGACGACACAGACAATTGCTGTCGAAACGTACAAATTTGTAAAATTTATAAACAAAAACATGATTTATATTAAAACACTAAATTATTAAACATAAATCGTGATGAAAGAGATAACAATGTAAAAATGGCAATTTTAAATAAAAATGTATTTCTAAAGAATGATGCAAAAGGTCAAATAGTTTATGAAATGGGCAGGATAATCGAAAACATGCTTACAGTGAGAAATTACTACCGAAAATAACGAAATCTAATAGTTTTCGTGGAAGTAGGCAATGTACAAAGTTGCAAAAAGGAGAAAACAAATTTAAAAAAAAGCCTAGTTGTTTCAGAATTTACACCTGAAGTCTACCAACCATTATCACTACTTAATCTTAGTGCGCGACGAGTATGTAACCTTATACCTAACTGGGTAAAATTTGAAAAAAAAGCATTACTACCACCTACTACAACAACAGTGCTTCGGAATCAATATGAAGAGGTAAAGTGGGATTCGGCATGGTTCGACACCTTGGGCAAGCGAATCTACGATCACGTCTCGGGCAGTAGTTTGAAAGATTACTCTCACATAATCGCCCTGTACATTCGCTACCATCTGGTTGGTGGTATGCATCTATGCTATGCATGCTACTCCACATTGCAACTACGAGATTACCGTGTGGTTGACCACCACACCCATATGGAGAAATGGGCAATTTTTTACCACATATCACATAATCACTACTGGTGTTCATCATGTAGAGCACCCCTAACCACGTTAGATGATGTAAATGACGATGATTCGTGTTACCTGTGTGACGAAGTCTGTTATGTGGACTATTAATATTTTTTGCTATGTATTGTATGTAATAGATTATTTTATGTCAGTCGATTACTTTCTTCAGCAGTTAAAACATGTGCGACGTGCCACCAAACTTTTATTATCCTCAGTATTACAATTGTTTCGATAAACGCTTACTAACGTATCGAACATGGTCTGGAGCTCAATCTCCTTCATCACTTGCTCCGGCAGGGTTCATTTCCACATCTGCAGACGACACGGTTGAATGCTTCCTGTGTGGGGTTAGAATAAACCGATGGCAACAATCTAACAATCTGCTACAGGAGCATCTCCGATGGGCACCGCACTGCACGTATGCTCAGTTACTTGCACCACGTCCACGCAGATGTAATGAAGCGGAACCTTTTGCACTTGTACTAAATCAAAATGTTTTATTCCTAAAGAGAATCATATTTCTGAATAATACAATTGTACATGTCCTTGTTTATACAGGAAATAAATATATTAATATATCGTTTTCCTTTTTTTTTTTTGGCTCTAAGCGTAAAGTAAGGTGAATAGATTGGATACACAGGTAGCGTTCAGTGCGTGGTCATCACAAATGACCTTGCTAATGTATGAGGTGACTGACCTTGGTATTGTGTAAGCTTGTGTAAGGGACCTCGAGGAAGTAGGGCATACGAGTGGCCTTCATAGTTTGTGAACTTGGTAAAGTAGGCCACTGTTGTATAGCCTTGGGCGTGTGGGGCTTTGTGAAAGTAGGTAAGACACTGCAATTGTGCAACCTTGATAAAAAGGTAACCTTGGAAATGTGGGACCTTGGAAATGTAATGTGTTCCAGAAGTCTCCAAACTTACCTACTAATGTACTTCTGCAATTACTTATTTCTGAATAAAGTGGGTTTTATTGGTGCTTGTTTCCCACAATAGTGTATTAACTGGCTGAACCACCATTGCGCAAGGCTCGTTAATTTTAATTTGAATAGTTTCATTGTTTACTTGCCCCTCATGATGCAACACTTACCTTATCCAGCCTATCTAATTCAAATAGCACAGCGTACCTACCACTAGACGGCCACTTTGTTTGATCAGATTTGAGGTTTGTGAGTAATTAAATATCAGACTTGCAAATAAATTCTAATCTTTTAATTATTGTCAGTAAAGTCAAGATATATCACTTAGCGATTGTTTTGTTCTAGAATTTGCATTCTTGCAAATAAGTTCAAATTACACTTTTCCAGATAGGGTACCTGGGGGGCGCTACAATGCGCAATTTCCATTTCCACATCCTATGTTCGGGCTACACGACATCTGTATACACCTTTTTTCCACATCCTTTAGCTAATTTCTTAAGAAGCCGTCTGGGGCTCGAACATCCAGACTCAAACCATATCGAATTATCTGAACATGAGCGAAATTTGTGCCCCTAAATTACATAAGCATTGATCAAAACCCACATGTGGGGGTGTTGCCAATGCGATCTACCCGGGTGCATCAGTATTCGTACCTACATCGAAATAATTACTTTTTAATCGAATTTTAGAATCGTGTGTTATATTGAAAAGCTTGGGGTTGAAATATCTGTCAAGCACAAGTTATGTATTGTGACACCGATAGATACGCTGGTGGTAGCCATGGAAATTAACATAAATAGTGCTCGCTTTAAAACAGCTTAAAAGAGAAAATTTAGTTAACTTAATTAACCAAGGAGTGAGATAGATGGAAACTTTTTGTTTGTTACACACTAGAGTACATAATCTATCAAAAAGCGAAACCCACAGTCGATAGGTAAGGTAGTCTGAAACCTGTAGGTCGCGCAAAAAATGTTCCAAGAGATCACAAAATTATCAGCTTTCCAATGTGGATGAACAAGGAATAAAAATTGAATGATTTAAACATTAGAGTTGAAATACTTTCAGAACAACACGGTGCGCACAAACCAATATTGGTCACAATTCGACAATTTGTCGTCGCGTGCGCAATTCATAGGCGTAGAAATTTTAAGTAGTTTATTTACATTTTGGTGCACGCTTGAGTTATAGGTTATATTTCTGACTATTACATTTTCTTTTAATAAACAGTTCTTTTCAGAGCTCTTTTTGACCCTTCGTGTATATTTTGTTAAGTTTGTAATATCTGTGCTTTAAGCGTAATTTACAAGTATGTTTTTTGTCTTTTTATAGTCACCAAACAATGGCAAACAAATCGAAACAGATCGGCGTTCGTGGAAAGATTCTGCATAGTCAAGCTCGAGAAATTGTTGCAAACGTCATAGAATTCATGACAAAAGAAGCCAAGGAGGGAGTGACAATCCCTTTGTCAAACTTTAAGGAGAGAATTTTAGCTGCTACGAAGATAGGTGAATTCACTTATCGTAAAGTTATATCAGATATGAAGGAAATTTCCCAAGGCAAAGCAACAAAGTTTTCTTCACCTAGAAAAAATAAAAACAGACCAAACCCTAAAAGTAATTTGTATCAGGGGGAATTGTAGCAGATAAAATTCATTATACATAATTTTTATATTATTGAAAAGAGAGTGCCTACGTTAAAAGGTAATGAAACAATTTTTACATGGTAAATATAATTACATTTAAATTAACAGGTATCCACAATAAAATTCTGCAAAGGGGTATTGATTTTAAAGGTGGACTTTCGACTTTGGGAAAGATTATTAAAAACGTAGGTTTTCGGTAAGTCACATAACTATTTGTGACATTCACTCATATTAACTTATTGCATAAATTTGTAGATGGTGCAACACAGTTGATAAAAGGAAGGTTCTGATGGAATCATATGACATACGCAAAGCGTATCCAATATTTACGTCAACTGCAGCAATGCATTCAAGATAAGAGACCAATTATTTTTACAGATGAGTCCTATATCAACAGTTGTCCTTGTCATACAAACCCAAAAAATTGGACAGATAATTCTACTATGGGTTTTAAAAAACCTATTGGCAAAGGTCCACGTGTTATCATGGTATATGCTGGTGGATCTGAAGGTTTTGTTAATAATGCAGTACTTATGTTCAAATCAGGTACGAGATCATTATCATAATTGTAGTCTAAAATTAAATTTTATTAATTATAGGAAGTACATCAGGAGATTACCACAACGATATGAACCACACAAATTTTATGCAGTGGGTACAGAAGCAGCTGTTGCCGAATATACCAAAGCGAGCTGCACTTGCCATCGATAATGCATCATATCACAATATGGTAATAAATAAAGATCCAAAATCCATGACCAAAAAGGACGATATGATTATGTGGCTTCGTCAACATTCAATTATGCATGATCCTCTTTCAACAAAACCTGTGTTGTATGCAATAATCAAGGAGCATAAGTCAAAGTGCAAACAGTATATTTTAGATACTGAATTAGTAAACATGACCATATAGTGCTTAGACTTCCTCCGTATCATCCAGAACTAAACCCAATTGAGAAAATATGGGCTGCAGTGAAGCAGTACGTTGCATCTAGAAATACTACCTTTAAATTAAAGGATGTAATAAAATTTGACTTACAACAAGCAGGGGACCGAGCACAGAATAAAATAATTTATTAGGGAATATTTACAATTTACACACATTATAGGTACTTTGCAACTTCTTCAGTTCCCACAATGAAACACACCTTATATCGTGATCTATTTAATGTTTGGTGAATTTTATAAAACTAAGGTGAATGTGTAGTTTCAACCAAAATGAAGTGTGTTGATTCAATTGTTTAAACCCTAAAACAAAATCTATCATTTTTAATTGTTTTTGTATGTATTTATGATAACCTATTTACCAGAATTTTACATTAGGTATACTAAAAATAAACTTTAGCAATTGTAATTTCCTATGATTAGATTTTTGTCATAAGTTGTTTTGTGGCATAATTTTAGTGAAAGATTTAATTATAATTCTCAATTCATTTTTGTGAGTTAGCATTTTATATTTCTGTAAATATTTACGTGTTCATTTTATATTCTGTTTGTGAATACATAAATTTAAAAAAAAATTTTAAAATAATTTACTCCTAAACCAAAGTAATAAGTAATCGCATTCAAACTAATAAGAATCTGGTGCGGTTACTCCTTGTTCCTTTACTACTTGTGTTATTAATTTGAAAGCTTTTGTTATACACATCTACGTTTTAATTAATGTGAATTCGTTTATATAGTTTTCTAAAATACAATATGCTTTTTTGGGGGCGTTTCAAATAGTATATTTAGTTTATTAAGTTTCAACACATTCGACATACTATTAAACTGTCCCTCAAAGAGCCGGATATTAAGGTTTTCTTTCATGCTTTGCGGGTACATGTATCATTTTACAGTAGTTTAGGATAAATTATAAGATTGTACTTTTGTATAGATCATTTTGTTATTCTGTAAATAAAGTTATTCAGCAGACATTGTTGATGACAAGTATTCAAGGAGCTCCAAAACAAAACTGCGCCTATTTGTAATCGTGTAAACTAAGCTATAATTGCTAAATTTCACAAAACATAGTCTTATATAAATTATCGCTTGGTTTAACTTCAATTTGTAACATTTCTGTTTAACCCCATAACCCATTTATGAAATTTTCGTGCAACGCCACTGGCAAACCAGCTGATTTTCGCGCAGCTTTTCATGACTCATTGTGTTGCTCTGAAAGTATTTCTACTCTAAAACAAATTTGTTCAAAGTTTAAAAAGTTTCGCTTTGTTATAAAATTGCAATACCATCTCATAAAATTCGTAACATATTTCAACGGCTCCGATGAAGTTTTCGTGCAACGCCACTGGCAAACCAGCTGATTTTGCGCAGCTTTTCATGACTCATTGTGTTGTTCTGAAAGTATTTCTACTCTAACCATTAATCGTTAACCTGTAAACATGATCAAAATCTACATAATGTAATAAAATTAAAGTAGTGCACCTTGTAAGTATACACTGTTAAATAGTACAGCGAAAGGAAACTCAATTGTTCATTATGTGAAAGGATGTGGTATACGCTTTGTTGTGTTTTACATAACCAGAACCTAGTATAGTTCGAAGATTATATAATTTGTACGATCAATTCTTAGCGAGAATTATTAAGCACCGTGAGAGGTAAATGTGTAACATACAGAAAACCGTTAGGTGAAAAAAAATTATATCTAGACTAGTGTAATGTTCTTCGAAACTGTAAAACTTGATCTAAAAGAACACGTCAACACCCATATTACAAACAAATTAGAAACATATGCCATACGTGCATCGAGAAGTGGACGAAAAGTAGCAAGGAAGGTGTTTGAACTTACGGCATCATCTTTGTGCCTGACAGAATTCGTCAAACGTTAATGTTATTAAATAAATGTCATTCAACTTGCTTATATTATTATTGCCTACCACTTCCTGTTATACTAAAATTTCTAAAGTAAATTTTGCAAAACATTGCAATTTTTTATACAATTAATCATTATATTTATGTTATTCTTAATGTATTGTCATAATCTATAGCGTCAATAATACCAACATGGATAAGTTTGTTTCTGAATACTAACGTATAATACCTATTATTATTTATAGAAGATAATGTAATTGGGTCAGAGAAAATCCCAACCTAAATGATTATAATCATATTATCTAATTGCGAATGTAATCAAAGTTAATTGATGAAATTAAAACAATCGATTTGTGCGCAGTTGAAATCCTCAATCAGATTTTCTCAAGAGGCTAGTTATAAATATACAATGTACATATAAATAACGAAATCAAAATCGTAGTACTTTTGTGTTATCGCAAAAAAATATTTTCGCCAATTTTATTGGCAAGGACCGGCACGTGTAAATAAGATTAATATTCGTTTGTATTTCAACTTCCAAAATACACATTTTCTGAATTAATATCAGAGTAAAGTAGTTCATTGCCAGAATTACTTTCAAATACTTTTACTCGCATTGAATAAAGTTTACATAACAATAAATTAATAACCATCACAGATTAAGCACATAGATGAGGGCGCTTTACAGTTAAATTTGAATCATATAATTGCAATTTATTTTATGAAGTATAATTAACACATACGTAAATATTCTCATTATGTCTTAAAATGTTGGTTTATTATTCAACATAAATTAACAACACTGTAAACTTCGTTTTTTTTAAAGCTGATTTTAAATTTACAATCAGAAAACCTAAAGAATATCGATTTTCGAGATAATTTCGTAAATGTAAATTTTAAATCAATCGTATGTTTAATTAAAAGCTTATAATAACGCAATGTATATTAATTATTGCAGCAAATCAAAGTGTATTTATTTCTCTACAAAGACCGAGATGTACACCACAGTGAAAAACTTTCGAACAACCGATATATTTGAATATGTTCATTTTGGTCTAGCCATCCATAAACAAATTTTTTTTTTCCGATATTGAGTAACAAAGCAATAATCTTCTTTTTGTTCTACTCCTACCGGAGATTGGCAATCATAATGGTTATTTTGACTTTGTCTACTGCTCTTCTGAATAATTCTCTTGAGTTGCAGTTAAACCATTCGCGGAGATTCCGCAACCAAGATATTCTTCTTCTATCCACGGAACGTTTCCCTTTAATCTTGCCTTGCATGATGTTTCTCAGCAGTGAGTATTTTTCCCCTCTCATAATGTGGCCCAGATATTCTAATTTTCGTTTTTTGATTATATGCAGAACCTCTTTTTCTTTCTTTATTTGTTTTAGCACTTCAGTATTTGTTTTATGTTCTGTCCATGATATTCTCATTAGACGTCGATAGCACCACATTTCGAATGCTTCTATATTTTTTGTTGTTTTGTTTTAACGTCCAGGCTTAAATGCCGTAGAGTAATATGGCGAAGACGTAACAGCGTAGCATTTTAAGTCGTAGATAGATAGTCACATCACCGTTGCAAAGAAATTTGCCCCTCTTGTCAAAATTGTTCTTGATATTTCATCTCTTTTGTCTGGTTGCCATCGTCTTTTATCCATGTTCTCCAATATTTGTACTCCGACGCCCTCTCTATTTGTACATTGTCAAGAATTAGATTGTCTCTAACATTTATGTTTTTTATTATTACCATAAGTTTTGTTTTCTTGGGATTCATTTTTAAACCGTATTTATTACAGTGGTAGTTCATACGTACTAGTAGATGTTGTAAATCTTCTAGATTTTCGGCCGTTATAACGGTATCATCTGCATATCGGATGTTATTCACATTTTCGCCTTCTGATGCTTCAGTTAGAACTTCTTCACAAATGGCTTCACTGTACAAATTAAAAAGCAAAGGTGACGGAATACAGCCCTGGCGCACTCTTCGGCATATTTGGATTTCTTCTGTTAGTTCTCCATCAATTTTAATTCTTGCTTTCTGTTTCCAGTACAAATTGAGAATGATTCTAATATCTCTACTGTCTATGTTTTTGCTTTCTAAGATTTGTTTCAATTGTTCGTGTTTTACCTTGTCGAAAGCTTTCTCAAAATCAATGAAGCAGGCATATGTCCTGCATTAGGACGTTAAATCTAAATAAGGCTTCTCTCGCACCTAGTCCCTTTCGGAATCCCATCTGTGTGTTATTAATTTCTTCCTCTAGTTTTTTATAAAGTCGGTTGTGTATTATTTTAAGAAATAGTGTGTGGTTCATTAGAGATATTGTGCGATGTTCGCTACATCCTTTAATATTAGTTTTCTTTGGTATAGCGACAAAAGTCGACAAAAGCCATTGTTTAGGCATTACTCCAGTTATGTGTATATTATTAATAAGTTCTAGGAGTATATCTGTTGCTTCTTCGTCCATCAGTTTCAGCAGTTCACTTGATATTTCATCCGGCCCATTTGCTTTACCATCTTTTGTTTTTTGTAAAGCGTATTCCAATTCTCTTTTAAGTATTTTTGGTCCAGTGTCGTTCTCCGTTTTTGCAATTTCTTCAATATTTTCCCTTCTATCTTCATCTTTAAATAGATCTCTATGTATTCTGTCCATCTTCTAAGGTTTTGTTTAATATCTACTACCAATGTGTAGTCCGTATCTCTCAGCAGACTAGTTCTTTTAGCTTTAGTTTTGTTTAAACCTGTTATTTCTTTTATCTTTTTGTGTGTATTAAATGAATCGTATTTTGCTCGATTTTCTTCTAGTTCTTTACACTGTTCCTTTAACCATAACTCTTTAGCATATCATATTTTCTGTTTAATTACTTTATTTATCTCTTAATATTTGTTATGATTACTTCTCTTATATGTTCTTCTTTTGTTTATAAGTGCCAACATTTCATCTGTCATCCACCTTTTATGTTTTGTTTTTTCAGGTTTAAGATATTTATTAGCTGCTGTTATTATACCTTCCGTCATTTTTTTTCCATTGTTGATTAATATTTTGTGAATATGTATTCTTTATATTTACTTTTTGCATGCTTTCCATTATGGCTGTTGTTAATTTTTCTTTTACTTCCTTATTATTTAATCTTCTGTAATCTATCCTTGTTTTATTTGATTTTTTCGTTTTCTTTAATTTAATTAATATTGTCACGACAACTGTATTGTGATCTGATTTCTATATTTTTTAGATGTTAATACAAAATCGATTTGATTCCTAACTATTTTATTTTAGATATCTGCGGGAGATTTCCACGTATAACGTCTACGTTTTGGTAATTGGTAGGAAGTGTTTTTTATAATCATTTCATTATTTTGACAGAATTGAACAAGACTTCTCCACATTCATTACGGACACTTAATCCATATCTACCCACATCTCTCTACGGGTTCTTCTCCGACATTGGCATTAAAGTCACCCATGATCATTGTCACGTCGTGTTTTTTGGCGGTGTTCTAATCCTGTATAGAATTCCTCGTGTTCTTCTTCATTTTTTTCTGCAGTCTGAGCATACACCTGAATCACATTTATTTCCCTTCCTTTGTTTGTAGTTGTAGAATCATTATTCTATATGAATAAGGTATGAACTGTACTACAGATTTACTTATTTTTTAAGTAATTATTATAGTGACTCCGTATCGGTGTTTGTTATCATCATTTCCTGAATAGTAGATAGTTCCATTTCTTGTAAAGCATTTTTCTGATTTCGGCCATTGCACGTCGCTTATTCCAAGTATATCTATATTTAATCTTTCCATCTCCATCGTTACGTTCTCTAATTTTCCCGCTGTATATAGACTTCTTACGTTCCAAGTCGCAATTTTCAATGTTGGCCGGAATTCTTAGCACCCTCTGATCGTTTAGGATCTGCCCGGGACTGAATGCCGTTTCTATATCATTCTCAACCATGATAATTCGACTAGGAAAGTTAATGAGGTGATTTTCAGTTGTCTTCCTCAATCGCAGACCTAACACCGTTTTCATTGCTACAATTGCGCTTTTAGGTATCCATAATTGAGCCTTTAAGGAATTCATTATTCAGTAGTATCAACCTAGTAATAATGGTACTGCTGCCTACCATTATGTCCATATCGGACTTTTTGTTGCTAGTTTTGGTCCGCCCCTGATATTTGATTTCTCCGGTACCCCTCATATCTGGGAGGTATTCCCGGATCCTCCACCTTGGGAGGCGCCCGATGGGGGACTAGCAACCCCACACGGGCTTGCTAAATTGCAAATTTTCCATACCTCAACATAAATCATTTTTTGATCGTGTCGAAAAATGTTTTCATTAAGTAAAAAAAAAGGTTTAATAATATTCGAAGGACTATAGACTGGATACTTATCTTTTATGATTTTTATGACTTACAGAATATTGAATTAGTAATTTTATTTGATATTCTTTATTAAGATTTATAAAGTAACATTCAATAGTATTCTTTCACCAGTTTGGCATACTTTACTAAAAATTATAAAATAGCATTCAATACTAGGCTTTTACTAAGAAATAAATATGATAGCTGGCTTATTCTTTCGCATGATATTATTAAATTATATTAATACCAACATTTATTAAGAACGTTACATGTTTATTGAGGATTGGATACCTTTAATCGAAACCTAGAGAATCATCCACAACTCTTTTGGATTCTAATAAAACTTTCCTAGTTGAAGTAATCATTTTAGGAAGAGGATCTAAGATTTCTTAGACTGAAGCAAAATAATCCTCTTTGTTTAAAATGACTACTAGATTGCCTTTGTCAGTTTTGAGATTTTTATTATTGTTAATTTGAGATCTTTAACAGTTCGAAGTTTCAAATAATTTAAATTAAATTATGACTCCTGTTGGATTTCCAAAATTTGAATTTTACTGGCTTGCGATTTTCATCCAATTATTTAATCTAACTTTTTATGCCAACTATAATTTGATCCAACGGAGGTTTGTTAAGATTACAATTATACTTCAAACCTTTATTTACCAAATCTATTGCTTCTTTGTTAAAAGTCTCAGAAGATTTGTTAATAACAATATTTTCGTTTGTAGCATTACTCCTTTGCTTGACTTGTTTGTTGAACCTAAGATTTTATTTTTACATCGTATGCCTTACTAGAAATGAATTCATTTCTTTCACAATTTTTAACACAATGTTAAACACTCCAGGTCTTTGGGTTTCCAAAGAAGAAGTAATAATAACAGGCACGCGGATGAACGCATAAAGAAAAACGTTAATATTTTACGTTTGTCCTCTTCTCTACTAGACGCAGACACCGAAGTCAGGTTGCCTTTCTTTTTTTTAATAAATTATCGCCACAAATACAAATAAGATAGCAACATCGTTTCAATATTTGATTTCTTATTGATGCGATTTTCAGGGCTCACTCTGTAGGTAGCGGACCGCGAAAATTTTATTATTATAATAAACATGTTCAAATCGCAATTGTTACCGCGATAGAAGGGTTAACGGTGTTTGATATTTTATTATATATTTATAACTTACCCTTGCAAGACTTTGTTTTAATGAGTTTTTTTTTGTATCAGTTTGTTAAGTAGAATTGTTTGCCTGCGAACTAATTTCTCTTTATATGTAATTTATTGTAATTTGACTTATGTATTTTGTGCTTTAGTGGTCACTAAACAATTGTGTATGTGTAAATTTCTGGTTTATTTTCTTTGGTCCTTGCCTTTACCTTATCACCTGTGCAATTTTACTGTTGTTGTATTTAATATGTACCGTAATTTGACTTATTGTTTTATGTGCTTATTTACTTAAAGACCGGCATGATTGGTTTTAAAGGGCCACATGTTTGGTATTACAATTTTGATTCTGATTGTTTATGACACGATTTTGGGTGTGACTACAGTGTTTTTTTTCTTTATTGTGTTTATGTGTAACTAAACTGCTTTTTATTTATTTTTCTTTTAATGTGATAATTTTGTACATACTTTAACCTGATTTAATGGTGTTTTGTTACATATTTTAGCCTTTTCATTGTTTTTTTTTGTGTTATTTGATTTATTAATGTACTTGCACAATTATTATTTATGAATAAAGTGAGTTTTATTGGTGGTTCTTTCCCACAGTAGTACGTTAACGGGCTGAACCACCATTGCGCAAAGCTCGTTAATTTTAATTTGAGTAGTTTCATTGTTTACCTGCTCCTCATGATGCAACACTTACCTCATCCAGCCTATCTAATTCAAACAGCACAGCGTACCTACCACTAGACGACCACTTCGTTTGATGAGATTTGAGGTTTGCGAGTATTTAAATATTAGACTTGCAAATAAATTCTAATCTTTTAATTATTGACAGGAAAGTCCATGTAAGACAAGTAATTAAATTGAGTAATAGTAACATTATTGTCAGTAAAGTCCAGATGAATCGCTTAGCGATTGTTTTGTTCTTGAATTTGCATTCTTTTAAATAATAAATTCAAATTACACTTTTCAAGATAGGGTACCTAGGGGACGCTACAACCCTAATCAAAAACAGTATATTTCGAGAATTTTTAAATTGATATACGGAATAAAACATTTATTAAGAGTCATTAAACAAGAAGTATTCTTATTAGTATTATTGCATTAAATATTTATGATTAAATAGATAAGATATACATAAATATGCAATACACATGTGACATGTAAAACATATCAACGCTATGCATAAGAAATGAGTTCAACCATGAGTTATAGTATAATGGTATATTAAAAAACAAGTTTCATAAGACCAGTCTTGAAGCATGAATTCAAGTTTAAAGAATGAGTGCTTCAAGGTCATGAAACACGTTTTTTTTTTGTAATTTGCCCTTTTTATGTCGTCTTTAAACAAACATTTTTACTTTAGTTGATTTAGGGATTTATGTGGTGGTTGGTAATGCCTTAATTTTAAAAATGAAAACTCGGTCTAGTACCCTTTTGTTTGATCCAAATGGAAGATAATTAAGATAATCTTACATATACGCCCACTGAAATATGTGAAATTGCCATAAATACGGTCGCGAATATTTGTTTTCCACTGGACGCACAGACACATTTTGTAAGAGTGATATGTATGGCATAATTCCGGATCAAAATTGAAGCAAATTACAAAAAAATGATTTAAATACCTACATTTTGATTTGGTATTTTTGATTAATTTGTGTTGGCGAATCTCAGTAATTCCTTATTCTTAAAATATTTCACTATTTTTTTTTTCTCTAATTTTACCAGTTTTCATTTAAAACCTGCACGTTAAAGACATTATTAGTAGCTTAAATTCTCCCATAGACCTTATATTTCTTTTATTCACCTGAAATATTACAAGATGGTTATAATCGTAAACAGTTTACTTCATAGATGTTCTTCGTCCGAAAAAGTAGCAATTTGTGTAGTAAAAAGGATACATGCGTTCGAGATGCATACATGATTTTTTCCGGTGTGGCACAATTCCCCAGCGGTTAAATCACTAATAACCCCATTGCTTGGAGGTCGGATAAAGATGATGGTATAATTCCCCCAGAGACCCCTGCGATAATTTAGTAAATATGTATCAAAACTGTATCGGAAAGAAGCGACTCGAAACAAAAGCGACACACCGCTTGATTATCTTGCTATCCTAGGTTACAGTAGATTTTAAGTTTCCTTTCTATCCTTTTTATTTCTATCTCTTAATGGTGTTATTAAATTCATACTTAAAAAAGGCATTTAAAATGACATTTCGCAAGATGTAACTAATTAGCAATTAAAGTCAATCAATCATTACGACTGGCGGAATTGTGCCCTGCACTTTTCGGTAGTGTTGAGGGAACTGTACCATAGGATTAATTGACCACTGGGGGAACTGTGCCCTGCCCATTTTTTTAATACTTACTTAAAAAAGGTAAAGGCAAAGTTAATTTTATGTAAATACTTGCTACCTACTTTCATTAAAGATTTTATCGTTATACTTTTTGCACATCCACACACGCTATGATAAAACGAAAAAAAAACAATCTAGTTTTTATATCTAAAACTGTTCAATTTATATAAATTTTAATTAGTTAATTTAGGTGCCCTTAATACAATCTATAGAAAACCGTTGTCAAAATTATCTAATTTCGTTCAAGTGTTTAGTAAAATAAGTAAGCATAAAGTTAACTGTTTCAAGTATAATTATAATTACAAATAATATACAATAAATTTGTAAGTAATTGAAATCAAGTTATGATCGTCACGCAAACCCCTTATAATTAGTAATGAAATGTTTCAAATTTGACTCATTTTCAAACAATATGCCCAAAAAATGTAACGTCGTTCTCCCGAACAGTTCTCAAATGTGGAAGAAGTCGGTCAAGAGTTTTTGTACTTTCTTAATAAGTAGTTAAATGTTTTCATCGTTCAATTTCAGGTTTCTTAAAGATTTGTAATTTGCCTTTAAAAGTTAAAGGGTAAACGATTTTAACAGAACAGAATTCAAACAATATACAATAAATTGGCTTTACATCATTCACGTGTTATTTTTTTGGTTAATTCATTATAATACCCCAATAAAAGCATATTCTATGAGTGCAGAAAATAAATATTGCGTTATCCGCAATTTTTTTTGTTTTATGTTTAAATTGTTAACAGTATAGAAATATTATATATATATATATACAGGGACCACCATAAAGTTGGACACATGAGAAAAAATTTTATTATTGAAATTTCTGAAAAACTCTATTGGCGGTTCGTTTCTGCATGTCCGACAACCAAAAAATCCATTGTGACACTTGTCACGCGACCATAGATTTGGCGGGAATTTTTGAAAAATTTTAACTGTGATGCCGAAAAATGGATCAAATTGAGAAGATATCGAAACATTGTATTACGAAAATGTATTTAAAATGCAACAAAGACCCCATATACTACTTTTCAACCAAATCAGAAAAAAAATACAAAATACCATTTCTTCCCCTTTACTTTTATTACCAAACATCATAAAATCTTGTTTTACCTGGAAATAGTTTTAATAACATAAATTACATAATTTTAGGTATCTTAAACCATTAGGTGCACTTTAAAGGGCAATAATTTTCATCCTAATAAGCCAAAATATTTCATTTTTCCAAAGCCAACTTATTAATTCAAAACTATCGCCTATTTCAAATGTACTCACCAATATTAAATTTAATAATGTGTTTACCGGTAAAAAAAAAGTATATATGTATATATATATATATATATATATATATATATATATATATATATATATATATATATATATAGACCGCCATAAAGTTGGTCACATATGGGAAAAATTATGTGGTTGTTGCAATCCCCAACGATAGTAAATTAATCTATTTTCAAAACATGCTCATCCAATGCCTGGTAGAGTTGGATCTTGTATGGATGGTATTTATATTCCTTAATTGTATTGTGTATTGTTGATTTCTGTAAATCATGTTCCACTGCAATTTTTTTAATACTTATTTGAGGGTTTTCTTGTATAGCTTGAAGCATCACTAATTGAGTTTCCTCGTTGTTAACAGGTTTTGGACAATTGTTCTTTTTACATGCAATCGATCCTGTTTCCTCAAATCTACTTTTTAAATTTTCAAGAACTCTTTCATCTGGACGAAGGGCAACGGGGTTTTTTTTTATAAATTCTAGGAAGCAAGTAAACAATTACCTTGGGCTTCTCCTATTATGTAAATCATTTGAATTAATCCGTTCTTCGTATATTTCATTTTAAAATTTAGAGTTAACTTCTCTTAATTCAAGTTTTCTTCTAAATACAAATATAGTGAAAGGTAGTTTTCAAAGAAATCCAGTTAAAATACACCTAATTGACATTTTAAAATTTTGTTTTATTGTTTTTAAATCAAGGCACTCTATTAAATCGTTAAGTTATAAAATAATTACAGAAAAATTAAAAATGAAAATATTTTAAAAACTATAAATTTTAGCGGTATCAATGTATTTAGATAAAAGTTAGGTCTTTAATAGTACTATTCGCCCATATCAAAATATACAGGGTGTTCCATTTGAAATAAGAGAATTGATGTACGTTGAACGTTTCCCTATTCAATACATCAATAAAACGTTTACATCTTTTCAAAGTCTATATCTAACTTAATTATATCCCTGAACTAATTTGTCTCAACTTAGATAATAAACCAAGAATTAATTTTTATTGCTAACCTTACATTCAGGAAAAAATACATTTTTGTTAAATAACTTGGCAACGTTGCATTTTATATGTACAAATGTATACATCGTTGAAAAGCTTCTTCATTAGGCTATCCAAAAATGTAATGATATACAGGGTGTTGTAGCTGCTAAGATATTTTTAAGTTGTGCACGTATTGGAACCATACAACTTTTGTATAAATGATTTTAATGAAAATCAACAGCGAAGCTACAATCTTCTGTCGCGTGACGCTTTGGACTCCCGGTATATATATATATATATATATATATATATATATATATATATATATATATATATATATAAACACACACACACACAGTGTGGTCATTTAATATGGAAACTTGGAAATATTAAAAGATCTGTGATAATTTTCTGAAAAAATCCTAAGACCCGTCGATTTTTATTTTTTAATGCGCACATTTTGACTCAACGAAAACTTTTTTCTCGACATATTTAAAAGAGCTATAACATCATCACTACTTTTTTTAAATAGCGACCATATGTTTTTTCATCACATTTGGATAGGCGGTGAAATTCTAAAAATGACGATGTGTAAAAGTATTGCACTGCAGTTGATAATTTCCAGAAAATGAATCAAAATTCAAAGATTCAAGTCTCAAAATTGGGCTATTCTTGCAGCAGAATTACTATTATTACAACAAAACGCATCGATAAACATTAAAAACTGAACATTTAATTCGACAAAACAACATTTAAAGGAGGTGTTCGAACTAAAATCCACGAACTTTTGACACATAATAAGTATGTACTGGAAATTCTGAAGAACGTTCTGGATTGTTTCTGCCATAATAGCTCTTAATTTCGGCGCGATCACCAGATCTTACCTCGTTAGATTTCTTTTGGTTATCCTAAAAGCAAAGTGTTTGTGAATAGGCCTCATACTCTCGAGGACTTAAAAAACAACGAATACGTGCCGAAATTCAAGCAATCACTGCAGAAACAATCGAGAACGTTCTACAGAATTTCCAATACAGACTTTCTGTGTGTCAAGAAGTTCGCGGACTACAATTCAAACATCTCCTTTAAATGTTGTTTTGTTCGTTTTGCTGAATTAAATGTTGTTTTGTTACTTCTGTTGAATTGAATGTTCAGTTTTTAATGTTTATCGATGTGCTTTGATGTAATAATAGTAATTCTGTTGCAAGAATAGCGCAATTTTGAGACTTGAATCTTTGAATCTTGATACCACTTTTTCTGGAAATTATCAACTGCAGTGCAATACTTTTACACATTGTCATTTTTAGAATTTCACTGCCTATCCAAATATGATGAGAAACACATAGTTGCTATTTAAAAAAACTTGCTCTTATAAATATGGCGAGAAAAGTTTCCGATTCAAAATGTGCGCAAATAAAAATCGACGGGTCTTAGGATTTTCTTGGAAAACTATCACAGAAATTAATATTTCCAAGTTTCCATATTAAAACAGACTGATCCTTTTAAATGGTACATATACCAACATTGTAATTTCTGAAACCGTAAGAGATACGAAAATGACGAAAAGTTGCAGTTTTGAACCAATCCACTTGTATCAAAACATGCTTTACATGTTTTTCAGTTTAAGAGTTATACGAGAAAATCCAAAAAGTTCAATTTTCGATTTTTGGCAGTAATAAGTTTATTTTTGGAAATATCAAAAAATGATCCAGGAAAATTTTAGTTAATTCAATATTAGCTATCTCTCTGCGACGTTTCGTGTCATCAACTTTTTTTTTTCAAATACGGACCCGTATTTTTTATTAATTTTTTTACAGAATTTGTAAAGCCTAATACAACTATGTAGCACAATTGATCGTTTTACGACGTTTTGTTAATCAAATAACCAGCATCAACAAAAGTTATGAGAAAATGTTATATTAAATAACAAAAAGTAGCAAATTTAAAGCAGTGAAAAATTTGTATTATTGCAAGTTTTTATTGTGATCCTCACTGATAACTGTCTTAAAAAAGGAAATAAAATTTTCCGAAAGCTAGACGCTTAAATCAAAAGTTTTCTTTTTTTTTGGCCTTAATTCACTAACATTCATTAACTGACTGCATTCCCATGACCAAACTGGCGTGTGTTTAAAAAAAGACTATTAAAGATTTCGTAAAAACTAGAAGGAAAGTTAAATTGAAATTTGGTATACCTTAATATTGAAATTATTTATGTGAATTTCAGTTAGTTGGCTCCATCCAGTGGGGTAGAATGTATTGAAGTCACCACTTAAAACAAAAGAAAAACATACGCCTCCCTGCCTTTTTGGCAAAAAGATTACACTCACCATTTTATTTAAAACTAAAATCATACCTGGTATTTTTTTTAATTTCCTTCTAGTTTTTAAATCTTAAAAAGTCTTCGAACATTTTTTTTCTCAAACACCCGTATCTCGGTTAGGAAGCATTTTCCGAAACGCATTCATACGAATTTTTGTTTTATTTTGAAACCTAGAATCTCCAGGGTGCCCGGAAATTATGCGTCAAAACTTCGGGGGGTTATTCTACTCGATACGTTAATGCCACAAGTTTTTTTTTTTGAAAACTAAAAAATAACGGAGTAATACGACTCTAGAAATTTGGAATACACATGTGTAATATTTTATTACGTTATTGTACCAAATTTGATGCAAATATTTCAATTCCAAAGGGCCTAATCTGGACTTGTACTATGTATTATGAGCCATCATTTTTATTTGAATATTTTTTTAATGTTGTTTGTATTCATTTAAAAAGAAACAAATATTCTTTAAAAAAGGTCGCCTTGTTGACGATAAAATGAACCATTTTTGAAAAAAACGTCTTTAAAAGTTCTATCAAGAAAGGTGTGATACATTTACTATTACATTTACAAAGAGTGCCACAGATAATAGTTATTTACTAGTTCGGAAAGTTAATTTTCCCGCATGAGCACTTTGCAACACGACAGCTGCGAATTCGGGAAAATATATTCCGAACAAGTTAGGTACAACGTTTTTTGTAACTAATAAATTAATAAAATTAAAAACAAATAATTTAACATTGTTTGGTTTTTTTATTCTAAATGGATTGGTAGCATAGCCGGCATTGTAGTGTTGCATGTTACATGTCAACAAAAATTTAAACGCTAACTCGCTATTTCATTTAAAATTATTCTTGTTAAATTTGTGAAAAGTGATGATTCCGAAAAAATTCTAACGCCACCTGATGTTAAAAAAGCAGCCGTTAAAGCAGCATTGAATTTGATTCCTCAAAGAAGTTAAGGGAGGTATGTGACCACCTATCAGGATTTCAATTCTGGTACCAGCCATACAACGTAATTACTCTAGTTTCTGTTAGAAAGTAAAAAACACCGCAATGCGGGAAAACAAGTTTTCGGTGACATCAGGAGTAATCCGGAAATAACTATTTTAAAGCTATGAGTACAACAATACATTTAACAAAGCGTGACATGGATAAAACGCATGAGTGGTTTCGGAAATTTACAACTTTGTTGTTAAATTGGATATTTTATAATCAGCTTTCAAAGTGGTGCCCTTCCATTTCAATGCATAAATTAGTCCCATCTTAAGAAGTTTTGACGAACTCTTGACAAAATTCCTTCCTTTTGTCTATCTTCATCAAAAGTAGTTATAATTTTTTTCCTCAATTCTTCAACGTTCTGCACCGGAGTTTTGTGCACTAAGGATTTTAAGTAGCCCGAAAAGAAAAAATCCATTGGATTTAAGCCTGGTGATCTGGGAGCCCACTACGCAAATCCACCGCGTCCAATCAACCTCGCAGGAAAAGCTTCATTTAAAAATTCTCTAACTTCTATACTAAAATGTGGAGTGCACCGTTTTGAAGCAACCACAACGCATGTCTCACTTGAAGAGGTATATCTAATAGAATAGGCAACTGATCTCTTAAAAAAAATAAGTAAACCCTGCCATGAAGTCTAGTTGGAAAAATTTGTGGCCCAATTAAATGGTCACCTACAATTTCAGCCCACACATTCACAGAGATTTGGTTTTGGAAACCACGTTCAATCACTAAATGAGGATTTTATTTAAACCAGTAATACTCATTATGAATATTAATTAATTAATACATGAAGTAAAATTATGATTGCCGTTATGAGAATTTCTAATCGAATTGCATACGTTCAAACGAGCCAAAGAGTTTTCGGGAGTAAGAGCTGGCTTTGATAGTGATAAGCATAAAGCTAATGGTCTAGTAAAACTTCGTGTACTTTTTGGAATACCAAGTCCTGAGTAGAAATTGTTCTTACATTAATGTTTGGATTGTTCTCGATACAATTCAGAATACGCTCTTCTGTTTCTGGAGTAGAGTTCTTCGTGGACGTCCTGAATGAAAACGTGAAGTTTTAAAGGATCCATACTCCCCAAGTCTCTGATGAACACTACTAAACATCCGCAATTGTGGTATCCTTCTATTCGGAAATGCCTTACTATACAAACGCCTTACTCTAAGCACATTGCCGCATGCTAATCCATAATAAATGTATAGGGCACTCCATTAGAATAATTATTATTGCTAATTTTTTTTTTAATTAACAAACTGTTACTGTTGTTGGCAGTTGTGAATTAAACATTTCTTACTTTCTTAAGCAATTCTTATGTTTTATCCATAGCACGCTTTGTTAAATGTAATTAATTATCCATGGTACGCTTTGTAAATGTAATGATACTTTTATCACCTTTCTTGATGGAACTTTTAATGACGTTTTTTTTTCGAAAACGGTCCATTTTATTGTTATGCGACAAGGGGACATTTTTTAAAGAATAATTGATTCTCTTTAAATGAATACAAGGAAAATTAAGAAAAAAACTTCAAATAAAAAAGATATGGAACATAATTACATAGGTTAAGAGCACAATAGGTCCTTTGGAATTGAAATATTTGCATCAAATTTGATACAATAACGCAATAAAATATTAAGAATGTGTATTCCAAATTTCAAGAGAATCGATCCAATAACAAAATAATTATTACATATAAAAACACTCAAGTATCTAAAGTACGTTCCAGAATATCAGAGAGTAATGAATCTGGTCATTAGTGAAATAAGTGTCATTTTTTGCATCGTAGCAAACCGGTCTAGTTTAAACGAAGATGCTATATGTGCTATTGTTAAATAAAGACGGTTTAGGTAAACGGCAAACAAAAGACCACCTTTAAAATCAGACTTAAGTCTGAAGATCAGATAACTCGTAGACGTGCGATTAGGATTTCAATGTATTAAAAACTGTAGATTTTATATTGTACAGACCTTACAGTATGCCTTTAATAAGTACGCCACTGACATATCGCTCTCAAGATGATTTATTACTCTCTGATATTCTGGGACGTACTTTAGTTATAGATTCTGCTATTAAAAATTACATACTTTGAAAAGGGAAAAACAAATGATGATAAAAAAGTTACTTGACGTATTTAATATAGAAACTATTACAAAGTGTTTGATTTAACTAATTTTACAAGGTACAGTAGCAGTAAAGTGATATTTGGCAACGCCATTCCTTAATTTATTTAAGTAGTCCCAACGTTTTTCCATCTCTTTTTGAATCAAGTTGGCATACGAAATAGCTATATTAGCAACATGAGTAATTATTGTGTTAGTTATGATTTCGACAAGGAATCCAAGATTTATGACGTACTTCGATGTTGCGCTGAAAAACCGAAATAACGAATGATATGCATAATTTATTATTATGCACTTTAATTACATAATTATAACAGAAACATTTTGAATTGCATACTAAAAGTACATTTAAGTATTTTTTAACAATTACAATTATGTCATTTAGTAAATACACATCCCAATTTTCGGTAAAAGTACAATATTGCAAATGCACATAACAAAAGAATAAGTAAACAAAACAAACGTAGCTACGGTTACAATAGCGATGAGTTGTTATCTTAAATCTTAATATTATTACGCAATTTCAGCGAATTTTGCAATAGAATTTTCATATGATGCATTTAAATTTTTAACGAATCTTGGCTCTCTATGGTCCATTGTTATTTTTTTTATTAAACCAAAAAGATTATATTATTATGGTAAACAAATATCAAATTTTATTATTTAAGTAGTTAATTGTATTTCAGAATCCGCCCAATTAAAATATATGGTCTCATGGTCTATGAGAAAAAGGAACGTTGCGTTGGTTTACCCAACAAGGCGTGACTTACTTTTTATTTATTAGTTTTAAATTAAGCCCCAAATAATTCGTAACGAATACAAGTATCACATTACCGGGCGAGTGCAAGTTCGCACGAGCACGGCAATACACATTATGAAACGTGTTTTATATATATATATATATATATATATATATATATATATATATATATATATATATATAAGTAGTAAGGGGACACCTTCTGTTGTCAAGAAGTTCGCGGACTATTCAAACATCTCCTTTAAATGTTGTTTTGTTCAGTTTCTGAATTAAATGTGTGCTTTGATTAATAATGTTACATTCTGTTGAATTGAATAGCGCAATTTTGAGACTTGAATCTTTGAATCTTGATACCACTTTTCTGAAATTATCAACTGCAGAATACTTTTACATTGTCATTTTTGAAATTTCACTGGCTATCCAAATATGATGAGAAAACATAGTTGCTATTTAAAAAAACTTGCTCTTATAAATATGGCGAGAAAAGTTTCCGATTCAAAATGTGCGCAAATAAAAATCGACGGGTCTTAGGATTTTCTTGGAAAACTATCACAGAAATTAATATTTCCAAGTTTCCATATTAAAACAGACTGATCCTTTTAAATGGTACATATACCAACATTGTAATTTCTGAAACCGTAAGAGATACGAAAAATGGCGAAAAAGTTGCAGTTTTGGGGAACCAATCCACTTGTATCAAAACATGCTTTACATGTTTTTCAGTTTAAGAGTTATACGAGAAAAACCAAAAAGTTCAATTTTCGATTTTTGGCAGTAATAAGTGAAAAATTTGTATTATTGCAAGTTTTTATTGTAATCCTCACTGATAACTGTCTTGAAAAAGGAAATAAAATTTTCCGAAAGCTAAAGAGGTTAAATCAAAAGTTTTCTTTTTTTTTGGCCTTAATTCACCAACATTCATTAACTGACTGCATTCCCATGACCAAACTGTCGTGTGTTTAAAAAAAAGACTATTAAAGATTTCGTAAAAACTAGAAGGAAAGTTAAATTGAAATTTGGTATACCTTAATATTGAAATTATTTCTGTGAATTTCAGTTAGTTGACTCCATCCAGTGGGGTAGAATGTATTGAAGTCACCACTTAAAACAAAAGAAAAACATACGCCTCCCTGCCTTTTTGGCAAAAAGATTACACTCACCATTTTATTTAAAACTAAAATCATACCTGGTATTTTTTTTAATCCTTCTAGTTTTTAAATCTTAAAAAGTCTTCGAACATTTTTTTTCTTAAACACCCGTATCTCGGTTAGGAAGCATTTTCCGAAACGCATTCATAAGAATTTTTGTTTTATTTTGAAACCTAGAATCTCCAGGGTGCCCGGAAATTATGCGTCAAAACTTCGGGGGGTTATTCTACTCGATACCTTAATGCCACAAGTTCCTATAACGGTTTTTTTTTTTTGAAAACTAAAAAATAACGGAGAAATAAGGCTCAAACGTAATATTTTATTACGTTATTGTATCAAATTTGATGCAAATATTTCAATTCCAAAGGGCCCAATCTGCACTTGTACTATGTATTATGAGCCATCATTTTTATTTGAATATTTTTTTAATGTTCTTTGTGTTCATTTCAAAAGAAACAAATATTCTTTAAAAAAGGTCGCCTTGTTGACGATAAAATGAACCATTTTTGAAAAAAAAAACGTCTTTAAAAGTTCCATCAAGAAAGGTGTGATACATTTATTATTACATTTACAAAGAGTGCCACAGATAATAGTTATTTACTACTTCGGTAAGTTAATTTTCCCGCATGAGCACTTTGTTTGCAACACGACAGTTGCGAATTCGGGAAAATATATTCCGAACAAGTTAGGTACAACGTTTTTTGTAACGAATAAATTAATAACATTAAAAACAAATAATTTAACATTTAAAATTTAAACGCTGACTGGCTATTTTATTTAAAATTATTTTTGTTAAATTTGTGAAAAGTGGTGATTCCGAAGAAATTCTAACGCCACCTGATGTTAAAGAAGCAGCTATTAAGGTAGCATTGAATTTGCTTCAACAAAAAAGTCAAGGGAGGTATGTGACCAACTCAGCATTTCAATTCTGGTACCAGCCATACAACGTAATTACTCTAGTTTCTGTTAGAAAGTAAAAAACAGCGCAATGCGGGAAAACAAGTTTTCGGTGACATCAGGAGTAATCCGGAAATAACTATTTTAAAGCTATGAGTACAAAAATACATTTAACAAAGCGTGACATGGATAAAACGCATGAGTGGTTTCGGAAATTTACAACTTTGTTGTTAAATTGGATATTTTGTAATCAGCTTTCAAACTGGTGCCCTTCCATTTCAATGCATAAATTAGTCCCATCTTAAGAAGTTTTGACGAACTCTTGACAAAATTCCTTCCTTTTGTCTATCTTCATCAAAAGTAGTTATGATTTTTTTCCTCAATTCTTCAACGTTCTGCACAGGGAGTTTTGTGCACTAAGGATTTTAAGTAGCCCGAAAAGAAAAAATCCATTGGATTTAAGCCTGGGAGCCCACTGCGCAAATCCACCGCGTCCAATCAACCTCGCAGGAAAAGCTTCATTTAAAAATTCTCTAACTTCTATACTAAAATGTGGAGTGCACCGTTTTGAAGCAACCACAACGCATGTCTCACTTGAAGAGGTATATCTAATAGAATAGGCAACTGATCTCTTAAAAAAAATAAGTAAACCCTGCCATGAAGTCTAGGTGGAAAAATTTGTGGCCCAATTAAATGGTCACCTACAATTTCAGCCCACACATTCACAGAGATTTGGTTTTGGAAACCACGTTCAATCACTAAATGAGGATTTTATTTAAACCAGTAATACTCATTATGAATATTAATTAATTAATACATGAAGTAAAATTATGATTGCCATTATGAGAATTTCTAATCGAATTGCATAGGTTCAAACGAGCCAAAGAGTTTTCGGTAGTAAGAGCTGGCTTTGATAGTGATACGCATAAAGCTACTGCTCTAGTAAAACTTCGTGTACTTTTTGGAATACCAAGTCCTGAGTAGAAATTGTTCTTACATTAATGTTTGGATTGTTCTCGATACAATTCAGAATACGCTCTTCTGTTTCTGGAGTAGAGTTCTTCGTGGACGTCCTGAATGAAAACGTGAAGTTTTAAAGGATCCATACTCCCCAAGTCTCTGATGAACACTACTAAACATCCGCAATTGTGGTATCCTTCTATTCGGAAATGCCTTACTATACAAACGCCTTACTCTAAGCACACTGCCGCATGCTAATCCATAATAAATGTATAGGGCACTCCATTAGAATAATTATTATTGCTAATTTTTTTTTTAATTAACAAACTGTTATTGTTGTTGGCAGTTGTGAATTAAACATTTCTTACTTTCTTAAGCAATTCTTATGTTTTATCCATAGCACGCTTTGTTAAATGTAATTAATTATCCATGGTACGATTTGTAAATGTAATGATAATTTTATCACCTTTCTTGATGGAACTTTTAATGACGTTTTTTTTTCGAAAACGGTCCATTTTATTGTTATGCGACAAGGGGACATTTTTTAAAGAATAATTGATTCTCTTTAAATGAATACAAGGAAAATTAAGAAAAAAACTTCAAATAAAAAAGATATGGAACATAATTACATAGGTTAAGAGCACAATAGGTAGCTTTGGAATTCAAATATTTGCATCAAATTTGATACAATAACGCAATAAAATATTAAGAATGTGTATTCCAAATTTCAAGAGAATCGATCCAATAACAAAATAATTATTACATATAAAAACACTCAAGTATCTAAAGTACGTTCCAGAATATAGAGAGTAATGAATCTTGTCATTAGTGAAATAAGAGTCATTTTTTGCATCGAAGCGGTAAACCGGTCTAGTTTAAACGAAGATGCTATATGTGCTATTGTTAAATAAAGACGGTTTAGGTAAACGGCAAACAAAAGACCACCCTTTAAAATCAGACTTAAGTCTGAAGATCAGATAACTCGTAGACGTGCGATTAGGATTTCAATGTATTAAAAATTGTAGATTTTTATATTGTACAGACCTTACAGTATGCCTTTAATAAGTACGCCACTGACCTATCGCTCTCAAGATGATTTATTACTCTCTGATATTCTGGGACGTACTTTAGTTATAGATTCTGCTATTAAAAATTACATACTCTGAAAAGGGAAAAACAAATGATGATAAAAAAGTTACTTGACGTAGTATTTAATATAGAAACTATTACAAAGTGTTTGATTTAACTAATTTTACAAGGTACAGTAGCAGTAATGTGATATTTGGCAACGCCATTCCTTAATTTATTTAAGTAGTCCCAACGTTTTTCCATCTCTTTTTGAATCAAGTTGGCATATGAAATAGCTATATTAGCAACATGAGTAATTATTGTGTTAGTTAAATACATTTATGATTTCGACAAGGAATCCAAGATTTATGACGTACTTCGATGTTGCGCTGAATAACAGAAATAACGAATGATATGCATAATTTATTATTATGCACTTTAATTACATAATTATAACAGAAACATTTTGAATTGCATACTAAAAGTACAATTAAGTATTTTTAACAATTATAATTATGTCATTTAGAAAATACACATCCCAACTTTTGGTAAAAGTACAACATTACAAATGCACATAACAAAAGAATAAGTAAACAAAACAAACGTATAGCTACGGTTACAATAGCGATGAGTTGTTATCTTAAATTTAATATTATTACGCAATTTCAGCGAATTTTGCAATAGAATTTTCATATGATGCATTTAAATTTTTAACGAATCTTGGCTCTATGGTCCATTGTTATTTTTTATTAAACCAAAAGATTATATTATTATGGTAAACAACATCAAATTTTATTATTTAAGTAGTTAATTGTATTTCAAAATCCAGCCAATTAAAATATATGGTCTCATGGTCTATGAGAAAAGGAACGTTGCGTTGGTTTACCCAACAAGGCGTGACTTACTTTTATTTATTAGTTTTAAATTAAGCCAAATAATTCGTAACAATAGCATATTCAAATACAAGTATCACATTACCGGGCAGTGCAAGTTGGCACGAGCACGGCAATACACATTATGAAACGTGTTTATATATATATATATATATATATATATATATATATATATATATATATATATATATATATACAGGTAGTCAGTTTTGTAGACAAACTTTAACAGGAGATAGAACACATGTTTCTAAAAGAAAAGTTCCTATAAACATATGTCACAAGCTTCGCTCCACGTGGGACCGTGATTATTTTTCCACCCTTATTTTTACTCGCTTACGATGTGACGTTTTTTCACCTATTTTTACACATCCACGTGTGAGACCGTATTTTCAACCCTTTTTCATCCCTAATTTTACACTACGGGAAGACCTCATTTCAACCCTTTTTAACCCTAATTATTTTTATATATCATGTGAGACCGTTTTTCAAAACCTTATGGTTGTATTAAGGACCTTTTGACAGCTAGGACTTTTTGTGGCTACTAACGTGAGGACTGGGTGGGCTGGCTTGGCTTAGCCTGTACAGGTAGCTGAACCTGGGGCTGTATGTAGAGCTAGGGTTGAAGTTTAGAACTGTATTTATTGGGGCTAGGGCTGTATGTAGAGGTAGGGTTGTTTTCTGTAATTATCTTCAGCTTTAATTAAGGTTCTTTGGTTGTAACCCTGGAGGTCAGACAATTGTGCTCAAACTGTGTCTTGTAAGATATGCCTCTCTCTCTCTCTCTCCTCGTTCTCTCTCGTTTCTCTCGTTCTCTCGTTCTCTCGTTCTCTCTCGTTCTCTCGTTCCTCTCGTCTTTCGCTCCGTTCTCTCGTTTCTCTCCTCTCTCTCTCCTCGTTCCTCTCGTCTCCTCGTTCTCTCTCGTTCTCCTCGTCTCTCCTCGTTCTCTCTTCTCTCTCGTTCTCCTCGTTCTCCTCGTTCTCTCTCGTCTCTCTCTCGTTCTCTCTCGTTCCTCTCGTTCTCTCTCGTTCCTCGTTCCTCTCGTTCTCTCGTTCTCTCTCTCGTTCTCTCGTTCTCTCTCGTTCTCTCTGTTCTCTCTCGTCTCTCTCGTTCTCTCTCGTTCTCCTCGTTCTCTCTCGTTCTCTCGTTTCTCTCTCTCTCTCTCGTTCTCTCTCTTCTCTCTCGTTCTCTCTCGTCTCCTCGTTCTCTCGTTCTCTCGTTCTCTCTCTCGTTCTCTCTCGTTCTCTCTCTTCTCTCTCGTTCTCTCGTTCTCTCTCGTTCTCTCTCTCTCGTTCTCTCGTTCTCTCTCGTTCTCTCTCGTTCTCTCTCGTTCTCTCTCGTTCTCTCTCGTTCTCTCTCGTTCTCTCTCGTTCTCTCTCGTTCTCTCTCTCGTTCTCTCTCATTCTCTCGCTTCCCATAAGCACGGACACTCAATACTCAAACACACAAATAAAAACACAAAACGAATCAAGGTTAGGAACTGGAGTAAATAAAATAATTCTACTATTTTATCTGTTTTATTCTTTATATCCAAATGGAAGAGTATCAAAATTTTCTATTCTACGTCGTTTAGAGTAACTTATCCTATACTGTTTAGCTTCGGCCTACTTAATACATTATAACAACTATCTCTAACAATTTTTCTGTCATTATATACAAACAAAGAGTCTTTACTATTACTAAGTACCATTCTTTCATCGCTTCAAGTTTATAACGCGCGAGTTCTTATAATTTAAGGTAATGCCTTGACTTTACACACGGATTTAATTATTTGTTCACTGGTTGAAAACACATTATAACTATAGTTTTTGGTCCTGCACTAACAAATTCGGCTATATAACTTCCACACCGTACGCCTCCAGTCGTTGGTCATTTGGCCAAGGAAATCCCCATGCTGGATTCCAGTCGCCGGGTTTTGCGACAAATATCACACTGTCTGTGTCGTACAGAACACGTCTATCTAGTTTCTCTAAGTAACTATATAACTCTAAGCGGGCATGAGCAGTCGTGTATGCGGCTATGGATACATTAATTGTTTTTGTGGTTCACCCTCTCCTCTGGTCTATCCCAATTCACCATACAACGTTATCGTTAATAGGTATTATAGATTGTACCTGAACCAATGGATCTGTGAGTAATTTGAAAAAGTCCTTTGGTTCAGATACAATACTCACTGGGTTAAATTCTCGCGCTGACCAAACTTACCCCAAAAGAATTCAGCATAAGTTTGGCCAGGTACCTTAAACCGGATTTTCTTAATATTACTAGGTTCTAACCGAATCCTCTTTCTATAATACTCTGTCACGTACTGCGTTTTCTCGATTTCTGACGTCAATGCTAGGCCACCCTGAACATTCCTGTTTTAGTTTTAAGAAATTATCGATGTACCGCTAAATAATCCACCCTGTTTAGCTGCTCTGTCATACGTGGTTACCTCGTATTCCCAAATCTCGAAAACATTAAGGACTTTATAGTTTTAGAGATAGCTTTACGCAGTCGTCAGCTACAAATGTTCCAACGAAACTGCGCTCGGTCTCACTATGTCCACAGTCCCTGATTTAATTCAACACCGCACGTCCTACATAACACAAACATCAACTTGCCATGCATTTTAACGGTAAAACAGGATGGTAGAGATTAGAGGGTGGTAGTACTTGACATTTAACTAAACCCTCCACCGTGTCTAATGAAATGTTCTTACATTCTAACCCTACATGAATTTTGGATGACCTATGGGATATTTACAGTATTTATTTACAAATGGGTATAATGAGCACACGTCGTAATACATTATTTTCTCATAATACCGTCACATTGATGATAAAGCTTACTAGCATTGTGCGGCCTCCGTAAATGCGTCACGTGGGTTTAAGGTTCGTCATCTTGATGACCTAAACTGAATAAACGTTCTCAATTCGTCGTTAACGAGTATTTGTTTTTAAAATCGCATTCGCGCATCTCGACTAAATTATACCCGCGCTCGCGTATAAATAGACCGCGCCACCGTGTTCTCATTCCGTGCAAGCATAGAGGTACTTACACCAAGTTTAGGGTCCATGTTGGCCTGATTGGGGAAACATTCCTCGCACCGTGCCAGTAACAGCCAAGAAATTCAAAAACGGTATTTGACTCGCGCAATACCCGTCGACCTTAACACCTTCAGGTGTTCTAAACTCGCGAGCTTTCCTGCGTGTTGTATACTGACTTGCTGAGAATGTCCACCCAACGTAACCATGTATCGCGATTTTGGATTGTTGTCGGCACGTCTATAACCGCCTTTCGGAATAAGCCCTATTGTATTTTCTTTGAGGAAACGTCTGCGAAACACTGTTGCAAGCGCTAGCAATAGTGGTCGCCTCCTCGAACGGATCGACTTTATTTTGACTCGTGAAGGTGGACCAGAAGCTAATGCAACCTTTAACGAGGATCTTAACATCCATCAGGCATATTTCCAATCTCCTCACTCATCTTAAAAACATAATTACTCTGGGCCGTGTGCCAGTCTAAGAGTTTTGTCGATCACCCGCTGACATCTGATCTGCACAATAATATTCCAGTGCTGGCAAGGACCCTCGTAATTCTGGTTCACGGATGAGTTGAACAGATATGGGAAATAACCTTGGACTCGGGGAAATTGAAGGTTTTGGAAATGCCGAGAGCGGTGACGGGATAAAATTAAGGAGTCAATAAATCTAATATCGTCACATTGAATGGAAATTAGTTTAACCGTTGCAGATGACTTAGGTCTCCACTGATTATTATTAGTCAGCATGCATCTAAGCACAAAACACCCATCGTACCCCTTCATGTTATGCGCAATGCATGTAACTTTAAATTTTCTTGCTCTCGGCAACATATGACAGAAACGAATCAACAGGGTTTTCCCTGAAAATGTGCACTCTTTACTACATACTGAGCACTGCTCATCTAAATTGTCAACGTGTTTGATACAGACAGAGCAAACATTCGCGGCCACGCATAGATTGGGCTCATGCAGAAACCTATCATTCGTACCCTCACACACTTTTCTTGCATACACTCCAAATCGTAAAAGATAAACATAGATGGTTTACCATTAGTACTGTCACGTCGAGGCTTGTTAACGGCCATGTAGCAAAGATGACCGATAGGTTTTCGCTCTGGCACGTGGGGCAGTAGCTGTATCCGCATCTATGTTACCTTTACTTCATGGGTTTTAAGACATTTTAAGCATCTACGCAATTTTTTGCATAGCCCACTGGACTTATGGTTTTTAAGACAATCCTGTCCGTAAAAAAATCTCCTGCAATCATTACAAGTAATTTTTAGGTTTTCAATAGAACAAGGTGGTTTCTGATGACACGCTGGGCACTGGTACATACATTTCATATGTTTCCTTTTGTCATTACAACGTTTTCTACATTGTTCACAGTAATAACCGCATGTAAATGCTGACGTGAGACTGATAATGACATTATAGTGCTCGTCTTCTAATATTAAATTTAAAACTACCCTACCCGGCTCCCTAGGACCCTCAAAATAAACCGAATCACCTATACGCGAATTATAAACTACAATGGTATATGAAGCTAAATGATTTTGAAATGCCTGAATATGCTCGTAACTACCGCCCTGACTAAGATCTACACCGCTGTCTTGGCAAAGCTGTATAGCTCGTTCTTGAAGTAAGGGGCGCCCATCTCCATACCATAACGTTTTGTATCGTTATTTAAATAAAGACGGTTTAGGTAAACGGCAAACAAAAGACCACCTTTAAAATCAGACTTAAGTCTGAAGATCAGATAACTCGTAGACGTGCGATTAGATTTCAATGTATTAAAAATTGTAGATTTTATATTGTACAGACCTTACAGTATGCCTTTAATAAGTACGCCACTGACCTATCGCTCTCAAGATGATTTATTACCTCTGATATTCTGGGACGTACTTTAGTTATAGATTCTGCTATTAAAATTACATACCTGAAAAGGGAAAACAAATGATGATAAAAAGTACTTGACGTAGTATTTAATATAGAAACTATTACAAAGTGTTTGATTTAACTAATTTTACAAGGTACAGTAGCAGTAATGTGATATTTGGCAACGCCATTCCTTAATTTATTTAAGTAGTCCCAACGTTTTCCATCTCTTTGAATCAAGTTGGCATATGAAATAGCTATATTAGCAACATGAGTAATTATTGTGTTAGTTAAATACATTTATGATTTCGACAAGGAATCCAAGATTTATGACGTACTTCGATGTTGCGCTGAATAACAGAAATAACGAATGATATGCATAATTTATTATTATGCACTTTAATTACATAATTATAACAGAAACATTTTGAATTGCATACTAAAAGTACAATTAAGTATTTTTTAACAATTATAATTATGTCATTTAGAAAATACACATCCCAACTTTTGGTAAAAGTACAACATTACAAATGCACATAACAAAAGAATAAGTAAACAAAACAAACGTAGCTACGGTTACAATAGCGATGAGTTGTTATCTTAAATTTTAATATTATTACGCAATTTCAGCGAATTTTGCAATAGAATTTTCATATGATGCATTTAAATTTTTAACGAATCTTGGCTCTCTATGGTCCATTGTTATTTTTTTATTAAACCAAAAAGATTATATTATTATGGTAAACAAACATCAAATTTTATTATTTAAGTAGTTAATTGTATTTCAAAATCCAGCCAATTAAAATATATGGTCTCATGGTCTATGAGAAAAAGGAACGTTGCGTTGGTTTACCCAACAAGGCGTGACTTACTTTTTATTTATTAGTTTTAAATTAAGCCAAATAATTCGTAACATAATAGCATATTCAAATACAAGTATCACATTACCGGGCAGTTGAAGTCACGAGCACGGCAATACAATTATGAAACGTGTATATATATATATATATATATATATATATATATATATATATATATATATATATATATATATATATACAGGGTGAGTCAGTTTTTGTAGACAAACTTTAACAGGAGATAGAACACATGTTTCTAAAAAGAAAAGTTCCTATAAACATATGTCGTAGAAGGCTTCGTTTCCGAGATACAGGGTGTTGAATATAATTTTTTTCTCAAATTTTCATTATAACTCATAAACGAATGCTTAGATTTTTTCATGTTGGGGATAATGTCTATTAATTAAGGGCATAAAACAAGCGATAAGAATGTTCACAAACTTGCACAGTGGCGGAGTGGAGGGGGTGCTCAACCCCTTTCATAAACAGAACTTCTACGCCAATGACTGTTTTTTAAAAAAAACTGTTATTTTCATTATCTACATACAGTTTAATAAAAATAATGTACCTTCTTCTGTTTCGAAATTCCTGTGCGTTTCCGAGTTATTTTGATTTTTAGTGTTTGATGTGGTACTAAGTTAAGTAATGTGCTTTATGTGAATAATTGAATATAAAGTTTTTAATAAAAAAGATATAATAAAACATTTAGAGCCATTTTAGTACCTAACGATCGTTTCTTTAAAATTTCAAATACATTTTCATTTATAAATAGGTAGGTTATCGGTTTTTTTTAGTATCCATTGTTATTATCCTCGTATAAAAAGAAATGCATAATTATTATTGTTATGCGGTCAATACTTTCTGTATAATTATGTATCAATTTCGCCATAAACATGTATGTAGTTTTTAAGTGAGATTCTAATAAGTTATAGACCGCTGCTCACTTGCTCTCATTAAAGAGCCGCCACTGTATCAAGCCATACTCAAATACAAGACTTTTGTAAATTGAAATCTGTTTAGTACACTAATTTTAACAATCCTTATTTATTATTGTAACAATACTTAATTAATAATTGTGAAATTAATAAGAATTCTTAGCAATAACGATTTATAAATAAATAACAATAACACTAGTATAATAAAATTAGACACTTTGTTCAAAATGTAAACCGTTCTTTTCAATACACCTTTCACAGCGACGTACAATAGAACGTCTTAAGTTAATTAAATGATGCACCCTTATTTCATTGCAACATCTCTGATGCGATTGTGAAGTTCTTAAAGTGTATTAACCAGTGGTATACATTTTCCTTCATGAATCTTATAACAAAGTCAAGTGGTGTTAAATCGATCTAGGAGGCCACGCCACTGGACTTACCATTTTATCCACCTCCCGGTAGTTATTGTTTAAGCCAATTTGTTACTTTTGCATAATGGGTGGACATCCATCAAGCTGAAACCAAGAATGTCCTCTTAAAATTCAAAGGAATTCTTCCCATTTAAGTGTTCTCTTCTAAAATTGTAGGAAATTTTCTGAATTTACACGTTGTGGCAAGAAATAAGGTCCAAACACGTGATTGTATTAAATTCAGTTGAAAACTATTGGTCGAATGGCATGGGTTTTCAGTGCCCATATATGCAGATTGTGAAAGTTTACGATACCACGACGAGTAAAACAGGATTCATCAGTCCACAGTATGTTGGATAAGAAATCTCTATTATTTTGAATGGAGTTAATGAACCCACCATAACAATTAAGTCTTCGTTCGGCGTCACCTGGACATAAACCATGAACAGGTTGAAAATGATATGGGCGTCTGTGATCGTTTTAAAACCAAACTTTACTTTGGGAAATACCAAAAAGCAGTACGTCGAGTACTTGTCGGGTTCCTATTAAATTCACGCAATATACTTCCAATTTATCGCACGGTTGTTCTGTCGGCCTATACATTTCAAACTGTTAACAAATCGACGATGGATACTACAAAACGGAATGATGAGGTTGTCGTCTATTTGGAAATCTTCTCGATATACTAGCTGCGTACCTTGAATTCCATTTGCGAACCCATAAATAAAATGAATGTAGCTTTCGCATTTGTAAATGTAAACGGCATGTTACACTAATTAAAAGCTGGCAAATCAAATGAAATAACTTTTGAACTTAAAACAATAATTAATAACAGTGAAATTATTCAAGATGAAGCAAGTGTTTGTAAAAAAGTCAAACTGTCGTTTCAAAATATAAAATTGAATACTTACTTGTTTTCCAAGGAGTACATATTTTGTCAATGAAATAAGGGTGCATCATTTAATTAACTTAAGACGTTCTATTGTACGTCGCTGTGAAATGTGTATTGAAAAGAACGGTTTACATTTTGAACAAAGTGTCTAATTTTATTATACTAGTGTTATTGTTATTTATTTATAAATCGTTATTGCTAAGAATTCTTATTAATTTCACAATTATTAATTAAGTATTGTTACAATAATAAATAAGGATTGTTAAAATTAGTGTACTAAAAGATTTCAATTTACAAAAGTCTTGTATTTGAGTATGGCTTGATACAGTGGCGGCTCTTTAATGAGAGCAAGTGAGCAGCGGTCTATAACTTATTAGAATCTCACTTAAAACTACATACATGTTTATGGCGAAATTGATACATACATAATTATACAGAAAGTATTGACCGCATAACAATAATAATTATGCATTTCTTTTTATACGAGGATAATAACAATGGATACTAAAAAACCGATAACCTACCTATTTATAAATGAAAATGTATTTGAAATTTTAAAGAAACGATCGTTAGGTACTAATGGCTCTAAATGTTTTATTATATCTTTTTATTAAAACTTTTATTATTATTCACATAAAGCACATTACTTAACTTAGTACCACATTAACAAAATTGAAATCCAGCAACGGTATAATATGTTGTTATTGAGAAATGGAGAAATTGATCTAACACTAAAGTTTCATCCTATGAATTTTCTCGCTAATTTATGCAGGCTCTTTTTGTAATAATAATAAGTTGTATTGTAAAAAGAAAAAACAGTTTTATATGACAGAGAGTCGTTTTTAAACTTCATTCAAATAAATAATTATTAATAACACATATATCTAGGATGAGATCGTAATTATTTAGGCATTTATACAATATAAATAATATTGAAAATCCATCTTTTCCAAGTAATTTGTATACTGTTTAACTGCAGAATTATCACACTGTAGTTTAATAAATTATTATTAAACACCCTTTTGTCTTTTCATTATAGATTATTAGTAAGACATGTTGGTGTAACTTACAATTAAAAATAAAAAATAAGGATCAACTATAGGATAAATAAAAATAAATCATTTTTAGCGGTTTTAGTTGTTTTAAGCATGTTACTCATTCTTGATAATCAGTTTGTAAATTATTGAAAATAACAGGATTATGTAATTACGCAAACGGTAATTAATATAACATATAAAACACGTTTATTTAACTCTATGTATAAGTAATTATAAACTTTTTTCCAGTCCTAATGAGGTTTTTTATAAAACATCTATCAAAACAATTTTGTTTGTTTCAAAAATACTGTTCATTTCGATTTGTTATTAATCAAGCTGCATTTTAAAAATTACTATATGTTATATATTAACGATAGAACTAGTTATATAACACATAGAAAGTGGTTTTTTACTTTTAGTAATTCCCTAAATTACTTCTAATGAGGAAAATACATTCTTTCAAATAAATATGTAAAACTTCCTGTCTATGCCTGCTTGTGTAAAGACCCTGAGGTAATTAAATCTAGCTATAAAAACGAATGAAGTATTCACTATCTTCACTTGTTTCCTAAACGTTCTTCAAAACAATGCTGGTAAGAATTATTTTGCTTGTTAAACCTTCTATATTATTTTATGTCCGATACATGACAGTGAAATAATGCTGTGTATTTTTACAGACTGAAATTTAGTTTGGAAACCTAAACGCATCGACAGTACTTGTCGTTCCTAAGTTAAATTCACGCAATATACTCCAATATTCGACGGTTGGTGTTGAATACATTCAAATGTTAACAAATCTTACGACTGGATACTCAACAAATACGGAATGATGATTGTCGTACTATTTGGAAATCTTCTCGAGGTTAAATGTAGCTGCGTACCTTGAATTCCGTTTTTCTATACCCAGTATTTAAGGATGAATGTCAACGCATTACGCAATTTTAAATGATTAACGGCATGTTACAAGATTAAAAGACGTTTCAAATCAAATGAAATAACTTTTAGGACCAGTGGAAAACAATAATTAATAACAGTGAAATTATTCCAAGTGTTTGTAAAAAGTCAAACTGTCGTTTCAAAATATAAAAGTTGAATACTGTACTTGTCTTAATCCAAGAATTCTTATTTCGTTGCAATGACGAATAAGGGTGCATCATTTATTAACTTAAGACGTGTCTATTGTACGTCGCTGTGAAATGTGTATTGAAAAGAACGGTTTACATTTTGAAGCAAAGTGATCTAATTTTATTAATACTAGTGTTATTGTTATTTATTTATACACCACTCGTTATTGCGTCACAGAATTCTTAATTAAGGTTTCAGACAAGTCTTATTAAGTATTGTTACAAGTAATAAATAAGGCAATTGTTAAAATTAGTGTCATTATAGGGACAGATTTTCAATTATATCAAAAGTCTTGTAATTTGAGTATGGCTTGATACAGTGGACGCCTTTAATGAGAGCAAGGTGAGCAAAGGTCTATAACTTATTAGAATCTCACTTAATAACTACATACATGTTCTATGGCGAAATATGATAGATAGCATAATTATACAGAATATGACATAACAATATACCTAGCCTTCAGGGTTACAAACAAAAAACCGATAACCTACCTAATTTATAAGCTGAAAATGTATTTGAAATTTTAAAGAAAACGATCCGTTAGGTACTTCATACATGGCTCTAGCCCCAATGTCTTTATTATATCTTTCATTAAAACTTTATATTCAATTAGTCACATAAAGCACTACCGGTTACAGTACCACATCAAGTACAGCTAAAAACAACCAAGACTCAGCACCACAGATCCTCACGTTAGTAGCCACAAAAAGGTACATTATTTGTAAAGTCCTTAATACAACCATAAGGTTTTGTAAAAAACGGTCTCACATGAGGTATAAAATAATTAGGGTTATAAAGGGTTGAAATGAGGCTTCCTAGTGCCACTGTAAAATTAGGGATGAAATTTAGCTTGTTTGCCTAATAATAACGGTTCATCACCAACGTGATGTAAAAATTAGGGGTTGATTAATACGTCCTACGTAATGCAAATTTGAGAAAAAATTATAGGGTGGAAACCCGGTCCCACGTGGAAACGAGCTTGTGACTTGTTTATAGAAAGAAACATGTGTTGCAGATGCTGTTAAAGGTTTGTCCACTGACTACCTTATATATATGTATATATTGTTTATAAAACAATTTTAAAAATTGTAATTTGCTAATTTGCATTATTGTTAGATTGCATTTGTGTATGTTGGCTACACTGATAGTAAACTGACATTTAGAAATTGACAATTTTTCCACAATCTGTAGAGGTTAGGGCTAACTGGTGTATATTAAACATCCAAATCTAGGGTAGCCAATGCCATAAATCGAAATGCGCCAAAAACTGTAAAATAAATTTTGAGTTATGCATTATTATCGTTCGATTTTCACCCCAAAACAGAACGATAATGTAAACTTTATGATAGAGAATTAAAAAATAGTAAATTATGCGATAGAAACGGTCATCAAATGTTGTTTCGTTGCCATTTATATTTATTAAAATAAAAGTTTGTGTCATGAATTACAAAATGATTCAAAACGAGGATATTTCATGCGAGATTAAAATTTCACACAGCAGCAATTGTACGTTTCATATTCATTTAAACATTAGATTAGTTCTATTTGTGTACGAGTAATGATTGTTCCAAATTTGGAGGTTAATTCGTTGTTACCTAGGCAACTTTAAAGGCCCGATTTCGCACGCATTTGAGTGTTCAAAATGGAGATTATGATTCAGGTACAATAAAAAGTAATTTTTTTGGTCGTTGTCAAGGAAATCTGCTGCTAATCAAGCCATTTATATTTCGTCCGCTTATAATAAAATAAAAATTGCTATTCTCATAAAATGCCACTTTTTTTTGACATTTCAAGCGAAAAAATTCTCACTGTTGTAACGTTAGAAGATAAAAAATACTTTTTCCTCAAGGGTATTAAAATATGCGAATTATGTTACTGAATACACAAAGTAGAATATCTGATGTGGAACACCAACACGACCTTCCAACCTACAAAATGGAAACTAAAAGACATAATTTTAATACATTTTTTTAAAATAATTATGCAACCTCTTTTATAATAAGTTCATTACGAAAATAACCAACATTGTAAAAACAAAAACAATAATATATGTCAAACAGAAAAACTTCATGTCAGACAGAGGTTAACAGGCATCTAGATACCAATTTAAAAAATTAAAGGAAATGAAATAATTTTAATTATAATTTTTTTAGGGTAACTATGCAACCTCTTTCATACGTCCATAACGAAAACAGACAACATCGTAAAAACAAAAGCAAATGTCAGAAGACGTTTAAAAGTTCATGTCAGGTAGACATTAATAGTCATAAATACATGTTAACTTAAAAAAAAAATTAGAAAGCCGCTCGCTTTTATAAGATATCAATAATACAGTTTAACCATTTTTATTCATATTTAATTAATTTTAGAGTACGTTATATTAAGAAGAAATGTTATGTAAAATTAAATTTTCTTTAAACAATATGTCTACACTTTTTCTTATAAAATTAATCGTTATTCAGATATAACTTAAATTGTACCTTAGGAATTTTTTTGCCGCTAAATTACGCGTCGTATCAAAAAATTGTATAGAATATAATTAATCTTTGAAATATACACTGTTTTAAAATATTTGATAAAAACCAAAAACTGACCCTAATAAAAACCCGCTCTCCGCCGCTAGATTTCTCCCAAAATCTAATCAGCTCCAAGCCCAAGAAAAACAAGCTTCAATACAAAATTTTAAGTACATAGGTATTTTCGTTCTAGAGTTACCTTGGATACTAACATACATCCACAACAACACACACACACAGCACACCACAGCTACACACAGCACTACACACACACACACACACACACACACACACACACACACAACACACACACACACACACACACACACACACACACACACACACACACATCAACACACACACACACACCACACACACACCACACACACTATCCACAAACCACTCAATTTTATATATCAATCATATATATACACTAATAAATATATATATATATATATATAATAAACACAATAACAACTACTAAAATATATAAAACATATCATAAATATATCTTTTTTATCATATATCATATATATATTCACTCATCATTATAATTACAATCACAAATAAATTCATCTTCATAATCGAATATATATATAATATATATAATAAAACATCTTACTATCATATACAACTAATATCACACAAAAAACTTACATTCATATCATATACACACACACACACACACACACACACACTACATCACACACACACACACACACACACACACACATCTAGGCCACAACATAATCACACACGTTCAAACATCGCAATTTGTTTTCTATCATTTTACACTGAATAATGATTGATAGTTTTTTGTTACCACAATATAACTCTAGAAATATTAACATAGTCCTGAAATTTCTTGTGTTTTTGCATTTCTATTATTTCCTCATCATATTAAGTGTAGCAAGTCACAAATAAATTCATCTTCTAAGTCGGAAGTATATTTAATTATATAGAGGTAATAAGCTCTCGTACTTCATTCGACTTTGCCCAACGTTCATAGTGCATTTTCTACAACTCGCCTTGCACAAGTAATTCTGTTAATTACAGACTCATTGTTAGACCATTATATTTGTAGGGCTTTATAATGTTTCCGTGAATGGAAAGGCATAATCTGGTACAAAAACTCTGATGACAGAGGAAATTTAATTATTTTAATAGCAACAGCTAACAGCAGATCGAAATTTGTACCGCGAAAGAAATGATACATAAAGTGCTTTAGAGGCTTGACAATACATCTTAAAATTTAATAACTTTTTTTCGCTGCGTATTTTGTGTTTATGTATATTTTGTAATTAAGTTTTAAAAATATTATGGAGTTAAAAAATAAGGTAAAGGATGACACATGTTATGGTAGCCCATTATTCGAATATATCGTATTCAATCGTTTGGAGTCACTAAATTGGGTGAAATAGGACGGTTTAATACGTTGGTTATTGATTGCACACTTGGGCATACGTGAAATGAAAGTTGTCAGTTTTTGTATCGCTAAAATCCATACATATGGGATTTTTTACGGATGAAAGAATATTTTTAAAGTTTAATATTTCTTGTTAAGGGAACATATAGAAGGGGCGTATGTTCGCATGTAATCGTTCTTATTTTTTTGGTTATAATTTAATAGCTTTTGCAAATCGTCCATGATTCGAAAAAATTAATTAGAGAGTAGATTCGGTCACATGCGAATGCGGTAGTTTGGGTTCAAATTCCTATTAGACGTTTTTTGTTACACAACATAATTGTAAATTGTTTGTGGCCATAAATATATGATGGTTTCCGTTGTAGAAAAATCAAAAACACGAAATTGTCATTTTGTTAGTTTTAATGTAAGTTTCCCATAGTAATAAAGGAAACGTGGTAAACAAACTTATAATGATAGATAATCACCGCCATCTTTGTTTTAATCTGTGCACATTACCCGTTAGGTGTTCGTGTCAGTGAGTAAATTAAAGGATTACTATATTCAAGCGTAAGTAGATAATACTTAGACGTAAATTGAAAATCTGAACAAGCAATTCAATAAGCTGGTGTAAAATTTGTTCAGAAAAGTACGTCATTGTCTTGCAAGCAGTTACGATTTAATTAATTAACAATATCAAAATTGCACAGAACTGTCTCTGGATAACATAGAGTTTAATTGTCAATACAGTCTACCGCAAGCACGATTATTACGTTGAAATGTGTTTTCGCGTGGTAAACTGGAGAAGGTTATTGTGAGATTTGCTGTTGATTTGTATATACCAAAGAACTTCGCTGGAATACTTCACCATCACTTATTCTGCCATTTCTTTCGATATCCACCACTAGAAATTTGTAGTTTCGTCAATCACAGAAAATAGGCCAATTTCTTTATAATTTCGATAAAATGATCAATTAGAACATTGCAACATTCGTTGCAGATCAATTATAAAGTAGGTATATAAAAAGAAATAAAATAAAACAGGCTTGTCAGGGTCATTTAATTACCGTTTTGCACGAATACTAAAAGCAAGATGACGCTAAAGAAGACATATGTAATTAGTTAATTTGAATCTGTTACAAGTCGGATATAGTTTTTTTTTTAATTTCACCCTCATCTCTATGTATAACAATAGGATTCAAAACATCACTAACAACCGCACTTAATGAGCAATTCCAGTTGAAAGACAAAGTCGACCGACATATTGAAGTTGATAGTTTCCAATTAAATTACCTGTCTTCAGAAATTATGCACAGACAAAGAGCTGTGTCTTGTTTACTAATGTTTAGTTGATTGTAATAATGTTTTAAAGAAGATATATTCATAATCATTCAATGCATTATGCTTTAATTAATTTTTAACCATATGTTCATTTTTTGTGATTATTTATAGGTAATCAACGCCCACCCGGACAAAGATAACAAGCTACAAATTTTTTTTCTTATTTTAATTACAAGTATTTATGCAGTCAAATTTGAGTAAAAACATATCATTGGGATCCCTTAAAAGAACAGTTGTTTATAAATAACCCAAATGAGTGCCCCTGTGACCATCACATTTCAACAAATTTGTTGTAAAGTGTGACAATAAAATTTGAACAGTTGTGACGTCACTATTTCTTTGTCAACTTTTCCAGCATTGTGAAACAAATTATTAACTGTTTTCTATAGGTAGCGTTCTGTTCTATAAAAGTAATCAACGGACACACATAAACACGTGCTGAACTATCCATCAATACTTTATTAGTGCTAACTGATTTTTATATCTTTATTTAACTAAGTGGAGATTCGTGGGTCATTTACAGTACTTTTCTACACGTTTAATTGTAGGAACCAAGACAATACGGAAATTTGTACACTGCGTTTAAATGTAAACAAGTTACCTTTGTTACGCTTTGATAGACAAGCAGTTCATGTATTTTTTTTTTTTTCTTCAGAATAGCAACCTATGAAAAATACGAAATAAAAAAAATGGTTCTATATAATAACTATAACGTGATACTTTAAAAATAGTAAAATTTCATTGAACCTTTAATACAAAAGCACTTTCTGAGTCATATTGTTTTTTTTTGTGAAACATCAGACGACCTACAGATAACAATATAAATAAAGCAATATAGGTTACATATAACAAAATACAGTTGATAACAATGATTGGGTTGAATAACTTATAGAAATTACATGCAATATTTTATGCATGTCGTAAAAACTTTTTTTGTTTCCAAAATCTCTTCCTACATGTGGCACATGTATGCTTTCTAATCAAACAATTACTTTACTACTCAAGACGAACAATTATTCAATAATTAGGCACTCGCATAATTATACTAAATTGCAAATAAATTTAAATTAACTTGAATTGATAGCACAATGTGCAGAATGTTAATAAGACAGTTGTATATGCACCAATATAAACAAATAATAGTCATGTGTTATAAAGTTATAACAAAGATCTTTCGCAAATTTGTTTTTGGTTTGATAATTTAGATTTCCTAAAACTTTTGTTAAAAACGGTCAGATTCAACGAGAAACTACTTTATCAGCATGGCTAATATGGAAACTACTATAATTAAAAATAAATATGTATTAAAAAATGCATCATTTAACTAAGCACGTACCGTGACAGTACCAAGTTCAAGGTTTCAAACATCCAGTCAGGGATCGTAGCAACAACAATATATATTGGCAAAAATCCAAAGATGTTGTCGGTAGTGAAATAAACAAAAGTACTGTTAAGAAACTTGGCAAATAAGTGTGCCAAAAATCTAAATGAAATGCGCATTTTTATTAACTTGGTAAATAATTGTTAAATTCAAAAAGTTACTACACGTTTGTAGATTTAACATTTGAGATAAATTTGCTTTTCAACAAAGATAAAAGAAAGATTACTTTTATAGAAATTATTAACAGGCAGTACAAGACTTAAAAATGTCTAATTAAAAGGAGATAAGATTTTATTTGAATGTTACGAAACGAACACGAAATGTTTTTTAACATGAAAGAAATTGCGCGGGTTTAATTAAATACGTCAAGGGATCCGTACAGCTAATCCAAACATACATACAACCAACGAGGTATGAACCGAAAAGTAAACAAGTAACACTCGTAACATCACTTACTACAGACCTTACGTTTTTTAGTAAACGATTAATATTTTTATGCAATTTGGATAGTGCGTAAAGGAAGCCGAAATATAAGCGATACTAAATAAATTTTGATCTTTTTTAAATACAGGGGGCACAAAAAATAAAAATGTTTCTAATATCGATATCAAAATCCTAAAAAGGTCAATTATTTTTTAACTCCGTGATAAAAAGAAGCGACGCTTTCTGTTAAATACTCACAATGGTTCGTTTTTTAAATATTTCAAAAATATCTGACGAGGAAACAACACATGACTTTGCAAACTACAAAGTGGAAATTAAATATGTCAGATAAGACATTTAGATGTAGATGCCACCTTGAAAACAAAAATTCAAAGCCGTCAAAAATGTCGTAAATACAGTTTGCGTTACAAATCTTATCTAATTAACTGTTAAGGCTTATTTGGTTTCCTGTCAAGAAATTTTACACAGAGAACTTAGAAAAATTATGTCTACACATTTTCCCATAAATCTTTATTCGGAAATTTGAAAAAAAATTGAAAGCATTTCCACCGTAGGGTTTTTCTTTGTCGCCAAATTACGCGTTGCATCAAAAAATTGGAAACAACACAATTTCTAAATTTAAAATCTATATTTTGGTATTTCTATATCTCTGAAATATACAATTGCGCCTAACAAACCCCACTCTCCTCTGGATTTATCCCAAAACCTTGTTACAGGCAAAGTGAATGGTACCGACATAGTTCAGTGGTAGGGTCGTGGTTCTTACTCAATCTACAAAAAGGGCACTCATTACACCTCAACAGTCACAATCAGTACTAAAATGTCACAAAGGTGTCACTTGACGTTCAATTTTTAAATTAAACACGTTATGAACTAAATCTCAACGTCCGCATAAGTCAGGAATGCAAACTGCTGCTCAAAATTCAACAAACTTACACAATCTCCAAAAACTACTCGCATCCAGTGCTCGAGTCATCGCAACACAAATTCCTAATTTTTAGATCAATCTGTAAAATGACTTTAGAATTCACGCTTTCTTAATTTGCAATGTAAACTCTTTTCATCTTAAATTTTCTCAATAAAATCTTGATTACCAAACTCAAATATTTAGGTTAACATACTAAAAGCTTCAAAACATAAAACTATACTGCTTTTAAATCTGCAAAATCTGGACGTGCTAGAATATCGAACTAACAAACAAACGTTACATCACCAACTCCGGCCCTTAGGCCTGCACCCACCTCAACTACATCTTTTATTTCCGACAGCTCAATTTCAACTCACAAAATCTGAACTTCTACTCTCAAATTCTATACATCGATTGACTAATTACGAATTTCTCCTCTTCCCGCTCACAAAAATACACGCACACTTCACCTTTTATTTAACTCATGCACCAAACAAGGAACGCTGAAAACGATAACCAACTTGCGTCACTCCAAATTGAACACTTCTGGTTTCAACAGAACGACTGTAATTTAGTACTTGTTTTACAGCAACTAAAGCAACTCAAGTGAAATTTCTTAAATGTTAAGACGTAAACATCCACATGAACGAATAAAATTAAAAAAAAAACATTATACACACTGCTGATCTCAGTCTTTAACAAAATAGCAATATAAAAGTTCATTATAATTTTTACACAAACAAACAATTCTTAGATTTTTAATTCAACCGACGAAACAACAAATGCCAAAGTTTGTAAATGACATTTTTTACCGAAAATTTATAATTTGACATTTATTTTTCTCTCTAGTGCATGTTCATTAGGTTTAAATTAACAGAGTTATAGTCGTTCTGCTGTAACCGGAAGTATCACCACTTTCAAAATATTTCCGCCGCCATATTGTTTGTTGTGACGTCACAAGCCCCGCCCACGTGGGGCGTATTTTGACCTTGACGGCCACGTGGGGGCGTGGTTTGACCATGAGACCGACCTAGGGTTTGCCCTTCGAGTTGGCTTTGGGGTAGCCCTGGTCAGAACCAAATCTACTTTTCAGTCATGTTCTGACATAGATAACTGTTTTTCTTTTACAGCGTCATTTTATTTTTTCGTTATGAGTTTATTATAAAAGAGGCTGCATAATTATCCTAAAAAATGTTATTAAAATTATTACATTTCTTTTAGTCCAAGTCAGATCTTGTATGTAAAATAGAAGCCAAATTTCATGCTTAGTAGGGGCACTCTGTTATCCTAGCTTAAATATCTGATATTTTACTTTTTATCGTGCTTATCTTTTAGTAACAAAACCGAGATTTGTTTTCTAGAATATAAACATCGAAAATTGACGATGAATGTTGCTTTATTTACCTTTTTTAATATCAACAAATGATCCTATTGGTTTCTTTTTAAATATATAACGCCTGCACGTGTTTTAAATCGTGTATTAATCATTATTCATAACAGTTATAAATTTTGATGTATATGTATGAAAATACCAGCGAGCTCTTAATTAATTACTCATTTATACTTAAAAATAATTTTTGTATGATATATATATAATAATTGTTGAAGGCTGACTTTAGTTTACGCTCTCAAGGTGAAATTTTGTATGTACACAACAAAAAACACGGCTGAAGGTTGACTTTACTTTACTTTGAATAGAAAATTACAATAAGTGTGTGTTAGAGATAATGATATTAGATTTGTATATATATATTTAAGTTATACATTCTAAAAATTGTTTGCAATGATAGCGAAAGAGATTTTTTTTATGGACAAGAATGCCATAAAGACCGCGTATATATTCACATCAATGAAGGTGACTTACATTCTCATAGTAAAATCATTTAAAAGCATGTGGTAAATAAGACTCGTATAGGCAAGGTCACACACAACCTGCAAAATGGAAATTAAAAGAAATGTAATAATTTTAATAACGTTTTTTAGGATAATTATGTAGCCTCTTGTATAATAAGCTCATTACGAAAAAATAAAATCACACTGTAAAACAAAAGTTATATATGTCAGAATGATGTTTAAACTTCATGTTAGATAGAGATTAATACATATAAATACATGTTTACTTAAAAAATTCCAAGGTCGCCCACTTCTATAAGATATCAATAATACGGGTTAACCATTTTCAATTATGTTTAATTAATTTTAGTCATAAATATACGATAGTTTTAGGTTTAATAAAAACTAAAACCCGAATTTGTTCTTTTCTTTTTGTTGGTTTTAATGTAAGATTTTCACCACATTAAAGTGATTGCGTAATTAATTTATATGGATGAATAATCGCCTCGGTCTTTAGTTTAAACCACGTACCTTAACCCGTTAAGTGTTGATGATTAAGTGACTAATTAAAGGATTATATTTAAGCGTAAGTGGTTATTTAAATATAGATTAAAGCTCACAACAAACAATTCAACAAGCTGGTGTAACCTACTGAGAATCAGTCATTGCTTTGCAGAAGTTACATTTAATTATCACGAGATATTGAACCACACAGCAATTGTCTCTTAATAATAAAGGAGAGTAATTTAATTGCCAATACAACATATAACAGACAGTGCAGTGCCCCCCTCCCATCATTGCTAGGATTTTTTTCAATAATCGTGGACCTGAACAGGCTAAGTTTGGCCTACTGTGTTAAAGCACTCAGGAACACTTCGAAGGATGGATAGCGCGATATTGAATTGCCAAAGATGCCTATGAACGGCTACCTTAAATTTTTTCATATCATAAGTGAGAGGAAAAAAGAAATTAGGGAGATCGTTCCAGAGTTAAAAGATCATTTCAGAGTTAGGGAGATCATTCCACAGTTATATGTTTAGCATTGTTGATTGTTTACTAACGTTTTCGTCCGCATAGAGGGCTTAATGCGTCGACAAATGTGGCATGATAAACCTGAGTTTAATTGTTACGTCACGTGATATCCTGGGGTTTACAGAACGTGGCAGATGGTTCTACTTAAGAAAGGACCCTCGATACCATCTTTACTTTATTCGTAAGAATGGTTACTCGCGGCTTTAGCCGTTAAAACTAACCCATTCTTATTGGTTTTAAATGAAGAGAAATGTGTACATGAATGTACGAGGATCGTTTTTTAACTAAGAACCGTTTTGTAATTTATTGCAATTATACGAATGTGTTTTTTGGAGTAGGTGAACGGCTGCTTCTATTCACGATACACTTGTGTATATGTAAATTCTTTATCTACTTTTTTTTTGTTCTTGCCCATGAGTAGTTTAAACAACATTGCAGTTATTGCGAACTTAACTGCCGGAATGATTGGTTGTATAACGCTACATGGTGTGACACCAAACATGTAGCGTTAACTTTAATTCTGCTTTATTTTTGACACAATTGTGGGCGCGATTGCTCCGTTTTATAGAGCTTACATATAGTTAAACTGCTTTTCATTTTTTTGGTTACTTAATTTTATAATCTTGTACGCACTTTAATGGGATTTAATGGTATTTTGTTATATCTACACATCAAACCTTTTCTTTTTTTTTTGTTCTTTAATGTATTATAAATTGCTGATCAACAAACAGGGTTTTTTTGGCGGTTCTTTCCCAGTTTGCAAACTAACGGGTTGAGCCATCATTGCGCAAAGCTCGTTAATTTTAATGTGAGTAATTTAATGTTTACATGTCCCCTTAGGATGCAACACTTAACCTCATTCATTCCTTTCTCATTCACTTAACACAATGTAGCCCACCACTAGACAGCCAATTCTTTTGATCAGATTTGAGTTTTGCGAGTAATATTAGACTTCTAAATAAATTTTTAATTATTGTGGGGAAAGCCAAGGTGATGCAACCAAATAATTTGAGTAAGAAAAGTATTAAAGTCAAGATACATCTATTGGCTTTTTTTTGGAATATGCATAAGACCGAATATGTTCAATATTATGCTCTTAAAGATTTTATAGTCTTTTAATTATTGAGAGTAACTTCGAATAAAATTTTTAGGGCCAGGGTACCTTGAGACACTCTACACAGTAGAATTTTAATTGTAAGGAAAAATGTAAAAGTTTGTGTGTAAGCTAGATCTTACCATTAAGGGTGCGTTGTATCAACTAGAGTTAACTTGTGAGTTTCCTAACCGAAGATTAACTTTAACCTGGGATTAAACACACCGCATACGTTGTATGAACCACAAATAAATCATAATTAACTAACCTCCTATTTTAGAAGGTTGGTAGAAATGAAATTTCAGATTGGTGTATAGTTTTGATATTATTTTAGTGTGTTTTAGTTTCACAGTTGGTTTTAGATGATGCAGCAAAGATATTTGTGACTGTAGTGTGCCAATTCCTAATTATTAACTTTTTCTGTAAAATTTAGAGGTTACGTAGTTGTATTGTACAGTTATATTATGAGTGATAAAAGAAAGAAAGCGTGCTGAAAATTTCTCAACGAAGGAAGATGCTTCACTTTTAGGGCTTGTTTCTCAATATGCGTCGAAAGTAAAAACCAAGGCAGTGAAATTTATAGAGATGTAAACACCCTGAAAAACAGGTGTCTACTGGTGTTCTTTAAAAACCTCTGTAATGTAAAATATATAATGGTTTAATTATGCATTAGGTTCATCACCGAATGATGACATGGTGCTAATTGTATCAGAGCCGTCACCTAATATTGAGGTAGTGCAAGAACCTATAATCAGTCGTGATGATGGTGTTGCAGGACCTACTTGGAAGACCTACACTCCTACAAAATTAAAAACACCTATTTTAAATTCATTACGGTCCCAAACAATGACACATGGTAAGTATACAATTAATAATTTGATCATATGACTCATATTAATTTTTAGGTATGAAAACCAGAAGCCGCTGCGGGATAAATTAAGTAAATGGGCAGCAACCAAAACAGCTTGCAGATTTGCAAAAACAATGCTATTTGTAACAGCATAATTTAAAGCTCCAACCAATGCGTGAAAAATACGAAGCCTATTTGGCAAACCAAACATTGGATTTGGAGGCTACATTAGATAAGAAGCGAGAAAAACACGATTTGGAAATGCAAATATTGAGAAAACAATTATGAATTAATTTATCTTTGTATAGATAGACCATTTATCATTTACGTCTAATAAAATGATTAGTGTAATTTGGTTTATTAATAATGAAAATACAGCGTCAAAACAATACAAATAAATGATGGTTACATTTACAACAGCTTAGCAAAACTAATCATAGAATGGTATTGAATAGAGTTGTTATATAAGGTTAAATATTTAAACCAATTATTTATTTTATATTTTAGATATTATAGAATTTAAACACGTAACAGCTCTTAACACAATCTCGACCAATTCAAGAAAATCTTCATCTTCTGTTAATTCCTCTATACCTTCAACATCCACCAAAGCCATTTTTATATGTAAATAATTATAATACTCTTACTAAACAATTTTTCTTATAAACACAAAAACCAGCAATTGACAGGTGAAGAAAAAGTAAGGTTAGAAATACTTAACCCTGGGCTAATCCGCACTATTTGCTGTATTATGTAACCCTGGGTTACCTCTAACGTAATCGTAGATCAACTTTTACAACGCATTTTTTCTACATAATTTGAGGTTAGCAGTAACTCTATGTTAACTCGAGACGGTACAACTTACCCTAAGTGACCACTTTTTAATGTCTATATTAGACTTCACTCCATTTAAGGTACTACAATAATTGAAAAACGATTAATTTCCGGGAATGTTTTAAATAATAGTGAAAGTCGTGTCCTAAGTTAACCAATACTAAAATGACGCAATTTAAAATTGTTCTTTTACGTGCTAAAATTGATGATATCTAGAATAGTTAACTATTATTAAGGATTGACTGCCCTAAATAACCAGTGACAGTTTTCAAATGCAATTTATTCTAATTACCATTAATTACTAGAGTGTGCGTATAGAAATGTTAGCGTGACTTACACTTTCAACATAATTTAATTAAGAATACGAAAATAAATATAGTATAAACATCATAAATAAATATAATAAAAAAAATTGCGTGGTCTCACGTAAGCGTGTTTACCTTTCGTTAGAAAGGCGCGAGTTCGAACCAAGAAAGAGCAGCCCTTTTTTTTAAAAGCGGAAATACTCAAACACGCCGAATTAAAAACATAAGTTCCGCGTCGATTCCGAGTCCCGGAATGTTAAAGATCCCTTGGTTAGGATGGAAATCCCTTGGTTAAGACAAAAATCTAGTAATACGTAATAACTAAAGTGGTTGACAAAGATGATTGAAATATCGTTTTTCGAGAACTTATTCCACAAAAATAACGAAATATAGGAATTCAATCTAGTAGTGAAAATTAAACCAATTGTATACTATACACTGTTCAAGTGTTTCTGGCTATCCATAAAAAAGTGACAGTTTGGCAATGTACATGTGTTTATATTGTAAATGCCGCATTTGGTCTCTACTTTTAGGTTATTTCTGACTTTTAGTAACACAGTAGACTATTTGCAAATTTGTAAGTTATTAGTTATTAGTCATTGTTAAGGCAAGTTAAGAATTTCAATGAAATATTAATATTTAAGTTACGTATAAGTTCCTCTTGTGAATGTAGCATTATATAGCATTTTTCATGGTGCCATTTGCATCTCTGTCAGTGTAGACAGTTCGTTCATTGCGCTTCCGTCTATCAGAACGGTTGAAAAATCACGACTTCATATTAGAATGTCAATGATAACACAAAGTGTTTGAGGTGTTATCAGTTATTTTGTATCGAATCAATGTATTCAATCATTCAATAAATTAGTGCAGTGTTTTTAAATACATCTACTTCAAATACAGTCCACATCATTTCAATCGTAATGATGTCTAATTTCATCAAAATAACGATGAAACGGCACATTACCCAACAGTCATAAAGATCAAAGGTGCCGATCGAGAGTGATTATGCTGTTTACTTTTTATTTTGGGCCCTTAAGGTGCATTTTACAGAAAATGTCTTAACACGTAACACGGTTTAAAACTCGTTACAGACATGAAAACTTTTTAAAAATGCAATACGCACCTTAAAAAAACCATATCAGGGATGAAAAAATTTATAACGTTTGAAAGTTACTGGACGAAAAAGCAAATTATCATTCGGATTATTCTTAGGAATAGAAGTTAGAGGTAAAAAACGTATCATTTTATTTTACAGAAAGCGTTTATCATTTTACTTTCAGTCATTTTTGTTGGTTAACGCTTGATTTCCTTCGTCAGATTGCTTTTTTATTTTTAGTAAGTACTGTATTCGCCAAAATAAACAGTACCGAAAACAATAACTTTATTAATTTGTTTAATTTTTGAAATTTACATGTTCAAAATGAGCACCATTACGGCGTAAGCAAGCTTCATAGCGATTTTGCAGATCATCGAACATATTCATAAATAATAGCTGACGCAGGTATTGGAAATAAGTTATTATTGTCCGCCATAGTTCTGCAATATCCATTGGTGCATCATCAGAGCGGAATACTGACGCTTTCATCATACCCCAAATGAACAAAGGGACCAATCGGAGAGAGTAGCCAATGAATCGTTACAACTTCATGGTGAAGTTGAGCGAACAGCTGACGGAACCGTGGATGAGAAAACGTCTAGCTTCAGACAAAATACCAAAGGAACCAAGACAATGTGTTGAAAGGTGCGTTTCTTCTACAAGTAAAAAACTACAACAAGATACTGTCGAAACTACTGTTTTAACCCAAGCTGGTGATCATTATTACAAAAAACATACTGCGGCTTCTGCAATTATAAAAACAAGAGGAATGTCGAAAATGAGATGCGACTCTTACAATAACAGCATTTGTGGGGAGCATCATAAAAAATATTGTCCAGATTGTTGTAAAAAATTGAAAAAAAAACTTATTTTTTTAAATCTAATATTTTAATAAAACTTTTCATTGATGTTTTGAAGGTTTTTTAGAAGTACGCCTCTGGGGCGTGTAGGTGCGCTATTACGTGTAAATAGAGTGGGTACACCGTCGAGGTAAAACTAGTTTTAGTTATTTATCAATAGCTGCTAATCCTAAGATTACGGAAAATAATCTAAGTGCTAATCCTACTACAAAAAATGATTTTAAAGACATCATTGTAATATATCATTTAATTATAAAACACTTCCGTTTGTTAGAAATCATTTTATATTATAAACAACTTTATAAAAAATATGGTGTATTATACAGAGTATTAACAAACAGAGGCAGGTAAAGTATTCCTTGACTGCAATTCATACTGGAGATTATGGATCCCGTATGGAAATTTTTATAATCCTTTTTAAATAGCATTATTGTCAGATAAGTAAATATAAGTAAATATGCAACTATGAGAAATGGTTTTTTTTTCGTTCTTATTTTATTCATATACCTAGATGGGGAAGACCAAACCCCCAATTATTAACGTCACTTACTACCCCGGGCCATTCCGGTACTAATTTGTTTAGCAATACACAACTGTATGCTGCTTTAATCAGACAAAAAGGAACGGAAAATATTTTTTTCTTCAGACGTCAATAAAAGATGACATTTTAAACTTCACCTGACAACGTTAAATTTTGACATTTTCACCGGCGGCTGCAAAAGTCTTTTGCATCCCCTGCAAAAGTAATGTAAGTTAATAACTCAAACACTCAATTTGGAAAACAACGAAAACAAATTTATTGTTTAGAGTTATAAAGATTAAAAGTACAATGATCAAAACTAACATTTTCTCCAAAATAAAATCCGCCAGAGGTAACAGTGGAGGTCTCGCTGCGTTCTAAGGAAATGGTCTTTAATTCTTCCTTTTCTACATGAACTTCTGTACTCGTAGCCTTGCACTAGGTGCAAAAATTTTCAAGGCTGCCTCTTTTTTGTTGCTAGAGTCTTCAATATAACGCTCAGCTACAGTGCTGGATTTCCAGCCACCATGGCGCTTCAAGCACATTAAATCTGCGCCGCCGTCCACCAACAGTGTAGTGGAGGTTCTTCTTAGACAATGCCCTGTGTATTCAGTATAGTTCGCTAATTTTAAGAAAAAATATACCTCCCTAGGAACACTACTTATTTTATGGATTTCCATCACCACTCATGAGCATTTTCCATTAACATATTTAAAAAAAAATCGGCGATCATTCATATCTCGTGGGCGCAAAGCAACATATTTCTTATATAAATTTAGGAAAGATTCCCCTACAACTGTAGATGATTTAATTTTTTGGTTATCTGGAATTTTAATATACAACAGAGTTTTTTCAGGTTCTCAATGTCGTCTACCTTCATCTTCGCCAATTCATCGAAACGACATGCCCCTGAGACACCAATAATCAAAACTATCTAAAAAAATACAAAATATAAAGACTTGTTTCATTCTATTTCGAAAACTTACCTTCATTGTCAAGTATTTTTCGTCCGACGCTTCCGATAAAAATTTGTTAAATTGGTCTTTTGTAAATACTTTGGCCTGCTTTGGGGTGTATCCTTCATTCTGCTTCTTTAGATATGCACGAAGTTTCAAGTATTTGCTTATATCTACGCCATGTCGAATGTTCAATAATGATTTAATCATCGAATATTGGGACCACATTGTCGAGCTTTTCATTTTCATTTTTATTGCTAATTCGGCAAAATAAGCTAACATTACGGTTTCAGAGTAGCTTTTAATATTTATTTCATCGCACCATTTGCTGAAAAGCGCGTTCATAGATTTTGTTCGATATTGTAGGTAATAGATCATTTATTGCTGTATTAGCCGCTTCAGTAATTTCTGACGGCGTGTAGTTCTCCAAATCCATCATACTCCTGAGAATGTAATATTTTAATTTACACAAATAGGAACAAAAAGTTTAATAAGACACGGAAAATCTTCACAATTTTCAACTTGTTTAATGCATTGTTTTCAACGAAACCTAGCAACGTCTACTGCTGCTTGACAGAGCACGCTAAGTAAAACTACCTATTCCTCATTTTCACAATCCAATTATTTTTCCTTATTTCACATTTAAATGTAGAAAACGTCTGAAGAAAAAATAGTATATTTTATGCGGAGCAAAGTGACTTTTTGTGGCTCATCTGTATTTGCGCCTATAAAATATATATATATATATATATATATATATATATATATATATATATATATATATATATATACTATTTTTGTAAATCAACGCCCAGGAAAAAACTGAAGTAAACAGTTTTTTATCGTAAAGTACATTAAATGCAAAAGTTCTGTTGTCCTTTTCTTATCGCATGACTCACTCGTTAACTTATCGCCTTCTCATAAATTAAATATAAACTGATATAAACGTCAAGATGCTGCTGATTCTATTGTACTTCTGAATCAGAAAACCCCTAAATCGGAGAAAATCCAAAATAAAAACTATTTTTCCTTCCCTAGTACTTCCTTACTGCACGTATTACGTCATGCCTTGTTAAGTTAAGCAAAATAATGTAAAACGTAGAAAAGTGAAAACTCTACGGAATTGACATATTTATGAAAGTAAAAAGCAATTGGCATTTTCAAATTTTTAGAGCACAACGCATTCGCATCACTGCCCAAGTACATGAATGAAAATTTCTATATGTATATAATGTATGCATTTTAAAAGTTTCCAGTATCGAAATTACGTCACAATCGTTTTAAAACTTGAAAATAAAACATCAGAGCGCCCGCCTACATGTTACTCCAATCCGATTGTAGTAAATACAAACTACGTCAATGAATAAATTATACGAAACTGCTCTTGTATTGTATTTATTAATGTTTACATACACAATTTCCTAGTTAATTGGAATAAATAACCACAGGACACGTATTACGGTTTACACATCCCAAAGTTTCCTTTAATTATATTTTTACTGATTGAAGATTTTGAAATTTTTGGTAAACTGTAACTACGAAATTCATTTCGTATCTTTTATTAATTGTAATTGGTTAATTAGTTTTAATTACATAACGCCAACCAGGTGGAACAATCCGATAAGGTTGGTATACCATGCTCATCCAAAGTTAATATTAACAGTTTTCTAATTTTATTTTACAAAATATGTTTCAATTGGCATTTTTACAAGGAGAAAATAATAATTTTATTAGAAATAACATAATAAACATAATGTTTTATCTTTTATAGAGATCATAAAAATATTAATAAATGCATTGAAAGTATAAGTTGCGTAATATTAATTTTTGTTAGTAATTTACATGTTAGATCGTTTACATAAAATCATAAGTTCAGTGATCAAGGAATAAAAGCAAAAGTGAGAAAGAACATATACTATATTTCCAGCAAAACACAATACCATTTTTTAGGGTTTATAATAGGAAGAATAACATATAAAATAAACTTTTTCAGGTTTCCATACAAAACACAAGCACAATTAACCCCAATTACAAAATTTTACTGTATCTATAAAGCAACACAAGCAAATATTATTTTAACAATAGTTAGCAAAAGTAGTCATTTCTAATTTTTTTATGAGTGGTTACCTAATGGGTAAATGATAAAAGCACGTCACAATATGGGCCATATTATTGTTTTAATGTTTTCTATTTTGCGAATATAATAGATATATTATGAACTTAAACGGATGTTTTTACGTTGAAGACATTACAGCACCGATGAAACCGTAGTAACTATTCATTTTACCTGAATGTACAATTTGAATGCTTATAGACCAGTCATTTTGTTGTTTTAAACAACATGTTAAAAATAAGAATAATAGCGGCCCGGATTAAAAAATTATTCAAGGCCAAAGGTCACTAAAATTAGTTTTTTTTTTTTTGCAAAAATCTCGTTTCTATGGCTCGGACGTCAATTGGTGTGGTTACAAGAAAGAAAGTTCATGGCATTATCAAAAAAAATAGTCCTATTCATTTTTTACGTACAACGAACCGTTTGCGAAATACAGAGTGACGAATGTTGAACGTCGAGCGCTGTATCCGTTTCCGCACCACAGGTAGAATACAAAGCGCGTTTTTTTTACATGGTGTCCCCAGTAGGCCTAGTCAATGATGAGTGTAAAAAAATTACGTTTCGTCCTCGTGTTCATATATTTCATGTATTACTATTTCATTGTCAGGTTCTAGGATGTCTGATCTTCGTTATCTTTTTCACCTTTGCTGATATTTGTTACAAAAAGATCAATATCACTCTCAGTAGAAACATTATCGGAACAATCAACAGCAGAAGCTTCAGGCATTGCATTGAGACCTGATTGTCCATGACAGTTGCCGAATACAATGGAGCAAGATAAACCAATTTTTCTGCATCCGCAATTTGCACCGTATTCTTTTGTACAGTTACAAAAAATGGTATTAAGAATATTATCTGGCGAAGGTGGTAACAATGTTGTAATGGGCTCTAAACAAACGTTATTAAAAATCCAGCCCCACTGTTGTGGATCTGTCTCTTTCCAGCCATGTTTGGACCTGGTAGGAAACGACGAGAACGCCCTCTCCGAAGAGGAAGGCCGTCACGAAGAAAGGCGGTGTTAAACGGCAACGGGTGGACGCCAAAGTGCAAGGTCCAGTTACGCCTGTCCGAAAAGAAAGGATCCCGCCACTAATCCTCCACCGACAGGTGGATTACTCCAAGACGATGAAGAAACTAGCTTCAGTCGGGATAACACCAAGGGTACAAGAACCTCCAACGATGAAATCAGAGTAATCATCAATACCCCTGAAGAGTACAGGACAGCAACAACTGCACTGGACAACGTCGGCGTGCAGTTCAACGTTTACCTTTTCGAAAAGGCGAAACCACTAAAGGTGGTCATTAAGGGCATTCCGCAAGACGACGAGATCTTAGAGACGGTCCGGGACAATCTCAAATTCATGGGGTTTGACGTGCAAAAGTCAGTAGAATGTTCGCCGGACGCGAACACAGAAAAACTGCCATGGCACTGGTCCACCTCGAGAGGAGTGAAAGAGCCAAGGAGATATTCAACCTTACGACGATTGGATACTTGAGGGTGCGAGTGGAGTCGCCCCACAAGAAGAACGGGATAGGACAATGCTACAAATGCCAACGGTTCGGGCATACAACAAGCGGATGCCACGCCCAGCCCAGATGTGTGAAGTGTGCGGGGGCGCATCACACCAGGGAATGTACGAAGACCCGAGAGACGGGAGATACAAAGTGCTGCAGCTGCACCGGGTCGCACGCTGCTAACTACGGAGGATGCCCCGCCCATCCAAGAAACATCGAGAGAGGGAACGCCCCAGACCGGCAAGAATGGCAAAGGCAGGGATAAGCTACGCTCAGATGGCAGCGGGAAACAATAAACAGACACCTGAAGAATCAGAAGACGAAGAATTCACGCTAATTATGAAGATCGTGAAAGTCCTCAGAGCAACGAAGCAAGACAACCGATAAACTCCTTGAAAGAGGGAGCACAAAACGCCGCAATCATTCCAAGCGGCCAACCCAACCACAGAACACGGGACAACGACACCGAGGTGACCGGATGCATAAAAGCTGAAGATCAGCCCAGGAAACAACATATATTTAATGTATTTGTTTCAGGTACATGGAATCTACAGATGCCACGATGGAAAGCCAATTAGAAGGAGCTACAGAGGGTTAGAGCCCGTAATACTAAGAACAAATAACGATGACCGATGGACCTGGTAATATAATTTTACAGCAGTATTGCATCTTTTCGACTTTGCATAACTTAAATACCCGTAACTATCAAGAGATGTTTCCGACTTAGGAGCTCAATACATTGCCTATATAATTTTCACCCCATTCTCAAATATAAGTTGTTAAAAATAATTTTATTGTTGAAAAATTTCGGCAGCTTCATACAAATCAGGACGATTTTCGAACATTTTTAATGTATTTAGTTTTCCTCTGTTGAATAGAGCAGAAGTGGTATCACATCCGGTTATTGCATGTAGCAATAAAATATGTTGCTTACATTGAAGATATTTGCAAAAGCTTGAACAATTATAAAATTGCGTCTTGACCTTTCTTTGCCTGGTTTCATCAAAAATAATTGTTGCTGTAAATGACTACGTCCGATGAGAAGAACCAAAAGATCGATGTCCTCGCCTACTATGACAGTAGTGTTAACAATTGATTCTTCTATTGCAGTTTGAATAATTAACACATCGAAACGTAATTTTTTTAAACTCAACATGGACTAGGCCTACTGGGGACACCATGTAAAAAAACGTGCCTTGTATTCTACTTCAATGATGGCGCGGAAACAGATACAGCACTCGACGTTCACATTCGTCACTCTGTACTTCGCAAACGGTTGGTCGTACGTGAAAAATGAATACAACCATTTTTGTAGATAATTTCATGAACTTTCTTTCTTGTAACCACCTCAATTGACCTTTGAGCCATAGAAAATGAGATTTTTGCAAAAAAAAAAACAACTGATTTTTGTGACCTTTGATCTTGAAGAAATTTTTAAGCCTGGCCGCTATCGTTCTCTATTTTTAATATGTTGTTTAAAAAAAAAAAATGAAGCTATTAAAAACAATTTTTTGCACTGACGGCCCTATTTAAGCTATAATGACTGGACTATTAATAAACTAATAGAAATAAAGTTTAATGATGAAATTGAATTTTCTAGATGGGCACAAACATTAGAATTTTGTTGCAAAATAATGATTTACTACTATAATTCATATTTGAAGTAAGCTTTACGTCACAAAATTAATTGTGCTCAATAAGTTAATGGCTATCACATGCACAGTTCTGCGTTTTCATCAGCAGCTTGTAAATCAAAACCTGATAAATCACATGTATTTCCCAAATGGTTCGTCGTACGTGAAAAATGAATACGACCATTTTTGTAGATAATTTCATGAACTTTCTTGTAACTACCTCAATTAACCTTTGAGCCATAGAAAACGAGATTTTTGTAAAAAAAAAACTGATTTTTGTGACCTATGACATTGAAGAATTTTTTAAGCCTGGCCGCTATCGTTCTCTATTTTTAATATGTTGTTTAAAACAAAAAACACGAAGCTATTAAAAAAAATTGTTTGCAGTGACTGCCTATAATGACTTGACTATTAATAAACTAATAGAAATAAAGTTTAATGATGGAATTGACTTTTCTAGATCGGCACAAACATTAGAATTTTGTTGCAAAATAATGATTTGCTACTTTGATTCATATTTGAAGTAAGCTTTACGCCACAAAATTAATTGTACTCAATAAGTTAATGGCTATTACATGTACAGTTCTGCGTTTTCATCAGCTGCTTGTAAATCAAAGAAACCTGATAAATCACATTAATGGAAGAGATTCATGTCTGATACGTGTAAGGACTCTTAACAATATAGAATTTTCCAATTGAATAAGTCTAAACTTAGACATTTAGGTGTATGTGGAAATAACCATAACTTAACCTTTGTATTGAATTATTTCTGATTAATGTATTATAGTGGTAACGATTCTACACGTTAACTGCCGGTAATGTTATGACGGAGGAACACCATGGGTGCCAAATAGATTATTTGGAGTTTCGTTTGCGGAATGTAAAAAAATGTTTTTTTTTTGCAATATACGTACATCAAATATAGTATTTATGTTAAAAAAAAGGTACGGCGACAGGCTGCGTTTGGCTCGATACGAATGTGTTTTCAATTTTTACGCCATACGACGACTGACGATCGTACAGGTTAAAACTTGTCTTCTAACTTTAAATTGCAATACATACAAATCGCATTGTTATCTAAGTACGTTTTTGACCACTTTGCTGAACGGCGCGTAATTCTGTGAAAATGGACGATTTATCTGAAATTCCTGCGAGAAAATTTTATTCCTCTAAAAACTTTTCAGCTGAGGATAGTAACGACAGAGATGATAGTGTGAAAGATTGCGATTATATACCAACTGAAGAATCAAGTTCTTCAGAGTATGAAATCAACAGTTTGAGAGCAATAGTTGATACGCTCCAGAGCAAATTTCAAATGTATAAGATTCCAAGGCAATATTTATGTATTGACGAGACAATGGTACCATTTCGAGGAAGGTTAAAATTCCATCAGTACATTACCCAATAAGAGACACAAATATGGAGTAAAAATCTTTAAACTTTGCGATAATTCTGCTTACACGTATTCAGTGAAAAAATACGAGGGCAAAACTGAATTCCATGGAAACCACCCCTTAGCCTCTTCAGTACTACTGCAACTTGGTGAAGGTAAGGACGAACTTTTGTCACTGATAATTTTTATACTTCTATTGCGGTAGCAGAAGAGCTTTTACGCCAAAAAACACATCTGCTTGGAACATTATGCAAAAATCGTAGAGGACTGCCGAAAGAGATAGTAACGAAGAAAATAAAAAAAAAATGAAATCGTAGGAAGACAGGAGTTGTAATAGCGACGTGGAAAGACAAACGAGTGTTTTTATTATCACCGAAGCATTCTATAAGTATAGCAAACACGGGTAAGAGAAATAGAAAAGGAGACCAGGACGATTCAAAACCTGAAACTGTTACAGACTATATCAAAGCGAAATCTGGTATAAACCTTTCGGATCAGTTATCTAGTTATCGTAAGAAAATCTCATAACATATAACAGAATATAGAGAAAAACTGGTTGAATGGCTACTTGGATTGGGAAAACAAAAGAGATTCCAAAGTAATTCAACGCAATTAACACAGAAGCATAAGATAGTAGAAAATAGAGAACCTGACGAGAGAAATCGTAAGATTAAAAAAAGATGTACGCCGTGTTATGCCAGAAATTCTGCCAGTTTAGGTAGCAGAAAAGCAGATTTGGCCAGTATCACGGACAGAGTTCAACTTTCTGTTCTGACTGTCCCGGAAAACCGTACATGTGTGCTAACTGTTTTGTTTTGACACATGAATAAAGCTAGTTTTTCGTTTGAAATGTCAAATAAATGTTTGTAAACATAAAAAAGCTTTTTTATTACCTATTAAAATAAATTGCTATTTACATTGAGAAAAAATTATATGAAAATAATTTTAACACCTTTTAAAACAAAAAAATATGTGGTTAAATCACAATGCTTAAATTCTAAAATAATGTGGCAAACGACGGCCCACCGTCGTATGAGGTCCCGACTAAGTTCTACGCCGCTACAAAGTGCTGTCGGGTAGTTGCGCTACGCCAATTCAAATAAATCTCTATTTAAAAGTCGAGGAAATAACGAGGACCGGCCGTCGTACGGCAACAAAGAGTATCCTGACGTACGACCACCGGTACGTCGTATGGCAGTTAACGTGTTAAACCCAGTGCCAGATTTTTCTCTTTTATTGTGTGTTTTACAAAAAAAATGTAGATAGTGGACCGAGCAAATTGTAAGAAAAAAAGAAAATCGCGAAAGTAAAGATAATTAAAGGGTTTTAATACCTTGCCAATAAGCTTTAAATGTATGTAATTAAGGGTTGAAAAGGAAAATGAAACATGTTGGGGCAGAAAAACAGGTGTTCTTTCATACGACTCGAAATTGTTACTGAAAAATGACCGCGACAAATCGGTTAGAATTTATCTAGGCACGGAATTTGGGTGAAATGTCGTCGGTTAGTAATTAATTAGTTTGAAATTCAAAACATAGGGTTTGCTAGGAACGAGTGAATATTTTTAATAATATGAAAATATTCCTACGTAATATTTCTTGTTTTTTATTTAATAACTTTTAAAAACGGGGGTAGATTTTGGAGAAAACAATTAGTTGCAATTGGAGGTTCGATTGAGTCGTACATATTGTTTTGTTACAAACCATAATGTAAACCGTTGTGGCTATAAATACATTATCGTTCAGTTTTAATAAAAACTAAAAGCGCGAATTTGTCCTTTTCTTTTTTGTGTTGGTTTTAATGTAAGTTTTTCACAAAATTAAAGTGTCGTGTAAAAAAAACCGTATCGATAAATAATCACATCGTTTTGGGTTAAATCAACGAAGCGGGCGTGTAAACAACATATCCATAAATAATCGCCACCATCTTGAGTTTAAACCGCGCACCTTAACCCATTGAGTCTTTGTGATTAAATGATTAATTAAAGGATTTGATTCACGCGCAAGTAGGTATTTGAATGTAGATTAAAGCTCGCAGCAAACAATTTAACAAGCTGGTGTAACCTATTGAAAATCGGTCATCGCTTTGTATGTAGTCACTATTTAATATCACGGGATATTGAATCGCACAGAATTGTCTCTTGATAACAAAGAGTAGTAATGCGGTAGTAATTTAATTGCCAATACTCCATCTCGCAAGCACGCTTATTAAGTTGAAAAGTTTATTAGGTTAAAAAAAGACACGCGTCAGACAGTACAGTGCCTCCGTTCATTGCTGGACTGAGTTGGCATAGTTGATTGTTTACTGATATTTTCGCCCGCGTAGAGGACTTTATGAGTGGACAAACGTGGCATGATACAGCTCAGTTAGTGGTTGTTATTAACGGTACCGGGGTTTACAGAAACGTGTCCAGATGTCATTAGGGAAGCCTAACAATTTCATATTTACGCCAGATTTCGCAACTAGATACGGTTGCAAACCGCTTTAGCTGTTAAAACTAACCGGTTTTTATTGGTTTTAAATGCAGAGAGATCTATGGATAAAACGTGTACGCTGAGAAAGAGATGCTGTAGTGTCTAGCGCAGCCACTCAAACTTCCGCGTCGTTGCTTACGGGTAGGTTATTGGTCACTTGATTAACGTAACTGTTTTATTTTCACCTTGCCCTTGCACGGGTTTGTTTTAATGAATTTTCAAGTGTATTTGATTCAGCCAGTTTATATAGAATTGTTCGTCTCCGAACTGATTTCTTTATATATGTAGTTTATTGTAATTGTCCGAATGCAGTCTTGGGATTAGGTGAAAGGCTGATTTTATTCACGATACAATTGTGTATGTGTAAATTCTTTGCCTATTTTTTGTCCTTGTTTAAGTGTAGTTTAAACCACATCGCAGATACCTTATTGCTATCTATTTAATTTTACTGTTTGTTTTGTTTTATGTAGCTTAATCCGCATTATTATTTTTCTTTTTACAATACTGTCAACTTAACTGCCGGCATGATTGCTTGCATAACGGCCACATGTTTGATGCCACAATTTTAATTCTGATTTATTTATGATGCAATTGTGAGTGTGATTTCATTGTTTGTTTTTTCATCGGTGAACCTTTTCTTTTCTTTGTTTTTTTGTTCTTTGATTTATTAATGTACTTGTAAAATTGTTTATTGATGGGTTTTCTTGGTGTTTTTCCCAGTGTGCAAATTAACGGGTTCGCATGATTGCGCAAAGCTCGTTAATTCTAATATGAGTAATTTCATTGTTTGCCTGTCCCCTTATGATGCAACACTTAACCTCATCCATTACTGTCTCATACAATTTAATACAGCGTAGATTTTGCGAGTAACTCAATATTATACTTGTAAATAAATTTTAAGATTTTAATTATTGCGAGGAAGTCAAGGTGATGCACGACAATCATTTGAGTAAAGGTAGCGTTATTATCAATAAAGTTAAGATGTACATCAACTAGTTAATTTTTTTTGTAATTTGCATCATTGCGATTAAGTTAAATATTATGTTCTTTAAGAATTTATAATCCTTTAATTATTGAGAGTAACTGAATTACACTTTCAAGGATAGTGTACCTTGAGACACTACAACAAAGTATTAGTATGCTCTCAATTTATGCCGTTCACACTTTTTGTGTAAAAAATACAACCTTCTTTAACGTTAAGAAATTCTTTTTTGTAGATTTGTTGCCAATCTGAGTGTAAATTATTGAGGTTATATAGTGTTATTTTATTCTAACTATAGCGGACTACAAATTACTTGATTTTTTATTAATATAATATATTTAAGGCCGTTTGTATTGCCTTAGTAGCAAAGTTTTAATAATCTATACATGAATTGAACTGAAACTGATATACCATTGTTGGCAACCTATATTTTAACACCTAGAAAATTGACAATCTAGGAATTTTTTCAAGACAAATACGCGAAACAAAAATACCATAAGAAACTCGTTTCATAAGACGTTTTATCGCACTTGACCATTAGAAAACTCGACGGTCTGCCGTTCGTTTCCTAAACTTGGATTCGTGCTATAAAAGAAATTAGTTTCTTAATATACTAGCCGTTTTATCAAAAACAAACAAATTAAGAAGCGAGACGCGCGTCGAAATCGTTAACGTTTGATGAACGATCTTTTTAACCTACGCTACATTTCTGGGGAGCTACAGTGACATTTACAATACGCAAGTAAATTTAAACAATTTGGTTAGATTAGAACGCTTGGAGCAATAAATATAACATTGTGTTTGTGTAACAAATAGTTATATATTATGTTTTACCAAGTTCCTTTATTTTACTAACTTATTAAGTTAGTTACAAAACAATCTAATACCCCAGCAAAATGGCGAAGATCATAAAGTTTCTGACATGAGCGTATTATTTCTCTGCTTATGGTTTGGTTTTACGGCAGTAACCATTTTTCACGTATGCTTGTAATTAAAAAATTCCAAAAATTTAAATAAATATGGGATCTTGCACAGATCTCAAAAATTTGGATCATGTTATTAGATTTCATTCTATATTTTAACACCATATCGTTACACATTCTTTAAAAAATTTGCTACTTCGGATAATTTTGTGTTTTTTATTGTGTTCGATACGTCATAGTTTTCCCTTTATCATATTTTTTTGGTGTTTTGTTTGCGCAGTATTTAATTTATAAAATACCTATCAAACCTTGTAATCACAATTAACGAAATTGTAAATCAATAACGTTCAAAGCATATAAACGTGTCCAGATGTCATTAGGGAAGCCTAACAATTTCATATTTACGCCAGATTTCGCAACTAGATACGGTTGCAAACCGCTTTAGCTGTTAAAACTAACCGGTTTTATTGGTTTTAAATGCAGAGAGATCTATGGATAAAACGTGTACGCTGAGAAAGAGATGCTGTAGTGTCTAGCGCAGCCACTCAAACTTCCGCGTCGTTGCTTACGGTAGGTTATTGGTCACTTGATTAACGTAACTGTTTTATTTTCACCTTGCCCTTGCACGGGTTTGTTTTAATGAATTTTCAAGTGTATTTGATTCAGCCAGTTTATATAGAATTGTTCGTCTCCGAACTGATTTCTTTATATATGTAGTTTATTGTAATTGTCCGAATGCAGTCTTGGGATTAGGTGAAAGGCTGATTTTATTCACGATACAATTGTGTATGTGTAAATTCTTTGCCTATTTTTTGTCCTTGTTTAAGTGTAGTTTAAACCACATCGCAGATACCTTATTGCTATCTATTTAATTTTACTGTTTGTTTTGTTTTATGTGTAGCTTAATCCGCATTATTATTTTTCTTTTTACAATACTGTCAACTTAACTGCCGGCATGATTGCTTGCATAACGGCCACATGTTTGATGCCACAATTTTAATTCTGATTTATTTATGATGCAATTGTGAGTGTGATTTCATTGTTTGTTTTTTCATCGGTGAACCTTTTCTTTTCTTTGTTTTTTTGTTCTTTGATTTATTAATGTACTTGTAAAATTGTTTATTGATGGGTTTTCTTGGTGTTTTTCCCAGTGTGCAAATTAACGGGTTCGCATGATTGCGCAAAGCTCGTTAATTCTAATATGAGTAATTTCATTGTTTGCCTGTCCCCTTATGATGCAACACTTAACCTCATCCATTACTGTCTCATACAATTTAATACAGCGTAGATTTTGCGAGTAACTCAATATTATACTTGTAAATAAATTTTAAGATTTTAATTATTGCGAGGAAGTCAAGGTGATGCACGACAATCATTTGAGTAAAGGTAGCGTTATTATCAATAAAGTTAAGATGTACATCAACTAGTTAATTTTTTTTTGTAATTTGCATCATTGCGATTAAGTTAAATATTATGTTCTTTAAGAATTTATAATCCTTTAATTATTGAGAGTAACTTCGAATTACACTTTCAAGGATAGTGTACCTTGAGACACTACAACAAAGTATTAGTATGCTCTCAATTTATGCCGTTCACACTTTTTGTGTAAAAAATACAACCTTCTTTAACGTTAAGAAATTCTTTTTTGTAGATTTGTTGCCAATCTGAGTGTAAATTATTGAGGTTATATAGTGTTATTTTATTCTAACTATAGCGGACTACAAATTACTTGATTTTTTATTAATATAATATATTTAAGGCCGTTTGTATTGCCTTAGTAGCAAAGTTTTAATAATCTATACATGAATTGAACTGAAACTGATATACCATTGTTGGCAACCTATATTTTAACACCTAGAAAATTGACAATCTAGGAATTTTTTCAAGACAAATACGCGAAACAAAAATACCATAAGAAACTCGTTTCATAAGACGTTTTATCGCACTTGACCATTAGAAAACTCGACGGTCTGCCGTTCGTTTCCTAAACTTGGATTCGTGCTATAAAAGAAATTAGTTTCTTAATATACTAGCCGTTTTATCAAAAAACAAACAAATTAAGAAGCGAGACGCGCGTCGAAATCGTTAACGTTTGATGAACGATCTTTTTTTAACCTACGCTACATTTCTGGGGAGCTACAGTGACATTTACAATACGCAAGTAAATTTAAACAATTTGGTTAGATTAGGAACGCTGGAGCAATAAATATAACATTGTGTTTGTGTAACAAATAGTTATATATTATGTTTTACCAAGTTCCTTTATTTTTACTAACTTATTAAGTTAGTTACAAAACAATCTAATACCCCAGCAAAATGGCGAAGATCATAAAGTTTCTGACATGAGCGTATTCTTTCTCTGCTTATGGTTTGGTTTTACGGCAGTAACCATTTTTCACGTATGCTTGTAATTAAAAAATTGCAAACTTTTAAATAAATATGGGATCTTGCACAGATCTCAAAAATTTGGATCATGTTATTAGATTTCATTCTATAAATTAACACCATATCGTTACACATTCTTTAAAAAAATTGCTACTTCGGAAAATATTGTGTTTTTTATTGTGTTCGATACGTCATAGTTTTCCCTTTATCATATTTTTTTGGTGTTTTGTTTGCGCAGTATTTAATTTATAAAATACCTATCAAACCTTGTAATCACAATTAACGAAATTGTAAATCAATAACGTTCAAAGCATATACCGTATTTAAATAATTAATAATTTTGATACTTATGTTTTTTTTTCGTCATATCTAATTATAAAATTAAAGGTTCTTTCAAGTGAGAAGCGTTCTAAATAAATGAAGTGGTACTTTGGTGATAAAATTTTTTTTTACTCAAGTGCTGTTTAAAATTTGTTGCGCGTGTGTGATTTTTAGACAAAAGGTGTAGTAGATACCTGTTAAATTTGAATAAAAAATTGTTATTAATTTTATTAAATAAAATAAAAAGTTTACCTCGAGTAGGATTTATTTTTAATTGTCGACGAATTTCTTTTATTTAATTTTTTTTACATGTCTCGTGCTCTATCAAAGATGTTAGCGTAATAAACGCGGTCAACCATTTGATTTCTTGTCCCAACTTTATATCATACCAAAATCAATAATAATAGGTTTATTGTGTTACAGCGTGTATATAGGTAGCGGGCCGAGAAAATTTTATTACTGTAATAAACATTTTCCAATCGCAATTGGTACAGCGATAGAAAAGATAATTAACGGGTTTGAATATGTTGGTAATAAGTCGGAATTTGATACTGTTTTTCGGCATAAGTGTTTTATTTTATGTATTTTATGTAACTGATAGTTCACTAAGGGTTGAAAAAAAAAAGAAAAACATTTGTTGGGGTAGAAAACAGGTGTTCTGTCGAAATTGCATTTACCGAAAGACCGTGACGAATCATTGAAAACTGCTACACACGGATTTTTGTTAAAAACGTTGCGTCAGTAATTAATTACATCGGAGGAACATACCGCAAATCAAAAGACATCTTTGTTTGGTACTTTGAAATTCGAGGCCTAGATATAGGGTTTGTTACGTACGAGTGCACATTAAAAAAATTAATACTTCTTTCAGTAATAAATATGAAAGTATGCCCACGTAATAATTCTTATCTTTTAAAAACCGGGGTGGATTTGGGAAGTAAGTAGTTAGTTGCAGTTAAATTCAGGTCGGATCGATCTGACTGTTCAATTACAAACCTTCACTGTAAACCGTTCTGTCCATAAATATTTTATCGTGTACATTTTAGTAAAACTAAAACCGCGAATTTGTTTTTGTTTCTTTTCTGTGTTGGTTTTAATGTAGTTTGTCACAAAATTAAAGTGGTCGGTAAATAAAGGTATCGCTAAATGGTTTCAAAAGCGGACGTGTAAACAATATATCTATAAATAACCGTCACCGTCTTAGGTTAAAACGGCGTATCTTAATCCGTTGTGTTTATGGCTAAGTGGTTATAAGAATTATATTAAAGTGTAAGTAGGTATTTTGTGAAGATTAAAGTTCTCAGCAAACAATTCAACAAGCCTATGCAACCTATTGACAAAATCATGCCTTGCAAGAAGTTTCTATTCAATTACGCAAGCACGCTACTCAATTTGAAATCTGTTACAGTAAAAGGACTTCGCGTCAGACAGTACATTGTCCCCTCCCTCATTGCTTGTTGGCATTGTTGACTGTTTACTTATATTTTCGGCCGTGTAGAGAGTAAGGCGTGGACAAACGTGACACGATAAATCCCAATTAAATTGTTATAAAGGATACCGGTTTACAGACATGGATCCAGATGACCTTAAAACAACCTCGAATTCCATTGTTACTGATAAACTAACACGTTCTTATCGTTTTTAAATGTAGAGAGATGTATATAGATGAACGTGTAAGCTGAGGAAGGGATGCTGTTGTTTGTATCGTAGTCACTTGTGGGTAGGTTACCGGTCACTTTGTTATGATTTATTTGTACCAGACCCTTGTAAGGCTTTGTTTTAATGTTTTTTTGTGTCTTTGATTCAGCCAGTTCACTTCGAATTGTTTGTTTACAAACTGATTTTTCTTTATGTATGTAATTTATTGTAATTGTGAATGTGTTTAATTTTACTGTTTATCGTATTTTATGTGTACTTTAACCTGTATTATTATTTTCTTATTTAATTTAGTGTTAACTTAAAGGCCGGCATGATTGGTTGTATAAGAGCCGCATGATTGGTATTACAATTTTTTTATGATTTATTTATGACACAATTGTGGGTGTGATACACTGTTTGTGGTTTTTTTGTGTTTATATGTAACTAGTTAAATGCTTTTGTTTTTTTTTCTTCTGCTACTTAATTTGATAATTTTGTACGCACTTTAACCTGATTTAATGGTGTTTTGTTATATTTTGAACCCTTCCATTGTTTTTTTAGTTATTGGTTTATTAATGTACTTGTGCAATTACTTATTTATTAATAAATTGGGTTTTCTTGGTGGTTCTTTTCCAACTTAGTAAATTAAGGGGTTGAACCATCATTGGGCAAAGATCGTTAATTCTAATTTGAGTAGTTTCATTGTTTACTTGTCCCACATGATGCAACACTTAACCTCATCCAATCCCATCTAATTCACACGACACGGCGTAGCTATCACTAGACGGCCAACTCTTTTTATCAGATTTGAGGTTTGCGAGTCATTAAACATCAGGCTTGTAAGTAATTCTAATGTTTTAATTATTGCCAGGAAAGTCAATGTAAGGCAATTGATTACTTTGAGTAAGAGTAGCATTATTGCCAGTAAAGCCAAGATACATCCCTTAGTGATCTATTTTTCTTAAATTTGAATTATTGCGAATAAGTTCAAATTACACATTTCAAGATAAGGTACCTTGGGACACTACATGCGACAGTTCAATAGTCTATCAAAATACAGGAAAAATACATATCGTACAAGGAAAATTTTACTAGTAGCATTGAGTAATGATGTAGTAAAGAGGCGCAATGTTACCGGGAGTTTTGTCGATAGCAAATTGGGCTGAGAATTAGGCAGCGCGAGTATCATGTGTCGTCACTGCCGTGACCGTGTAGTGAAAGACGGTCACGTGATACTCGCGCCGCTTAGTTCTCGGTGCAATTTTCTATCGACAAAACTCCCCGTAACATTGCGCCTCTTTACTACATCATTACTCAATGCTAGTAGTGAAACAAAACGAAATTCTATTATAGCAAATCATAAATGTACATTAATAATAAAGAAAAAGGAAATGGATTGCTATCCGTAAATTTTTAACATTAAAAAAATGAAAGGTTCGAGAATTTAGACAGACGAGGGATATTAAAACGAATTTTTTCTAGTAGGTATGGGCAGTCTAACCGATTGTATAGAAGCTGGTAAAGAAATTTCAGCGATACAAAAACCCTTCTAGTTCGGCGAGAGTGCATTTTGAAAGTTTTTAGAAGCAGTAAGTGATTAAAACCTTGTTTTTCTCAATAATGAGTTTCTCCTCCACGATTTGTAATGCACTCATTTAGTTGGCGAGGCATGTTATCAATCAAGTGATCTATAGCTGCCTGTGGTATATCAACCCAAGCTTCTTGAATCCGTAGCCGGAGATCGTGTAAGTTATCTGGGGAGTGTGGTAAATTACCCAGTCGCCTATCGACTTCATCCCATACATGTTCAATGGGCGACAAATCAGGCGACCGAGCAGGCCATGGGAGGACGACAATGTTAGCTTCTTCCAAAAAACGTGTTGTAGGCCTTGCCGTATGAGGGCGCGCATTATCCTGTTGGAAAATGGGATTTTCCAGCCCCTGAAGATATGGAAGCGCAACGGGTTCTAGTACATTGGAAATATAACCAGCAGCGTTTAAGTTGCCATCAATGAAGACCAAGGGTGATCTGCTATCGTAACATATTGCACACCATACTGTGTTGCGTTCCACAAAAAATGTTGGATTTTTACGTTCTCCACGCATCCGTCTGACCTTCGTGGGTCCACAAGCAAAATCGGGACTCGTCTCTAAACACAATTCGATGCCATTCTTGCGCCCAATTCGCTCTTTCGTTGCTCCATTCTAGCCTGCGTAGACGGTGAAGTGGTGTAAGAGGAAGACATAAAAATGGACGATATGAACGCAGCCCATAAGACCTTATCCGGCGATAAATAGATGACATTGACATTCTGGGTCCTACACCTCTCATCCAATCATTTGCAATCGATCGAGTTGTTCAATCTGTCTCTTGTGGCCAAATGTCTTAAGCGACGTTCTTCGCGATCTGTAGTCCTGCGGGGACGTCCAGATCCAGGGCGACGTTGTTGCACCTCTTGTTCGGACCATTTGGACCAACATCTCAATACCGGTGTAACATTTCGGTTTACACGACGAGCAATTTCTCTTATCGAAAGTCCGGTCTCTCTCATGCCAATAATACGGCCACGTTCAAAATCAGTCAATTGGGAAAAATGTTGATGTTGACGTACTCTTGGCATTGTTCCCAAGTTCAGAACGAAATTGTGAACAAACAATTTGCAAAATTGACAGTTAATTACACACTGATTGGTTTATTTCTTCAAATTTATTGTTACTAAGTGCATAGGAAAAAACAAAAAAAAAACTACTAGCTAGATTTTATTCAAATTTTAATCGTTTGTTTGTTCTAATGAAAGACATCGTTGACGAAAATTTCAATAAAATCGTTCAACAAATTCTAGGTGTTGCAATTTTTATGGAAGTCAGTATATATTGGATTCCATATTACAGCTCCATATTCTAGTTTTGAGCGGACAAAAGCAAAATATAATGATCGTTTGAGATTAATACCAGAAAACGTTTTATAATCACGTTTAATAAAACCCATCATCGAAGATCTTACAGTTTCATCAAGATGCATTGAAAAACGAGAGTTCGCTGTCAAATGTAATACTTAAGTCTTTAAACGATGGTAACCTTTCGATTGTTTAATAATTTAGACTGTAGGAAAAGGGAATGAGCGATTTTTTTCGAGAATATGTGGCAGTTTTACATTTAGCTACGTTTGGCAAAAGCTTATTTAAACAACACCACTTATAAAAAATTTCAAGATAAAAAACATAAACACCTTACAATTTAATGTGAGGTAAATCGTTGATATATATCAGAAAGAGCAGGGGGCTCAAATTGGATCCTTGTGGTACACAAGATATAGGATAATATGAAGATTTAAAATCATTGTACATTACAAAGTGGGGTCTGTTGGATAAGTAAGATCTGATTAAATTAATATTTGATTGGCTAAATCCAAAGTGGTGCATTTTCATTAATAATAGGTTATGATGAATTTTGTCAAACGCCTTAGATGGAAGCATAGTAAATTGTAATGTTGAGGATTAGAACAATCATACTTTATGTTATCAGAGAGTTGATAGACGCTATTGCAATATTGTTTTAAATTATTCAAAATATTCTGTAGATTTGCTAACTTGTGGTTATTTTTACACACTACACCAGGTATACGAGTACTTTTTTTTTCTGTGAATGTGCTGCCAGAATAATTTTGGATTGTTTGTAATAGATTTTTCGGAGGAAGTTACAAAAGCAGAATATGCATCTCTAATCATGTTATTAGAAATGTACCTTACACGTTTGAATTCTGTGTAGTTCGAAATTAAATCAGTTTTCAAATATTTTTGTGTGCATTAGCTTTGTTTTTAATAACATTGATAATATCAGTATTGATCCATGTAAGATATATAGAACGTGTGTTTTTATATAAAGGAACAATGAGTACAAAATTTCATAGAACTTATTACAAGCTGAATTGGCGTCAGAGTATTCATTGAGAATGGACCAATTGACCATATCTAATGAGTCCTAAAGTGCAATGAATTTTGATTTCTTGATTGTTATCTTAAGTACAGTATGAAAACCGTCCTCGGTTACTAAAGGAATATTTTCATGGGCAACGGAACAGTCCAGATTAGACAAAATTAGGTCTAAAAATCTTCCCTGTTGATTTGTGATATAATTAAGTTGAGAGAGAGTTCATAATATCTATAAAATTATACATTGTTCTAGTTAAAGTGTAATCATTAGGATTTATAAAAGTGGAAATATTAAAGTCCCCTAAAATGAGTAAGTGAGAAGTATGAATGTGCAGATTTATAACACAAGCTAATACATTTTCTAATGTTACACTATCAGGAGTATGAGAAATGTAAACGAATACATACAGAGTTAATTTGATATTTACATCCAACTATTTCTGTTGATTTAATTTTGCTTAATAGTTCTGAAAGATCCAACAATTCAACGAATGGCACCACCGTGAGAACGATTGACCTGTTGATATTGTCGATCACACCTATACACAGAGTAAGTAGCTAGATCAAATACTCTGTGCTCGAAATACCAGAAGACAACCATGTTTCATGATGACTGGAACTACGAAATCTTCAAAACATTTCACAAAGAAAACAAACGCTTGCTTAATTAATTAGCTATTTTGTACTTCGTTTTAGGAATTCTCACAGAAAGAAGCTAGAAGTAAAAATCTGCACTATTACACATTTAGAGAAGAACTAAAAATAAACGTTTTCAACAACTGGACATGCTGGTTCTTGCGTCACATTCCGAATGCACGGAAAGTAACGGAATGCTGCATTTTTATTATAACGTCGAGGGTTGTGGAAAGAGTTTCATAAAGAGGAACAGACAATCGCTCAGAATCCACCGGAAAACCGGTATCCGTATAATGATGGGGTTTAAATAGCCCCAATTAAATTTGCATTTTGAAATCTGATTTCCAAAGAGTGTATTAGATCCCAAAACACGTAGTTCCAATCGGAAGGCGGTTTTCATATTTTTTAGAAAGAGAATGAAGCAGTTGCTCTTAAACAACGCTCCTGTTAGTGTTGAAACGATCGTAATTCAATCACGCAGTATGAATTCCGCAAATTTTATCCTGTATTCGGTACACTTTAACAAACCCGCAACTCCAAGACGAAAAATCTACCTCATTTAATCATAGACAACCACGTGTCGCACATGCGTCACAAAGCTGTTAAGTATACCTACTCAAATAACCAAAGAACTTACCCACCCGAATAGTATTTTCCGCCTTCTAAAGCTATACTGATCGACATGATCCAGTCCAGCTTCAGTTAGCCTGGGTCTTCACAAGACCATACCATATAATCACTATCCAAATAAATATAGAAGAAAAGGGACTGAAAAAGATGGATAAAGAACTCATGGACCGAACTCAAGAATGATTAAAACCTACACATGCACACATTACAATTACAATAGAAGAAAAGGGACTGAAAAAGATGGATAAGGAACTCATGGACCGAAGGTTAGAAGGAAACTTTTTTTCGAAATAGAAAAAATGCAATTAATTTTCCTTTTAACTAAATAAAATATGGCATGTGATACATCGTTGAATTTGTAATAAAAAATGGAATTAGATACAGGGTGTACATTTTTTTCGGGCCATATAAAAAAATAAAGTTGATGATGGTTTCTTGAAAACGAAACGTCGGATATAAAATCTAAAAATACCATCATGTAGTACCTTAAAAGTGCCAATGAGAAAGTGTTGTTAGTTTTTTGATATTTCTGCAAATAAAGTCAGAAAAAAATAAAATCGATATTGTCAAATTCCCGTTTTTTCCAAATATCTCAGCAGGGCATGAAAATTTTTCAAGTTTCTAAACGGCATGTAAATAAGCTTCAAAGAACACAACTTTTTCCTAATTTAACCTAAGCTGTATCTCCAACAAGTACTGAGATTCCCATGGTGAGGATCCTTATCTTGGACACAGTGTATAAACGCACTAACATTTGACATTTTTAATAATTTGGATAGTGGAAAAAATATACGACATTCGTTCGTAAGTACCTTTACAACAGGTCTCAAAAAATAAAAAAATCGACCTCTCGGGTTTCGTTTTGGAACCCATCACTAGCATTGAACTAGCTAAAAAACGTTCATCAAATTTTAGAAATCAAAATTTATTTAATCGTGGCCATGCTTGTATGTCATTGTTGACCAATACATCACATAGTAATAGTAAAATTGTAATCAATGGATTGGCCCAGTTTCGCATATAAGGAAATTATTAACATACGACCTTGTTTTTCGAAAATATAAACAAATGACAACAACTCATTTAAATACTTTCTTAAATACAAACAAAACAATGAGATACGTCATAATTCTATACACATTCACGAGGTGAAAAAAACAATACGTTTGATTGTCAAGATTATTTGTTATCAAAATCCTTGAAATTACGCCAAATACCACGTCCTTTGCAATGTACTTGTAAAGTAAATCACGATAAATAACAAGATACATGACAGGCGTAAGCAGCACGTTTACGATATAAACACGCCACGAATGAAACGTCCAATTAAATTAAATTACGCGCAAACACCTTATATTCTCACCAATCACGCCACTTGTTGCGTTGTTTCTTCTATCTTATCGTGAACTCTGCAACACACCAATACGTCATCGGGATCAGCTGGTTATATCATACACGTGGAAAAAAATAAACCAGTCAATACAGGAAGAAATTAAATTGTGAATAATTAAATTTAATGATATAATTTGTATATTGCAGATGCCTCGCTATACATATCTTTCAAGCTATTCACATATTTAGGTCGACAAAATATATGGAAGGTTGTGATTGATAAAAAATTATTAAAATTAGAATTTATTTGCCTCTCGGTTACGATTTGAAATTAATGTCATAAGGGGTCATATTATCTTTTTTGTATTGCAAGTAGGTTATAATTAATTATCAGCTTATTCTGGCAGGTTACTTTTAGACCAATCATCAATCTACTAGTTCAGTAAATATTTTCACATTTCAATGACAATATATGCATATATTTTAAATTAAAAAAAAACCTTGATGGCGAATATGATCATGCCATATTTTCTTGTAATTTATGCGTTTTTATACTTAAACCCTCTAATTTTTACAGACTTCTATTATTATTTACCCAATTTACCTAAAAGTGAAAATATGCCACTCCGAACATAAAAAAAAGAACAAATTATACATTACCGTGGCGTATTTTTTCCAGCAATTCTAAAAATATATCTATGGCGTCATTAGGGTTAATAAAAATTTGCTAAATTTATTTTAAAATAACGAGTTCACTGTAAGTATACTATTTAGCAGGTGCAAAGAAACAAGCACACATTCAAATTTAGCGACAGAAATTCTCCACAAATGGCAAAGTGTTACGACCAAGTCTGGTATTTCCATAATGTTAATAATAAGGTAAGATAACAAATATTGCGTTGTTAACATTTATATTGTATATAGGGTCCGTCAAATAGACCTTAAGTCAAAATTATTACAAAAGTACTAGGCGTACACATGTGAAACTTTGCACCTGCATGTTTAAAGATGGCGAGTACAACTAAAATAATGGTGCCATTTAAGTACTTCCCAATTATGCTCAAATTATTTTAAATTGAACTCCCGGATAATTTCACACTTTCGTATTCCTTTTTCAATTTTAGTCTAACTTTATGACATACCATATAAGGATATCTTGATTAGATTTTGGATTACTCCACTGATTGTGACAATTGCGCGTAATCGTTTAAATTCAATTTCTTGTAGAATGTAAAATATCTTAGGGTCAGCTCGGGTAATTGTAAACACATATGTTTTCTATTTCGACCCTGTACTATTCGGCTATAGATAGAGCGGTATGTTCTTTCATCATTCCCTACTTACCAACTCATGGCACAGACTTGAAGGTGTTTGAGAGCTACCTAGGGGTCTGACCACAACGCCCAAATTCACAAAATTACCACAACTCTCAACTTGATGTCAGTCTTACCGCACATTTGAACCTACAACCTGTATTTTGCTAGAGTACCGCGCTAACCATCAAGGTTCAAGCCCCAATCGATGTAAATTTTGTCTTTATAATAATATAACTTATTTGTTAATACCGTACATCTGAAATGTAGTATAAATTCATGCAATTGAACTTGATAACGCATGAAGCTTTTCGATTGTAACGTTTTGTTTTGTCTTTTACGGATCTGGAAGGTTTTCGAAATCTTTATAAATAGTAAATGTAAGTGGAATCCTTTTTCTCTAAAATCTGGAAGGTTTTCGAAATTTTTATAAATAGTAATCGTAAGTGGAATACCTTTTCTCCAAAAACACAATAAAGTTTCGGTTGTTTATCAAATTTAGATGGAAGATTAAATTAAGATAGGTAGTGAAATACTGTTACTAGTGTGGTTGCGAATTAATTAGTTTCTTAGTAAATAATAGTTATTTTCCTTATTGTAAGTTTTACAAATTTTCGTTTGTTGAACGAGAAATTACGTTTTATAAAATTAAATGGAGTATATATAAATTTTAATTGTAGCCGTCAAACTGTCGCCTTTTCTTTTCGATAAGATTTTTTGGTTTTCAACAAAGAGTTTTGATTTTATATACGTTATTTTAAGGTTCCTTATCGTAAAGTTTCGTTATCGTAAGCATATCATATTACAGAGGTACCTTTTGGGAACGCAGTTTCGATGGGTGATGCATTTTTCAGTTCGGCTCACGAATTCAATTCGTTTTTGGCGTAATTTAAAATTTTAGGTAATAAATTGTTGTGATTGGTTAATTAACATCGTAGGGAGATGTTATTGAAGATGGCTACGACTGAAGAAGGTTTAAGGAAGTCTTGTTAGGGTTGCCGTAGTGGCAAGCTCTTGTTTGCGCGGCCGCACACACGAAGATTGGTTGGTTTGGAGGTAGTGAACTATTTACGCCCATTTCGGGAGGCTTAATGAAGTACAGCATTGGAAGTCTTTAAGTTACCCTTAATTTGGTGGATATTTTAGTGGCTTCGTTCCTCCCGAAATAGTTTACCGTTATCGTTAAATAAGTGCCGGACCTTGGTTCCTTCTGGAGCTCCATCGCATCTTGTGTGTGAATCACAGTAATATGGTTCAGGTTTCAGTTTTTTGACTACTTCGTGTGTACAGCTGACCGGATAACAAATATTTCGCTGTAAATAAAAAAGCGTTTTGTTCTTTTAAAGATAATAAGTATAGTAAGTGTTAGTCAGAACTAGTATATAATTAAAGTTAACAAATAACGTGGAAGTATAAGTATTAATGTAACGTACAACAATTTCAAAACGCATTGGGAAGAGAAGCATTCACGAGTTTTTTTATGCATTTTTTAATCCTGCGGTTAACAAAGCTTAAAAATTTTTGTGTGTATTTTATTATTTTGTGTATACACTAACGGTCAAATACGCTGTCTTTTGAGATTAACTTCTAGTATTTTATCGTTTAAATTTGAACACAAGCGTATTCATCCGTGTCATGATCCAAATTTATTTGAGTGTTTTATTTACTTGTTATACAGAGGAAATTGTATCGAAATTATGTGTCTAATGCGTCACAAGGACATATAAAAATATATTCAGTAATTTTAGTAAAGGCCGATGTTGAAACTAGCTAGTATCACCGCCTGCTAAGTATACTAGGTGATTTTATTTGAATTGAATGATTTGATTAATGTAACACCTCGATGGTGTTTTTATTCATAATACATATCTTTAGGTCAACGTAATTGTGTTTTTTTTAGTGTAAACACATTTATTACACAGCACGTCATTTACGCACATTTTAAGTGTTTGTTTTTTTATGAGATTGAGTCTCTGAATTAACGTCAATACTTTTCGTGTTTACTTGAAGTAAAGTAATTAAGTTCGAAAGCTAAATAATTGATTATTTGAAGTATAACATACATTTTAAAGGTTGATGAGTTAATGCATTACATTATTTTTATGAAAATGAGCATATTTTATAGCGGATTGATTAATTTAATTACGACGGGTTGTAAACAGAATTAAAGTGATTTCTTTTTTTGAAGTGATATTTCATTGAAAATCAGATTTATTAAGTAAAGTAATGTAACAACAAAATTATCGTCTTTTTTTGATAAGATTAGTAATTGATTTTTGCGGAACGCAATTATTTTAGATAAGCGTGCGAGAATATTTGTAGCCTTTCAGGTATAGAGAGGACCTGCTGGTCCCACAACCACCTAATTTGCCGAACAGGTAAGTGAATTTAATTATTTGTTATGGCGAAGCTGTGTATTTTCCCGAATTTAGGTATTACATCCCGATATCGACGATTATTAAATTTTAGGGTTTTATAGATCGTGTTTGTTTAGTTTTGTTGTGACGTACTTTTCGCTTTGAAATTGAATAATGAATTACCGTTTTGATCAGTTATTTCTGGATATTCGAGCCAATGATTTTGGCGCTAAGTTTATCGAAATATTTAATGAGTTCCTTTAGTTTAATTATCGCAATTTTGCAGCTTTTATATGAAGCTTAAGATTTTATTGAGGTTTGGGTCAACTTTGCGTTTATATTTTTGGAGTAGAATTTTAGTAGAGAAGAGTATTTTATTATTGAGTGAACATTATGGTTTCCTGTTAGGCCATTATAATACGCACGCGCGCACATATCTAGTTCATGACGTTTTTCCGCTATAAAAGTTTCTAACAGGTGGCGCCTTTTTCACATTTGTCCCGATCTTGACGTTTTTGGAATCGTAACGAGTGCCCTTTTGCAACATTAAGCAACAACCCCGCGCACACCACTGAGCGCGGAATTGTGTTTACGGGCTGACGCTCTAATGAGTATTTGGCCTATAACATTACAACACCATCTTTAATATGTATTTACTTCTACATTTGGTCAAGAATAAAATATCTCTCTATCTATGGACCACAACGCCCAACTTTAAGAATGACCACAACACACAATTTGACCATAACCCCGAACTATATGATTGACCACAACGTCCAATACGACCGCAAGTTCCAATTTTTTTTTACCACAAATTGACCACAAACAAATACAATTTGGTAGTTTGTTTAATGTATTAAGGTCGGATCTCTTCATTTCCTAGTGACCTCCTAATGACGTTATTAAAACGATAACTTCATATATCTTCAGTACTAATTATTTATTGGACTGAAGTTTTAACAAAAGATAACAAAATCACGTACAATTTTCGTAATATGACGTATAGTCGAATTGGAACGAACTTCTATCATTATATTGTGAACCATGTGCAGTCGCCGTTCAGAATGTTGAAAATAATCCAATCCAAGCCGATCTATATCATTTTGGATTCTGTTGGATCCTAAATTTATACATTATCCAGTATTGTGCTTATGGAAAGTTTGAAACGCGGGAAAGGGGACAAGTACATGATCTACATTCGACAGTATTGTTAGGACGAGGTGTTCTGAAATCGTTATACATGGATCAATTCTATCATGAAAATGGTCTAACATATTTTCTGATTACCTGATCAAGTGACTTTTATGTTTTTCTCAGAATTATGAGTCACCTACATGTTATAGTTATAGGTTTTGTATACGAATATCAGAAATAAAAACCACATCTCTTGTCTCAGGCACGAATGGTATTTTTTTTTTGGTTTAGGTGCCACGGCTGTACCTAAAATACCAAATGCAAAAGTACCATATTTCATACATATTCTATTATTAAGGAAACTATTAATTTTACAAATAAATCACACCCACTCCCCATATTTAATTTCTATATTAAAAACTACCTTTAAAAAGATGGAGCGTATTTAAAAAAATAAATGAGTATGTTATACTACCTAACTTACAAAGAAATTCCAATGTCTATCGTATAGAATTTACATAATTATATTATTTATTTGCGTCAATGGTCGAACGATTAGAGTTACGCGGGTTCAACCCTGGCCGAGATGGCCGAAGAAAAATCAAAATCAAATCAATTGGAAAGTTACTTTAACAATCGCTGCGGATCTGCATGTATGAGAAAGAGGTGCTATAGTAATGATGGCGATTTTATTGTAGGAAAATGTGAAGAACGGTTAAGTTTCCAGAAGATTTATTGGACCCAGTAGATTTACAGGAATCTAAAGCAAACAAAAAGTATAATGTATCACTAGCCACGAATAACAATCCTCAAAAAATACCTGAAACTTTTATACGACAAGAAGGATCCATCCCAACTTGTACACAACAAAAGGGCGTCATTTGTGAAAATGATGAATCCCCAGTTGCGTTGGACCGCATACAAGCTGTAACCAAAAACTGGCGTAATTGACATTTTCTCAAACGTTATTAAAAAAAACAATTGAAGAACGAATTGATAAACCTCAAACTTCTGCGAATATAAAAAAAGTAACGGTTCCTCGCCTGAAACAGTCTAGTTATGGTGAAGTGTCAACAACAACCGAAGTACTAGATAGACTCAAAAAAGCCGAAGAAAAGAAAAAAAAACAAGACAGTAAAGAAAAATAAATCTAAAAAGATCAACTCAAAGGAGAATTTAGAATCTGATAAATCTACTAGGGAAGACACAACATTAGAAACAAACTCCACCGAAGACATCAGTGATGAAGAGAGTATAGAAATTTTGAGAACTCATATTGGAATAGAGATTACTCCAGAGATTGAATACGAAAATAATAATAATAACTTTATTTATCCTGGCGAGGTTCACTTAGTAGCTGTTTACCCCAACCAGTCGAAAAAATTGTATAATACAAAACAAGGTAATAGAACAAAGAGCATGAAATTGAAATTGAAGCGATGTTTCTTTTTTTTAGTATATTATTTTTAATGATAAGTTAGAATCAAAAATGTTTACCTTTTGCTTAAAAGAGGCAGCGCTGAGGTTTTTATAGTTGTTTGGTATCGTATATAAAAAAGGTGACATATACGAGAAAGATCCTTTAAACGAGGTAGTCTTATGTGCAGGAATTTGTATAGTCTTTAGATCGTGTGTCCACAAATTGAAGGTCTTTACGGAACGAAATTTTATCATGCAGGTATGTTGGATTTTTAGTATGTAACACTTTATGCTAAAAAAACTACTTTCACTTGCAAAAAAAAACGATAACTTTGTAATAAACTTGTAGCGTCCCTACCTTGAAAAGTGTAATTTAAACTGATTCGCAATAATGCAAATCTAAGAACAAAACAATCGCTAAGTGATCTATCTTGACTTCACTGACAATAATATTACTATTACTCAAATTAATCGCTCGCCTTACATCGGCTTTCGTGACAATAATTAAAAGATTAGAATTTATTTACAAGTCTAATATTTAATTACTCGCAAACCTCAAATCCCATCGTGTCCGTCTTTAAGTAAATAATCACATAAAACAATAAATCAGATTACCGTACATATAAAATACAACAACACTAAAATTGCACAGGTGATAATAAGGTAAATGCAAGCACAAAAGAAAATAGACAAGGAATTTATACGTACATAATTGTTTAGTGACTACTAAAGCACAAAATACATACGTAAAATTTCAACAAATTACATATAAAGAGAAATTAGTTCGCAGGCAAACAATTCTACCTTAACAAACTGACACAAAAAAACTCATTAAACAAAGCCTTACAAAGGTAAGTTGTATATAAATCATAACGTGACCGATATATGTTTGAGTGCGTTAGAAAAATACAGAGCCCCTTTCTCAGGCTACACATTCATCTATACATCAAAAACAATAAAAATAAAATTCGAGGTGTTTAATGGTCATCTGGACCCGGGAGTATGTACAAACTTGGGAATTGCACATTACAATTAATAAGCAGAGCGGTATCCTGTACCCGTTCGCCCACGCCTCACCTCTACACAAATATAAATATAAACAACAAACAACAATTCTAATTCACACAAATACAAGAGTGAGGGAGCCCTTTACTGTGTTTTATTTTAGCTGATTTCAGCTTAATGAGCCCGCGTGCGAATAAGATACCTTTGCAAGACAATACTCGATTTTTAATACGTTATATACGCTTGTAAAATTATTTGCTGCCAGCTTTAATTTATATAAAAATACCTACTTACACTTGAATACATTCCCTATAGTTAAACACTTTACCACCAACACGACGAGTTAAGATATGCGGTTTAAAACTTGGCGCCGCGACGATTAATTACAGACTGAGCTTTGGAAAAATTTACATTAAAACATACACAAAAAGAAAAGAAAAACAATTTATTATTACATTTGTGAAGTTTTTACCACAAGAATGTGCATACAGCGACTTTCAAAGTTTCGTTACGCTACCTCAATAAAGGCAGTTATAGCGAACATCTGTTTCTATCCTAACATGTGTTTTTTCAACCCTTACCAAATATCCATTGGGTTATTGAAAAAAAATTATCCATTGTTTTTTATGTATTTTAAAACTTTACCAGAAATTACATTTAATAGTCGATGCAAAAAACTCTTAAAAAGTTTTTTTCTTTACTCATAAGCAATTTAAAATTGATAAAATTTGATAAAAAATCACGCGACTACAAACGCGCTATGATTGGACGGTATGTTTGTGACGTCCTAATGTTAAATTAATTCTCAATAGTATAGTGTCAACGGCTTCTACATGTAAATTGACTAAAAATATCCTAAATTTAGTGCAAAAAAATTATTTATAATAGCTTGTTTAGTCATGTGTGATAGTTTACGGTTAGGTTGACAACTAAACTTGTGCGGTACTACATCGACTTTAATTTTTTCTACTTCCCATTGTAGTATAGTGAATATAATTCTCCACGTCTTCTTTCAGCTAAAAAACATCAAATCATGTAATTATTTAAATGACATTATATAACAACGGAAGAATCACCACTACATAGACTTTTAAAATTTTAATTTCGTATAGTACACAACCTAGCGCGTAATTAAAATATAAAATACTAAATTAAACCGAAACCATTCAATAACCGTGTACAAATTTATTATTTAATCGTTTTAACTTATTCATAGAATTTTTTTTGATGCTATGATTTTTAAAAGTTATGATTCTGGAGTTTAGTTAAAAAATTTTATTATCGAATTCTATTTATTCAATTTATACATTTACATAAATAATTATTAATTACTATATTATTATAAAAGCACGATAATCTTTACGGTTTGACATTTTTGATATATTTATCAATATATTGACGACAATAACAAGATTTAATCGATTAAAAGTCGAAACATTGTATCAGCTGTATGCTACGATGAGTAAAAATAGACATTGTGACGTTACACACGCTCTGGTTTGTTCCGGAACTTTCGGTGTTTCCGGTACTGGGTTCAAAAATGTATTTTTAATGTAAGGTCACTTTTGAATTAGAGCGAAAAAAAAACCCAATTACGTAAAATACAGAAAATAATATATCCAGAAAACATTATCAAATTACGACTTAATATATAGTAAAATATATCAAACACCGTTAACCCTTCTATCGCGGTAACAATTGCGATTTGAACATGTTTATTATAATAATAAAATTTTCACGGTCCGCTACATATGTCCATAAAGGCTCTACTACTAACTCCTTCAATAACTATTCAAGATTGAAAAATGGTCTACATCTTTCCAGGGGCAATCAGAGTAAACAAACAATAATTTAGAGTGAATAATTGTAAACAATGAAGTAGGCTTCTCTGTTTCCACTGAGCGATAGAAAATAATTTGTTTACATTAGTTTCAAAATTACAGGTTCACAATTACCCCCCCCCCCCCCAATACATGAGGTATATGTAAACACTACGGGCTCATTGTAAACTTGATTTTTTACAAAAAAATCTAATTTTTTTAATAAAAAATGAGTAACATCTTTCAAACTAACCCATAATGGACACATACAAAAAGGAAGCCGAAATAAGCGTTATTAAAAATTTTTCGGGATGTCTAAACTAAAATTGATAAAATAGTTTACAATTACCCCAGCTCACCCTATTTCAAATAATCAGAGTATGCAGAGTATGGTAATGTTTGTTAATCATATTCAGGATGTTCAAATTTGACTTGACCTTTTAGAAGAAATTTCGAAATGTTTATTTTTGTATATGGCAACCGATGTTTTATATGTCATCGTTTTTAATATTAAAAAATAAAAGAAACTTTTAATAGGTTTCACTACACAAAAAATTAATATTTACAATAATAATTTGAAAATTAAGGTAAAATTTTTAATTAAAATTAATTAACATGTTGAAAAGTAAATATAGCAGACGCTGACGTATGACAACATAATTTAACATAAATAGTGATAAAAAGTAACTATTCCAAGTTGTTGAAGAAAATATTTACATGTGTAAGTAATAAATATATTAAAAAAATTATTTAAAAGTGTTGTAATCTTTTTCACAGCAGCGCCGTAAAAATTGCTTTAGGTACAATTTTATTAAAAGTAGTGGTACAGTTTTATTCAGCATAGTCCGTATCCTATTGTTCTACGCCCCGTTTTAAAAATAAATGAACTGTTATGATTTACAGAAATTATTTAATAAAAATAATTAATAACATGAGGAGGGGTATTTTTAGTAACGATCAATAACTAGGTCTTTAATGAACTAAATATTATAAAACCGTCTTGAAAATGACATTTCAGAACACCCGGAACGATGAGGTTTACAACGAAAAATGTTTCGCAATCAAAAAACAAATTTAACAAAATTTAATCACAGTGTAATATATAGAAGGAAAGTTGTTAAAGACTATATGAAAGTGAAAAAATTCAAAACCAAAACCTAGACATACCAATCAAAGATCTAATGGAAATACAAATGTGGCGCTTTAAGATTAGTAATTATCTATCGACTGTTATTGAACAATAACTCCTCTGTAATCATTGAATGTTGAAACTTCGGTTAAATAGTTTTATATATTGCGTATTGACCTACTGGTTGTAAAACCGAAGTTTCTTGCAATATAATAAAGAACTCTGATATTCTAATTAAATAATTTGTCACAAAAGGCACATTTTTGAATTGTTATCTGATATAAGTCAACTTTCGGTCACCTTTGGATGATAAGTTCCCTTTGGCTACGACCATCTTGAGCATGAGCTGTAAAATTTGTTAAGGGGGTGAATTATGGCAAATAACTGCTTATTTAAGAGTTACCTTAGTTAAGGGATCGTGCTATAATCACCCGGCAGGCTGGAATATTAGTTATTGGTATTTTGTATGTGATATTCGGTCAACACCTACATTGTAGGGATTATAACCTTAACAATGATCGAGAAGCTTTATATTCAATCGCCTATTAAGAAAGAAAACGTTATCAATAATACCTCACTGAAGACGATAGCCGCAATTGCTGTTAAAAATACATTTTAACCCAAAAAAAAAACTTAAGTATTTAGGCACTATAAATGTTAATGGTAAAAAAGCTTTCATTTATATACCTCAATAGATGGTAGGTGACAAAAAAAGATGTATATCTTATATCTAAAAGGTATTCTACGAGATACAGAGATCAGCACATTCTACGAATTCTGAAGGTGAGGAGATTTTCGAGGAGACAGTTCCTTGTCCCAAATATTGTGTGATAACTAATACGTCGGAAAAATCACCACAACCGCAACACAAAATTGAACCTTAGGTACTTTTAGAAGCATTGAATAACATTATCGTTATAGGTGATAATTGTTAACCCTTTCCTTATTCTGAAAATTTGAAGTTATATGTTCGTTCTCCATGACATTTAATTTTAAAGGAATACTCCGCAATTGTCTCTTTTTATAAACGAAACTAGTAAATCAAGCCATATCTTGTGTCTTACAACGTTAAGGTAAAGTTGAAAGAGAAATACAAAAGTGTAACAATATGCAGGGGATTCAATTACAACTAAGCAAGTTCCGGTATATCCCAAAGTACCCAAACGCCGTCATTATTTTAATTAAACTCGCCATTTTTGTTAGCACACAGTTGTCAATATGAAAATCTTTCACCATTATTATACATACTAAAATACTTATCTTTTTTTGGGTTTTTATATGGTGTAATAATATTACCATTCAAAATTGAAGATATTGAAACAATTTTACTTCAACATCTTTAACAATTTCGTTTCAACATCTTTAACCGTACGACTGTTAAAGCTATTGTAAATTTTCAGTAGGTTCAAGAGTTGTAAATTTAGTTAGTATTGATTATGTTTTATGTAAACCTTTTCTTTATTTATGATGTTACATAACTTACTGCCCTCTAACGTATTGTCAACTATCTTTAAGTTACAAGATTCCTTAAATTCCTTAAATGAAATAATGTCCAGATTTGTTACGTCTATGAGACCCACTTGTTAAAATACAAACTTTTTAATGTCGATATCTCTTGACAATATGCAATAACAGTAAATTACGAAAAATGTCATAGATAATAGGTTTTAGTTTCTTTCATACAATAGGGACCCTTGAAAAAGTGGTACACTTGTAAATAGTTAGTCAGTCAGTTATCGAGTTTCTCTCGGGCAAGATGTACGAAAAATTACAGTTTATCGTGTACAAATCTGCGTAAAACAAAGATATTTTTTTAATTCAAATATACTTATATTTTACAGTATTCATTTTATCATTCAATCATTTTGTTACATTATTATCACAAACTGCATTTTAGTTATTAAATGTGAAGATAGCGGACCGCGAAAATTTTATTATTGTAATAAACGTTTGTCAAATCGCCATTGTTAACGCGGTAGAAAAGATGAGTGGATTTTTAATACATTTGTAATACGTCGTAATTTGCTAATGTTTTCGGAATATTTTATTTTATGTATTTTTATGTAAGAAATGTGGGAATGTATGTAATTGATATTTGAGTAGAGGTTGAACAAAAAAAGGAAACATATAGGTATTAGGGTAGAAAAACAGATGTTCTGCCGAAACTGGCGTGACGAATTGTTGAAAATGTGATTTTTGTTTGGTACGTTGAAACTTGATACCTAAACGTAGCGCTTGTTAAGGACGAATGCATATTTTTAAAATAAACGATGTCGTTCAATAATTAATATGAAACCGTTCCAACGAAATAATTTTTTGTTTCTTTTTATTACTTTTGAAAAACGGGGGTGATTTTTCGGGAGTAGATATAGTTAGTTTGAAATCAGAGGGGAAGGCAGTTGCGTTTGAAGGTTTTATTGAGCTGGACGCTTTGATTTGTTTTAATTAGAAACTATCACTGTAAACCGTTCGGTCTATAAATATTTTGTCGTGTACCTTTTAGCAAAACTAAAACGCTAATTCGTTCTTTTCTTTTATGTATGTTTTAATGCAAATTTTTCCAAAAATTAATCTATAATTAATTGCCGCGGCGCCGAGTTTTAAACCGCGTATCTTAACTCGTCGTGTTCGTGGTAAAGTGTTTAACTAAAAGTAATATATTCAAGTGTAAGTAGGTATTTTTATATAAATGAAAGCTCGCAGCAAATAATTTTACAAGCATATATAACGTATTAAAAATCAAACATTGTCTTGCAAAGGTATCTCATTCACTCTTGTATTTGGATGATTTAGCATTGTTATTTTTGTTTATTTTTATATTTGTGTATAGGTGGGCCCGGTGAACGGGTACAGGATAGACCTTGGTTATAATTGTAATAGGCAATTGCCGAGTGTTTACATACTCCCGGGTCCAGATGACCATTAAACACCCCAAATTTTATTTTTATTGTTGTATAGATGAATGTGTAACTTGAGAAAGGGGCGCTGTATTTTTCTAACGCACTCAAACATATATCGGTGACGATGTTATGATCTATTTATAACTTACCCTTGTAAGGCTTTGTTTTAATGAGGTTTTTTTTGTGTCAGTTTGTTTAATTAGAATTGTTTGCCTGCGAACGGATTTCTCTTTATATGTAATTTATTGTAATTTTACGTATATATTTCGTGCTTTAGTAGTAGCCACTAAACAACTGTGTACGTGTAATTTCCTTGTCTATTTTCTTTTGTCCTTGCCTCTACCTTATTATAACTTGAACAATTTTACTGTTGTATTTTATATTACCGTAGTTTGTCTTATTGTTTTATTTGCTAATTTACTTAAAGACCGGCAAGATTGGTTGTAAAAGGGTCACATGTTTGGTATTACAATTTTTATTCCATTTGACACAATTTTGAGGTCATTACATTGTTTTTTTATTGTGTTCATGTGTAGCTAAACTGCTTTTTATTTATTTTTCTCTTAATGTTACAATTTTTCACGCACTTTAACCTGAATCAATGGTGTTTTGTTATATATTTAACCCTTTGTTTGTGATTACTTTTACAAGTACTTTATTTTAGGGTTATTAATTATATTCGTTAATTATTCATGATAACATGTTTACTCTATCTTATCCATTTTTAAAGGATTTCATTTTCTCAGTAATTTCATATTTAATACCTTTATGTTTGTCTGTAGCCCTAAGTAGTAAACGTAATAAGTTTCTATTGTTCATGAACTAGTTGTTTTTTCAATTTTGTAAAATGTAATAACTTTTTATGGTAAATCCATCCTTTCTTAGACAGGTTATTTGTTGAATGTCATAAATCCTTCTACTGGCAAAGAATTTAAACTTCTAGCAATTGAACCCCTTATTAGTTTCCAAATCCTAAAATAAATACAACCTCTATAATCCGGAAATTACTTCAACACTAATTTAGTCATTCCCACGGTTCCTATTTTTTCAAATCTAACCAATCACAATTCGCATTACTTACCACAGTATTTAGCAATCCTATTTAGTGCCTCCCATTTTCACCCTTTCTTGATTCAAAATTATATTTTCAAGCGACAGTAAAAATATATACCTCTTACTATAAACATCACTTTACTCTATAAATTGAATGTAAATTTTAACATGTATGTAACTCAAGTGTAACACTTTTATTTGCTAAATTATTTATAAAGGTGTAGAGTAGTTAATATAATTATTAAAATTATCTAACTCTCTTCTTATTACAAGTATACCTGACTAACACGAATTAAAGCAAAGTTAATCCTTCAGGATAATTGTGGAAGCACGTTATCCATCAAAACACACTTTCATTGTTTTTTTTTGTGTTATTTGATTTATTAATGTACTTGTGCAATTACTTATTTATGAATCGTGGTTTTATTGGTGGTTCTTTCCCACAATAGTACATTAACGGGCTGAACCATCATTGCGCAAAGCTTGTTAATATTAATTTGAGTAGTTTAATTTTTTTACCTGCCCCACATGATGCAACACTTAACCTCATCCAGCCTATCTAATTCAAATAGCACAACGGTACCTACCACTAGACGGCCAATTCTTTTGATCAGATTTGAGGTTCGCGAGTAATTAAATATCAGGCTTGTAAAAAATTCTAATATTTAAATTATTGTCAGGAATGTATATGTAAGGCAAGTAATTAAGTTGAGTAATAGTAACATTGTTGTCAGTAAAGTCAAGATAAATCATTTAGCGATTGTTTTGTTCTTGAATTTGCATTATTGCGAATAAGTTCAATTACACTTTTCAAGATAGGGTACCTGGGGGCTACAAACGATATTTAATTTTTTAAATTTAATTGCACACGAATAATATTAGCGAGTCATCGCACGCGAGCGACAGTGTCGCGATAAATAAATCGAGCAGCACAGTTGCGAAATTAAAACAACCACGAAGATAACTGTAAGTGTTATCGAAACGTTTATCTTCGACAGTAGTAATATTATCTTTCAAAATTGTTAAAGATGTTAAAATAAAATTGTTTCAACATCTTTAACAATATTGAAAGATAATATTACTACTGACGAAGAGTGTTTTCGAAAAGTTTACATTGTATAACTTAATATACAAATACACCATATAAAAACTCAAAAAGATAACTATTTGAATACAGTTGCTAAATTTCATATTTCTGCGCCTAGTCGTTCACTAATTAATTTTGCCCTAAGGTCAATCTGACGGATATTACACAAATGGAAAGGCCAATTTCAAACGTCCATTTACGTTAGAATTTGCTCAACCAAAATATTGAGGCAAGTTGGTTCAATGAATATGTTTGGACCTTGATTTGAAAGTATTTCTAGACAGCCGCAGAGATGCATATGGTAATTTATGCAATCATGTTCGTTAAATTAGCTACATCATATACTACTGAAGACTGTACAATTAATTTTATTAATACAATTTATATACATATTAGCATAAAGTGAAAATAGAGTTTGAATACTTCTTGTTCCGGAAAGTAGTGGCATCGAAGAACAAATGATCACGTATGCGAGCCAGAATTTATGATATTTCATCTTATGTTGTTCACAATTAATGGTAAAGAAAGTGTGTGTCCACAGAAAAGAAACTGTTATTCAATGTGAAACAAAATAACAACCGAAGTAGTGAGAAGGCCAACTATCATTTTTAAAAAGGACATTTTTTAATAAACTTGCTTAATATCTGATCTAATAAAGAATTACAATGAGTTAAAAATTTCGTTACTACCAGAAAACAGTGCAATTGTGTTATGATATAACGAAAACAGAATGTATACATTCAATTTAATTAATCACTACGCAAATTAAATTATATGTGAACTATGTTAATTACTGTATAGAAGCATGATAAAAAAATCACTGCGATTTATCCGGAAGTGCACCTTTCTCTTAAATGAAACTGTATAAATGATCTTTGTTATATAATAAAAAAATTGGTTAGAAAATTTAATTTAATTATACAATAGTCAAAATCGTCCCTTTTGTGTGCACAAAAATTACTATTATGCTCGGTTTACATGAACTAAAGCTTTTTAACTCGGCCAAACCTTTAACAGGCTTTTCAATAATCGCTTCAGGTCACCTCCCTTCATGTAATCCACTCAGCGAGCCCAGAGGTAACCATCAATTATTTAATCAAAATTGTTCGGACGATAAACCAGCATGTAATCCATTTTACTTCATACTAATACGTTATAAGAAAATAAACCCTTAGTTACCGTAACCATAAACACGTTCATAACTCCCTTGGGAAGTTATGAACTGGTATCTAGGCAGTTATAGATCTATAACTGCGCTCTAAATCATTCTAGTATAATTTGACAAATATTTGCAAACTTGTCAGTTTTTATATCCATAGTAACCACGCCTACTTAATTTTGAAAACGTTTATTTAATTTTAATAACCAAAAAATTTCATTTGCATACTTCATTTTTTACGTATTAGTATGAAATAAAATTATTTATCTATCACGGGAGTTATGTATGTTAATAGCATCGGGCAACTTAACAATCCCTCGGTACTAACGTCCCTCTGGGTTGCAATCCGTTGCCCTCGGTAAATAACATATCCATAACTCCCTTGATATAGAAATATGTAACTATGACTACACAGATTATGTTGACAAATGAATATCCTATGAGAAAGGCGCAAAATTTCCTTAATAAAAATAATAGGTTCAGGTTACTCGTTAATACGCTACCCAACAAAAAAAGGAGATCTATTACATAATTCGGTATATCAGATGATTCGATAGTATCAGTCAAATTTATGAGTTATCTATAACAGAGTAATCAAGAATCAAGTTCAATAGTGCTTACGCAAAAATGTTTTTCAATTCCAAGATTTCCAACTGTCACGCACAAACATTGCACTTTCATATTTTAAAATCTGATGGGTTTAATTCCCGGCGTTCACAAACTCTAAATTAATAATAGTTAATAGTAACGTTAAAAGTTAATAGTAACTAATGAAATTAAGGAAACCCATAATCTGTAATGTTAGAGCAGTAAGAATTACTTTGACCCACTTCGTTGAATAATTAATATTGTATTCAACGACGTTAGTAGTAACGTCAAATGTTAGTATCTGCATTTCCAAAAAAAATGTTTAACACGTATAAGAGATACATTAATAATGTCAAAGCTACTATTTACTTTGGTGAGAGTTTCATTTATACATTTAAACTTAACTTCAGAATTTGTTGTTCAACAATTAGTTAATATATACATTATTGCAATTTCGAGTTTCGATTTGACCTTAAAAAAAGAAAACTAATCATTTACATCATCAATGAATTTCTCTACTAGCATAATTTCAAAAACTCCGCCTCAAACTTCATATATTATTATGCACAATAACAATCACCACACGATCACGGTGAACTTCACGCGACGGTATGGGCCTTCTGATACTTTATTAAATCGGCAGTGCCAAAAGGGGTTATCCTTTAATTCAACCCTATTAAGAAAACCAAGATATCCACATATTAGTTTGTTAACATCGTAACTTAAAAATAGTACCCTAAAGCGAACCGCTGGGATTATAGCCCAACAGGTGACTACGGTTACAAACCCCACAGTACCCAACTTCCACAAACTCAATTCCCCAAACCAATTCAATTTCAATTTTTTTAATCAAAATACTTCCTAAATACCGCATCGAAACCTTTAATTTTAAACCAGCCGCCTTTATTCACTCGTGCAAATTACTAGCTAAAGAATGCAAAGCTTGCAGTCTTCCGCAATTTTAACAAGTCAACGTCTCACTGGCAACAAATATGTTTATTTAAAACTGGTAACTTAATAATTTAGAAAACCATTATCACAAAGTTTTAATACATTGCAGTTTTATATTCTAAGCCCTTGAAATGGGCATATGATATCATTTCCAACTCTTCATCATCTAAATGCGGCTTTTTATTCACACACATAAGATGGAAAATTTAATTCAATAAAAAGCAATGTAACATATTTTTTGGGGGTGCGTAAATTCTAACTACTTAACAATACTTCATGATATTCTCAATTCCACGAAAAATAAGATTTCTGCATTATAACTGCTCTAAAAATTCCACGAAACTTCTTCGTGTAGCTCAAAAGATCAAAATATCCACTACCAGACTCATTCATTTTGTCTTTCAGTTTTACCAGAAACAAGCTGAAACAGCTAACAAAAAGGAGATCAAACCATTCTTAAATAACTCCCGGAGCTCATTGGCGGTAGCCACTTCTCAAAACAGAATACGATTCAACTTTATGTTTTTGAAGAGAACAGTCGACATACATACCTTTCCGTCTAAACCTAACAAGCCACCGAGAATCATCGTCATTTCAAGGTCCGTTGCAATCATGAAGCGAGGCTTTAAATATTCAATTCGTAACTAAAGTTTAGGGTTATGTTATTTAAAATTTCTACTGTACATAGTATCCAACATACAATTACAGTCACTAATATACTCTAATGAAATATTGTAACAAATAATTAGTAATTAAATGATTTATTTTATAAAACCAATACTCTGAGTTGAACTCGTATTTTTTTGATATACATAATTCATATCTGCGGTTATTTATCGATAGCGGAAATACGCCTACTTTTAAACGGCTTAAAATTTTAAACTCGCTATATCTGAATGTACCGTCCGAAAATTAGAAACCATAGTCAATCAAATTAGAGAAAAGACGCGCATTTTTTGAAAAATGTTTCGGAATTCGAAAGATTTCGATTTCCGAAGATATTTGGAAAAACCAAAATTACAAGTTCATAACTGTTTATTTTTCTGGCTTCATTTGAATAAGAATGAAAAAGTAAATCACTTTCATATTGACACTTTCTGCAAGAGGGCGCTCATTAAATTGCCACCCAACGTTTCTCCACATAAAAACAGTAATTGTCGTTTACTATAAGGACCAGAAAAGGGGACGCTATAATTAAAATGAAATTTTTTAAACTAGTTTGATGGTGTATCACAAAATTTACCTCTAACATTTAGTCCGCAACAAATCATCGCCAACTTTGTTTTACTATTCTTTAAACAGGAGGAAACAAGATGCACTCTACCATTGATTTCATAGCATTTTTTAAATACTTTTTTTTAAATTTAGGAAACCAACTGCATTTATATTACGGTTTCCAACTCCCCCACATCTCTTGTCTTGAATCAATATTAAACTGTCTAAAATCATGTTTAGTGTGTATAGTAAATTCATGAAATAAGATACGCCTATGGCTTAGACCAGGAGTGTTCATGATTACGGCTCTTCTGTATGCGCGAAGTGGCGGTTGTGTGGGTGTGTGCGCGCACGTGTGTATGTATGTGTGTTGTAAACACGATAGCGGAATGATGAAATTTGGCATACGGCTAGTACAGTAAAATCGTAGATTCGTATTTTGGGACATGTAGGACTACCGGAAGTACACACTGAAACATCGAAAATGAACAGGGCTATGCAACCAACATTACAGGAGCTAATTTACGTTTTTAGAACGGTCTATACACAGTCGCTATTACTAAATGGTGTAGTAGTTTATTACCATTTTCATTCTAATTAAGCATAGCAACCTTTTGAAAAATTATTTATATTGTCATTTTAAAAACATTTTCCCATTATGTGTAAATTGGGTTGCATAGCCCTGTTCATTTTCAATGATTCAGTGTTTACCTGTTAACCCACACAGTTTTTAAATTTTTTCAAGTAAATTAGTCGTTTAAAATACAGCTATTAAATTTCAAGCTAATCGAGGCACTAAAAATGGTATTTAAATCAAAAATTATTCTTATATAAATTGACACTTTTAACAGAGATATACATCTAACTGGGATGCTGCCGAATCAATAACAATCGTGAAAAACGCATATATACGTAGTTTGAACTTTACTAATGATATAAAAATGGACAAAAATAGTAAAAATTAAAAAGCTGAACAAATTTAATATTTCTCTATAATTTTTTTTTTTGTAACTTGTTTCATATTAGTTGAGTTGATCGGCCTGTTACCACAGTTCTTGCTTTTTGAGCGCGACGTTTCCTGTCCTGAGAAGAACTGTTTTCGCACTTGAGTCGACTTCATATGTTTGATTTTTTCTCAAGCACTATAATATATACCTATATATATATATATATATATATATATATATATATATATATATATATACATATACACACACACACACACACACACACACATACCGGGTGTCCAAAGCGTCACGCGGCGGAAGATTGTGGATTCGACGTTGATTATTCAATAAAATCAATTATACAAAAGTTATATGGTTCCAATACGAGCATAACTTAAAAATATTTTAGCACTTACAGGGTGATTCGTAAAAGTGGGGGGGGAGGTGTTTCAACTTTTTTATTTTAAATGTAACACTCTGTATATCATTACATTTTTGGATAGCCTAATGAATAAGCTTTTCAACGATGTAAACATTTGTACATATAAAATGCAATGTTGCCAAGTTATTTAACAAAAATGTATTTTTTTCCTGAATGTAAGGTTAGCAATAAAAATTAATTCTTGGTTTATTATCTAAGTTGAGACAAATTAGTTCAGGGACATAATTAAGCTAGGTATAGGCTTTGAAAAGATGTAAACGGTTTATTGATATATTGAATAGGGGAGAAAACGCTCCGTGTGAAACTTTATCGTGTTCAACGTACATCAATTATCTTATTTCAAATGGAACACCCTGTATATTTTGATATGGACGAATAGTACTCTTAAAGACCTAACTTTTATCTAAATATATTGATACCGCTAATTTATAGTTCTAAAAATTAATAGCGCCATGATTTAAAAACAATAAAACAAAATTTTAATGTTAATTAGGTGTATTTTAACTTGATTTCTTTCAAAACTACTTTTTCACATTTGTATTTAGAAGAAAACTTGAATTAAGAGAAGTTAACTCTAAATTTTATAATGAAATATACGAAGAACGAATTAATTCAAATGATTTACACAATAGGAGAAGCCCAAGGTAATTGAAGAAAGAAATCAACAATACACAATATAATTAATGAATATAAATACCATCCATACAAGATCCAACTCCATCAAGCGTTGGATGAATATACTTTTGAAAATAGATTAAATTACTGTCGTTGGGGATTGCAACAACCACATAATTTTTTTAATACAGTTATGATGACAGACGAATCTACTTTTCATAACAGTTATTTTGTAAATAGACATAATTGTCATTATTACGCCATGGAAAATCCACATATAATTAGATACAGAAACAATCAGCACCCATGGAGTCTCAATTTTTGGGCTGGTATTATTGGTAACGGATTATTAGGACCCTACTTTTAGGAAAACAATTTAAATCCAGTAAATTATTTAAATTTATTGCGAACCAACGTGCTACCATGGATTGAAGAGAACATCCCATTCGCTAATGAGGAAATATGGCTCCAAGAAGATGGCGCTCCTGCACATTCGGCTCGTGATGTGACGGAGTTTTTAAATCAGCAATTTTTCTGATCGTTGGATAGGTCGTTATGGGCCTATCAGGTAGCCAGCTAGATAACCCGATCTGACTTTCATGGACAATTTTTTATGGGGCTGTATTAAAAATGAAGTTTATAGAACATCGCCGACTACTGCAGAAAATATGAGGGAAAGAATTCAACAAGCGTTTCGTAATGTAACCCAACAAATGTTGCATAATTTACAACGTTCCTACAGACGATTGAATCAGTGCATTGAGAAAAGAGGAGGCTTGTTTGAACCTTATTTATAATTTGTTTAAGTGCACATTTGCATATGTTTGACTTACCTACTTCTTGTTCTTGTTAATTGTTTATTTATTATTTCAATATTACATTATTTAGTTTATTGTTTATTTAATAAAATTAATTATTACTATTACTAATCTGGGATTGTGACTTGAAATTATGCCACTCTATTAAAAGGAAAAGGCCACGTATTTCATTCCCCCCCCCCCCAAGGGAGAGGGCGGGCTGCTCGAGCTTTCCCAGCTCCTTCAGCCACAATCATGGATTCCCAGCATACATACATACATTACGTATATATGAATGGTGGGATTAAGGATGGGTGTGGTCAGGATAGGATCGGAAGGAACGGAGTTAGGGTTCTGAGGGGGAAAATACTACCCCAGCATTCGCCTAAGCAGCTGGACATGGTGTACATATACGCAGCGACCATGCCGCTACATGTGTATGAGGAAAACCCCCTGAAAAAAAACTCATACAAGGTAGACGATAACTGGAATCGAACCCATTACCTCCCGAATGCTAAGCAGGTCGTATCACCACTACGCACTACCAGCTCGGTAAATCGTTATAGAAAAATAGAAAAATTAAAAAAATAGAAATATTTTAAAAACTATAAATTTTAGCGGTATCAATGTATTTAGATAAAAGTTAGGTCTTGAAGAATACTATTCGCCCATATCAAAATATACAGGGTGTTCCATTTTAATAAGACAATTGATGTACGTTGAATATGCTAAAGTTTCACACGGAGCCTTTTCTCCCCTATTTATTATATCAATAAAACGTTTACATTTTTTCAACGCCTATGCCTAACTTAATTATATCCCTGAACTAATTTGTCTCAACTTAGATAATAAACCAAGAATTAATTTTTATTGCTAACATTATATTCAGGAAAAAAATACAGTTTTGTTAAATAACTTGGCAACGTTGTATTTTATATGTATAAATGTTACATCGTTGAAAAGCTTTTTCATTAGGCTATCCAAAAATCAAACGATATACAGGGTGTTCCGTTTAAAATAAAAAGTTGATATATATATATATATATATATATATATATATATATATATATAAAATTAATTTTTTTCGTGGTTGCGCAGTAGTTTATTGCGCATGGTGCGCCGCAACTTATTATGCAAGTGTATTGCGCTTAAGCCCTTCGCGCATTATTGGGATCCATATGGGTTTACTTTACACACTAGCTTCGCTTATTGGATTTTCTGCTACTGCGATGTATGGTGGCTTCTTTGAGTTTCCGGCGATAAACCTGGTATACAGAAATCAATCTAAAATATACGAATACTGGAAATCAAAGAAAATAAATGGCAAGTACATTGTTAAGTTTTTGCAAGCATATTTAAATGTCTTCATTTGGCGCACAGTGAATGAAATGCGCGAAATTGATAGTGCATCCATTTTTTACGGGCCTAATAAATTATTGAGAAGTAACAGTTTAAGTTTCAGCCAGAACGAAAACAATAACATTAAAAGTTATTATAAAAAGAAACTTTTGAGTTAAATGGCTTTTTGGAATGTGCAAAAACATTTAACTTGTTTAAATATTATACAGCGTGTCCAAGATAAGAATGAATAGCATGGGGATATCTGTAACGGTAAGGGATAGAAGATCGGTTAAATGAGACAAAAGTTAGCCAATATTGAGATTATTTTTATGGCGTTTACAAATTCCAAATACATTTAATAGTTTTAAAGATATTTAAAAAAGGAGAAGCAACTATGAAAGAAACCGCAAATAAAAAAATTACAAAACAGTGTTCATTTTATTCCACAAAAAACACAAAGTCTGCTAAAAAGTTTATTATCAAAGCCCTCTGAAAAGAATCTAAAATACTTAACGAATGCATTTATATTGATCTGTTTATTTAGTTTATTATAATGATTCATAGTTGGCATTCAGCAGATTTGCTTCTTGGTCTATTGATTTTATTTAAATTACTGTTTTGTTAAAATACATAAAACGCTCACAAAATTGAATACTTAAGTGAACAAAAGCAAAACTATAAATTATAATTAAGTAGGTACTCGTACTTTTTTGCAATAAAGATACAAACTCAAAAAATAGCTATTTGGATTGATAGGGAGGAAAGTAGACGAGGGCAGCAACTGCAGAAGGGAGGAAAAGACACTTTACTCCAGTGTCATACATATGATTTTTTCCAACACCTTCATGAAAACTGTAAATAATAAATAAAAATGTGAATTTGGAAATTTAGCGTCGAATCTAGTAGTTATCGTTACCAAGGAGTCAGAACAACAAACATTCGATAATTTTGAAATTTTTGATTGATCCACAAGTCTGTCTTGAAAAAACGTTGCGTTCTCAAGAAAATGGCAGAGATTGAAGAAAATGATGAAAATTCAATTCCTGAAGACATCATGGAAGAGGCGAAAATATTAAATTTAAGTTTATTACCAGAAAAACAGAAAACAGAAAAACTACGGTATGAAAAGGAATACTATCTCTTGTTATGTTGGATGAGCGAAAGAAAAGTTAAGAGGATAAGTGAAGAGGTAATTTTAGCCCATGTTCTACAACTGTCAACAAATTTACGATCTTCAACACTATGATCAAAATGGTACATGCTTCGATCAACGGTTTTAATAAAAGAAGATTTGGATATAAAATTTCCTAAATTAGTGGCAATATAAAAAAAAGGGAGCTGGATACAAGCCGAGAAGGCTGCTACTTTTACCAGAGACGAAATTAATAATTTTATCATCGAAGCACCGGATGAACAGTATTTAATGTCTAAGGTATAATCTATTTGGTATTAATATGTTTCACTATTAATTCGTTGTTATCGTTTAGGTTGCTTTAATTATTGCTATCTGTGGTGCTTGCCGGTGTGATGAATTGTGCCAAATGGCTGTTAAAGATGTTCAAGATAAGGGAGATATTATAGTAATAACCCTTCCAGATACAAAAACCAAAATACAAAGAGTATTTATAATCACAAATAGTACTATTAGAGGCATTAACGTTCTTGAATTGATTAGAAAATATGTCTCTCAGAGACCGACTAAAACGGACCATTCACGTTTCTTTATTTATTATGGTAAATGAAAATGTTCAGTGCAAGTGGTGGGAAAGAACACATGTCAAAAATGCCCCACAAAATTGCTAAATACTTGAAGTTAACCAATCCGGAACCTTATACAGGACACAGTTTAAGAAGGACTTCTGCATCACTATTAGTTGAAGCCGGTGGAGACATACTCACAGTGAAAAAACATGGGGGCTAGCGATCGACAACGGTTGCTGAACGTTATTTAGACCAATCTATTTCAAAGAAATGCCAAGTTGCTAATAAATTTATTAATGGACCAACTTCTTCATCAACTATTATATCAGATATTTCTTCAGCTATACATGTCTCTTCCAACATTTCCTTCGGTTACAATACGAAGAATATCCCTGCTAATTTCACGAATCCAATTAGTTTTAATAGTCTTACAAATTGCACATTCAATGAAAAATCTTAATTTAGTTTATTTAAAATGTTAAATAAAAATTAATGTAAATTTAACACTTTAATAAATATAATAAAAAATTAAATTTTTTAGCGGGAGCCAAAATATTTTGCCTCCCTAGGGAGGAAAAGTGACACTTTCGTCACGAAAATTAGGAAAGAAAATTGAATTTTCGATAAAGGTGTTGGGAAAACTTCTTGCATTAAATAGAAGGAAAGTATTTAAATTAAAATTAACCTCAATTATCTATATTATTTACTGTGCGTTTTTTTTTTGTAATATTTAAATTAGCCGAACTTTTCTATTTATTTATCGTCACTTGTAATATGGTCATTATATTTCTGAACATCCCCCGTATAGAAATTTGCCAAATTCTCACGCGCGCGCAGGTCATGGAACGGATTTACCTACTTAGTCGCTCCTGAAATCAGTCACTTTTGGTACGAATGTCACAATATACCTAGTCTTATTTAGGTAGTTGGAGAAAAATACATTTATATCTATCTGGTTTTAAAAATTTACTTATTGCTTTAAATACATGTTTATTTTGCATACAAAAATGTTTTATTTTCTTACAGGTGAAGGTAGAAATTGAAATTTTTGACATCTGTAATAAGTACCTGTGCATTTTATATTAATGTTCTTTTTCAACAAGCATCCACTATTTCCTTAGAATGTTCAAGTAAACAACAGAAAACGCCTGTAAATACTTTGGAAATATCTGGAAATATTTATAAAGTATTTCCGAAAATGGAAATACTTTTTTTCGATTTTCTAGTTCAGTAAGGTGTAGAAATATTTAATGTATAAATGACAATGGTCTTTTTGCGCACGGCTTGGTGGCCGCCCGCGATGCGCGTCTGCGATTTAAGTCGCCGCTAACAGAGTAAATTTTGTTAGGCAAACATGATAAGTAAAAAAGGTTAAATTAATCGATAAAAAATTGTGTAATTCCTTGAGTTTGCCTAAATCCTGCAATCATTAGTTTAGGCACCAAGTACTTGTATATTTGTAAATATCAATGTTTATTCTCGTTATCAGTTTGTATTGCATACAGATACACAATAATTATTTAAATATATTAACTTAACCTTCTTAGTATCGGGTGGCGTGAATCGTCTCCCGGGGTTATCTTATTTTGTGTATTGATTGTATTTAAGGCATTATATTTGGGTCTTACTTTTTTACATTGTTCATTAAACATTAAGTACCATGGTTCGATAGCATAAGAAACCTCCAAGAAATTTTGAAAATTAGAGACGAAAACTCCACTGGGGTGAGGATGTACCCCCCGTGGTAGCGGGCGTTTTAAAATTTTACGAAGTGGTTTGTGCAACTTTCTGTGAAATTCCTTTACTGCCACTCCGGAAATCGTATATCAGATTGACTAAATAAGGTAATTCTTTCGCCATTAATTATTATGATAACGGAGTCTAAGCGGTAATTAGTATTGTTGTGCAGTGCATTGAAGGTTCCTATTGCTATTGTACTATTTCGATAATGTAATAATTCTTATTTGTATACATGTTCATTATATAGGTATTTATCTCACTCCAGGAATATCATGTGATTGCTATACATAAGTAATCGTAATTTACTAAAATTTATAATAGGTTCTTCCAGGTTACTGTAGACTGTGAAGCGATTGCGTGCGCTTTGACAATGGAGAATATATAGATTCATCTCTAATGAAAAGGATTGTTCATTTGGCTGAAACTTCTTTTCATTCCGGTGAGTCAAATTATCCATGCCAATTTTACACAGTAAAATTGTTCTGTATGCTTGTAGATGAGGAACTCGAAACCTGTAATCATCCTGATCTACGCATGGACGAAGATGCGTCAATCCATTCTAAGTCATCCAGAAAATATTTATTTGGTTGCTTCACTATTTTTTTTAAAAATCTGATTTTTTTAAAGCCAAACCCTTACACGTTGGAAGTTGAAAATCATCATTATTAAAATTTTTCTGTCACCAGTTTTTGAATGGTGGCCATACTTATTCGGTGAACTGCTACAATTCAAGCGTCTACACCAACACCTGTATCTCCTAATCTATTTGTCCTACCACTATGGAACGAAAAGAAAATTATTCAGAAAATAAAGGGCTACATTTTTGGTTGAAACACTTTTTACCCAAATTTAGGTCTTAGGGGTGAAAATAGAGGCAATATTTTCACATTTCTAATCCATTTTTTCAATTTTTAAGGATGATATTTCTTGAGAAGGATTACAATATGCAAGACAAATTTATTTTTACAAATACTTAGAAGGTATGCCTACTTGTCCACCAAAATTCACGACTCTGCTTGCACCCTATTTCTTGAAAAAATTTACAAAAATTCTCATTTTTAGGGGTCAATATCTTTGTTGGGGTAAAATATAACAATCTGAAATTCTGGCCAGGGGTAATACTTTATGACAGTAACATGTATCCAAAATTTCGTTTGGAGTTTTGACTAAAAGCTGAGATATGACAAGGTAAATGTGCAAAAAAACCGCTTTACAGAGGGCGTAGATAAACTTGAACTGTGAATAGTCCGGTTTATAATTGCTTTAAAACACGCATTACAGTAGAACCCCTCTAATCCGCCCTCAGCTGATCCGTCGCTCCGGTTAATCCGACCGTGCCGACTTGTCGATTACTCACCGCCCGTCGAGCGCCACGCGCCAGTGTTTACAGTTTGTAAACAACCCGCTTCAGTGCTGTGTCATCTCTCGTATTGCTTCTGTCCATGTGCGTGTTTTTGTACTGCACTGTGCAGTTTTATGCTTTGTTGGTTTTAAAACACTGTTCTTCATTGTTCGCTTTCTTCCGTATTCGCGATATGTACATAGTATTACTTGCTAGATTCATTGTGTGTACAGGTTGTCCCATTTTGGTTGTCCTCGCAGGGTATCTCAGTTATTAGCGAAGATACAGAGATGCGGTTTTCGCGAACGTTGGCTACTTTTTTGTGAAACGAAAGATGACACAAACATAATTACTCTAGCTCTTCTCATTTTTGAGATACAGGGCGTTTTTGAAAAAGTTGCATTTTGAGACAGCCCCCGTATCTCAGCTATACGATAACTTATAGAAAAAGTGAAAAGTGTTCTTTATATAATTTTTTCCGTAGAATGCAGTGCTGTTTTCAGAATGAGTATACGGGGTCAGGTCAAAAGTTATCGGGATCAACTTCATTTTTTTAAATGGGACACCCTGTCTATTTTCTCATAATTAAATTTTCCTTGTTCTAAGCATTTCAAATATGTATAGCATTCATCATTTTTTTATACAAATAGCGCAGTATTTCAAATTATTAACTGGATTTGTTAGTGGCCTTTGGTACTGCAATTGTTTTACCATGGCAACTTCATTTTTTGACATTTGTCAATATTTGCAAATTTGTTGATTGTTGAGATCCTTATTGTTAGTAAAGTTTTCAATATTCTTTTCGTTATTTTGAATTTTTACAAAGTTTCAAACCATGGCGAATAATTTAGGGTACGAGAACTATGAGAAATTAGATATGATTGGGGTTTATTACCAAACAAATTTTAATGCAGAGCAAGCGAAGGAAATATATTTTGAAAGGTATTTATATTTACTGGAATGTTAGTCATCATTTGAGTTAAATAAAATGTGAATATTATAGATTTCCGGAAAGAAGGCAACCGTGTAAAAAACATTCATTAGGTTAAAACAAAATTTGGAAAATCACGGATCGTTTGAAAGGCCACGCGCCAAAACATATAGAAAAGAAAACGAAGAAAATAATGAAATAAATGTCCTTGCAGAGGTCACTGTTAACGAAAATTATACGTCTTGCAGAAAAATAGAAGAATCGGTGGGCATTTCAAAACGAAAGTATCAAAATATTTAAAAATACCATTATAAACCATATATACCTCAAGTCATCCACCACTTGCATCCGGGTGATGCTCAATTGCGTATCGATTTCTGTAGATGGTATATTCAGAAAAGTGAAGAAAATGGTAATTTTGGTCGTTTAGTTATATGGTCGGATGAAAGCCATATAAGCTCCGCCGGAATTTATAATCGTGCAACGAATCGTTTCTGGTCTAACGAAAATCGGCATGTTACCGTGATCCGTCAGCAGCAAGGCAGGTTTGGGTTCAATGTGTCCTGTTTCATTTTAGGAGGCAGATTAACATTTTACATGTTTGAAGGCAATTTGAACCATCAACGATATTTGGAAATTTTGGACATTTGCCTTCCAGAATTGATTGATGATATTCCGTTAGCCCAGCTAAGAGGTTTATTTTCAGCAAGACGGGGCACCTTGCCACAATGCAAGACTAGTAAGAGATTACCTCAATACAATGTTTCAAAACCATTGGATTGGTAACAATGGACCAGTTAATTGGCCAGCAAGGTCCCCAGACCTATCAATTTTAGATTTTTTTGTGGGGCTACCTTAAAATAAAATTCATCAAAGACGGTATGAAACTCAAGAAGCTTTGATGAATGCTACAAGAGAAGCCTTTGAAGAACTACGTTTAAGACCCTATTTTTATTAAGATCCATTCAAGAAATTCTTCGGAGATGTAGGATTTGTCTTGACCATAATGGTCAGCAAATTGACCAATATTTATAAAATTTTAATTCTTCTTATTTTCGTTTGTCTCTAAATTTATAAATACATCCAATATTTATATGAGTTTCAAATCAACAATTCTGGAAATAAAATAAATTATTTTGCCGAAATTTGTATCTTCTTCAATGACATATAATTACATAATGATGGTTTTCTATATTAGGCACAAAAAAAAACAATAGAAGATTACGAATTCAAAGCCTACTAAGAAATTCAGTTAATAATACAAAATACCACGCTATTTATCAAAATAAGTGATAATTGTTATATATATTTGAAGTGCTTAGAACAAGAGAAATTTAATTATGAGAAAATAGACAGGGTGTCCCATTTAAAAAAAATGAAGTTGATCCCGATAACTTTTTGACCTGACCCCGTATACTCATTCTGAAAACAGCACTGCATTCTACGGAAAAAATTATATAAAGAACACTTTTCACTTTTTCTATAAGTTATCGCATAGCTGAGATACGGGGGCTGTCTCAAAATGCAACTTTTTCAAAAACGCCCTGTATCTCAAAAATGAGAAGAGCTAGAGTAATTATGTTTGTGTCATCTTTCGTTTCACAAAAAAGTAGCCAACGTTCGCGAAAACCGCATCTCTGTATCTTTGCTAATAACTGAGATACCCTGCGAGGACAACCAAAATGGGACAACCTGTACAGTTGTTTGTTTTTAAACACGTCAGGAGAGAAACGTGAACACGTAACTCTATCACTAAATGAAAAAATAGGAGTGATACAAGGACTGGAACAAAGGAGAATCGCTCCAAAAAATTGCAAAGGAGCTCAATGCAGCCGTTACGACAATTAAGGATTGGAGAAAAAATCGGAAAGCCATTGAATCATATACATGTACGATTGATGGTGAAAACGCTCTTAAGAATCGCAAAACACTAAAAAGCCTAAACTTAAACTGCTTGATAACGCATTGTGGGTGTGGTTCTGTTAAGGAAGAAGGAAAGGAACCCCGATATCAGCGCAAAATTTAAAAGAAAAGGCAATAGTTTTGCACAAAAAACTGCAAGCCGGAAGTGAGTTCGTAGCTAGTGAGGGCTGGATTGATCGCTGGAAAACCAGTCATGGCGTCCGGTTCGTTTCAATTTCTGGTGAAAAACTATTTGCTGATGCCGAGGCTGCTAAGGAGTTTTACGTGAAGTTCCAAGAAATTGTCGAAGAAAATGAACTGTTACCTTGTCAAGTTTATAACATCGATGAGACAGGGCTAAACTTTAAAATGTTGCCAACCAAAACGCTTGCAGCTTCAAATAAATCCGTGACAGGAACGAAACTTATGAAAGAAACAACTGGTAGAACCCCATATGCGAAGGAGGATAGGCAACTGGATCACTCGATCAAGATTAACCCTCGCGTCGGCGCAATCAATCTGACAGATTGTGCGGGTACAATGCTTAAGATATTTTCGCCGTTTGGAGACTGCGCAGTCTACTATCACGTGTAGCTTGTCACTTTGCCATAACGAATTATTAGTATTGTATAAAAGTTTGTGTATAGTGCACATGTTTTGATAATAGTCGAATAAATCTCACAGATCCATTGCGACCGATTGTGAAACATTTTGCGTTTGTTATTAAAAATCAGTATATTTCTAAAGATATAGTGTGCATGTTAGTTTCTACGTATATTTAATTAATCATACACGTTATCCTATAATAATTTATCAGATTTTCTGCGCCTGCTCAAATAATCTTTATAAAAACATGGATCGTCCTGGTAGAAAATATAATCCATCTGATCCAAAAGATGCTGAAATATTAAAAATGTTGATGGAATGTGACAATGAAGAAGAAATATTGGAGTTTGAAGACGAGAGTGACGAGACACAGGTGATGAATTACAAGTACAAAGTGATAATTCTGATACTGATCAAGTACCATCCTCACCCGAAAGCGATTTCTCTGAACAAACGGAAGAGTTTTTTACTGGTAGAGACAATACAACAGAATGGAAAAAAACTCAATTTCCTCAACGCGTAAGATGTCAACCATAAAACATTTTAGTTCAATCGTCTGATGTTGTAGCAATTATTGTGGAAATAAAAGCACTTATAGGCCTGCTGTATCTAGCAGGTGTCTTGTACAGTAACAGACAGAGTTCAGAAGAGTTATGGGGATATGATGGGTTTGGAGTACAAATGTTTCAATTAGTAATGAACTTGGAAAGATTTAAGTTCCTTCTTCGATGCATTCGTTTTGATGATCAAAGCCTACGTATTGAAGCTAGGTGGTATGATAAGCTTGCGTCTATTCGTGCGATTTTTACGATTTTTGTAGAAAACTGCAAAACCAATTATTCGCTTGGAGCTGATGTAACAATCGATGAGATGCTTCCAGGTTTTAGAGGGAAATGTCCTTTCACACAGTACATTCCATCTAAACCGAACAACTATCGGGTAAAAATATTTGCCTTGGTCGATGCTAATGTGTTGTACACATATAATTTAGAAATTTACACCGGAAAGCAACCTGATGGGCTGTATCAAATGAGCAATAAGCCTAGTGACATTGTAAAACGACTAACAGAACCGGTGTATAACACAGGGCGAAATATTACAGCAGATGATTGGTTTACTAATATCGACCACGTAAACTTCCTCCAAACAAAAAAAACTTTCTTACGTAGACACTATCAAAAAAAATAAACGTCAACTTGCTCTAAATTTTGTGGCAACAAAAAATAGGCAAGAGAAAACAAGTTGATTTGGCTTCAAAAGAATGCTACAATTGTTTCGTACGTTCCCAAAGAGAGCAAAAATATTATTTTGATATCGAGCATGCATTTTGATGACGAAATAGACGAAAGTACACGAGTTCAAAGAAAACCTAGTATCATTACACATTGTAATAAAACAAAATCAAGGGTGGATTTGGTCGACAAAATGTGTGCAACATACAGTGTTCAAAGAATTACGCATCGTTTGCCGTTAGTAGTTTTTTTCTCAATCCTGAACATAAGTGGTATACATGCTCAAGTGGTGTTTTCAGAAAATTGCAATAAGTTGATAAAGAGGCGTCAGTGTTTGAAAGATCTCTGTATGGAATTAGTAGCTGAGCATGTGAGTGAAAGAAGAGAAGTCACTAGGGGTATTCCGTACAATTTACAACAAAAAATGAAGATGTTAAAACTAATGGAAAATGTACAAATAGAAGAATCTTCAACTAGCTGTTTGAATAAAAGAAAAAGATGCGAAACATGCAAAGAAGAAAAGAAACAAAGATACACAAAATACTTTTGTAAACAATGTAATAAATATTTATGTTTAGGACATACAACATTAGTTTGTGAAACATGTTTTAAATCAAACGTGCATAATGATGAAGATGACTAATATTTTTGTGTCTATATCTTTTCAAATTTAGTTTAAACTTATTTACGGTTTATTAGTAAATTTATGTTTATTTATTATTGGTTTAAAAAATAATCGTTTTGTTTTTCTTTATTTAAAAGGTGTTATCTTTTTTTCTTTATTTAAAAGGCGTTATCTTCCTTTTATTAATATTTTCTTCTAAATATAGTATTCTCTTGTTATTTTTATTTCTATAGTTTCTAATCTAATATTAAACTCTGAGAAAACAATTTAAACCGGTTTAAAAAATGCCGATTAATACTATATAGTAATCTGATAGATGCATTGCGCCCGAACATGTTGCTGTTACTATTGCGCCCGACGCAGGGTTAAATAAGACCATTTAAAACATTACCAAAATATTAGATGGCATTGCAAACCAACCTAATGAATATCGGCAAGAACCGGTGCAAAAAGTGCGCGAATCCACAAAAAGAGGAAGGTGCCTCCACGTGTGCAGTAGGGTTACAGATAAGGTGACATCGAAATGTGCTGAATGTAAAAACTTTGTATGTCCAGCCCACAGCAAGTCTACAAAAATATGTCGAGAATGTAATATGTAAGTTGTAACATTAACCCTAGAACCCCAACATGGTGTATGTGACCCCATGCACAACTGAAGTAGATCTGTAGAAGACATGCGCGATTGTTGGATTTTGTGCGCTGGTGTACCTCTTGGTAAGTTAGTTGCCCAAGTATTCTATGAGTGCGAAGTTCTTGCGCTTGTTTATTTGCCGACAAAGCCATATTGTGTCAACCGCGACCCCACGTTGGGGGTAGTGTGATTTTTTTTTTATTACGAAATTGCATCTTCAAGCCGCTGTTTAACCGAAGCAGAGCTAGAAGAGATTGTTAGAAAATACGAAAAAGGTGAAGAATCAGAACCTGATGATAGTCACGTAGCTTTTGGCGACAGTGGCAGCGAAGACGAAGATAATGTTTCTATAGAGTCGTACTATTCAGATGAAATGTCTGCTGAAGACGAATCCGGTAGTTCAGATTCTGAAGACGAACTTCTAAGAAAGACGATTTATGAAAAAACCGGCATGTGTGGTACAACACGCCATTTTCTGCAAAAAAATACAAGAACCCACGCGCGTAATATTGTTCTGCATTTACCTGGAGCAAAGGGCACCGTTCGTCATGTAACAACTGAACTGAAATCTTGGCAACTCTTCTTTGATGACGGCAAGCTAGACGAAATTGTAATACAAACAAATGAAGAAATAGGCAATCAGTTAAATACAACAAAAATCAACGTTATGTTCCAGAAACAGACAAGGTAGAAATCGTTGCATTGATAGATCTTTTATATTTGAGCGGTGCTTTGAAGTCACATGATGTAAATATCGCTGAATTGTGGTCCAAAAAATTCGTAAATCTTCGTTTAGAGCCACGATGAATCAAAATCGATTCGAGTTTTTAATAAACGCCTTAAGATTTGACGATAAAGCAACAAGAATTGAAAGACAAAAAACAGAGACAAATATGCCCAGATTCGCGAGATATGGAAGAAATTCATCGAGCATTGTTCCGAGCACTACATATCTAGCGAATATGTAACCGTAGACGAACAACTCATTGGGTTTAGATTTATTTACCTAATAAACCTGATATATGTGGCATAAAAATAGTCATGGCTTGCGACGCTAAGATCTTCTACATGTATTCTGCAATACCATACATAGGAAAGGAAGAACGAATAAGTGGGGATCCGCTTCCAACGCAATATGTTTTACAATTGACATCTAAAATTCAGGGAACCAATAGAAACATAACGACGGACAATTGGTTCACTTCTTGTGAATTCGCTGATATCCTGTTAGAGAAAAAACTTACGCTGGTTGTAACACTAAGGAGAAATAAGCCCCATGTGTCATTGTCGTTTCTTCGCACTAAAAGCAAGGACTTCCCATATTCGATCATCAAAAAACAAAAAACTGTATTGTTAGTATCAACTAGGCATACAACAGGCGAAATAGATGAAACTACGAAGAAGCCGGAAATTGTCCTTTTTTACAACTTCACCAAGGGTGGCGTTGATGCTCATGATCAGCTGACCAATTTCTTAAAAAAATTAAGCATGCTTATTGAACCTCAAATGAAGAAACGATTAGCCATAAAAACACTTCCAAAGCCACTACGAATTATGATAATGGATCTCTTAGGAAACGATAACATTCTTAACACTACTGTAGAAAACACCCCTTCTAATGGTACCAAACGCTGCGCAATATGTCCAAGAAGCAGAGATAGGAAAGGGCGTGATTTATGTATTTTTAAAAACACTTCCAAAGCCACTACGAATTATGATAATGGATCTCTTAGGAAACGATAACATTCCTAACACTACTGTAGAAAACACCCCTTCTAGTGGTACCAAACGCTGCGCAATATGTCCAAGAAGCAGAGATAGGAAAGGGCGTGATTTATGTATTGTTTGTAAGAAATACTTGTGTGCTGAACATCGTCAAAGCATCTATGAATTCTGTTGTTAAACTCGCAGCATAAACTTCCAATTTTGTTGGTTTAATGTTAGGGTAGAATTAAGTTGTTCATGTTGTAGTTAGCAGCAATATAAAACATATAATCCTGTATATTATAATATTCTCCAAAATACATAAATAGATGAATAAAGATAACTGCGCTATATTTTCATTTAAATATCAAGTAACAAATGAAATAAACATGTAGTTAGCATAATTAAGTACTTTTCAAACGTAGTATCGTACAGAGTGATCAATCTCAAGTGTATACCACGTGACCAAAATATTTAAGTTGGTACCACTGATAGGTTGGTAAGAAGCTGTATTGCTCTAGCTACTCTAGAGCATGGTTCGAGTAAAAACTACGATCAGTTTCAAATCTGTATGAAGGTCATTAACTTATACATATTATAAAATATTATCTTAATTTAAATAATGACTATTTTGTATTATAAAATACAACAAAATATTATTTAATGATTGGATTACATCATTACAAAATAATGAATCGTAAGTATTTAAATGTTATAATTTCATTATAATTAAATAAAATTTACAGTACATGTTTATGGAATGACAATGTCTTTTACAACTTTTTTTTAACTCCTTAGGTACACATTAATCACACTTTGCTTTACAGCATATGTTCAAAATGGCCGCCATTAAATTGTAAACATAAGTTCACCCTACGTTGCATATTCGCAAATACGTTTTGTAACATTTCGGCACCAAGAAAATACAAAAGTGAAAAACGAAGTTATAATATGACATAAACTGACATAAACTAAAACGACTAAAACCACACTAAAAATCCAAAGCAGCCAACTGCAAAACACAACAATATTAACAACTAGGGATTTTTGTCATACCACTACAGTCCACTTGATTGATCACGTGTTATATGACCCCATGTTGGGGTTTGAGTATTAAATTTTAAGGTTGGGTTCTAGGGTTAAATCTCATTGAATTTTTATAAATAAATGCATATTTTCAATATCTTAGTTTTTTATTAGATAGAAATCAGGTAAACGTAATTAATAATCATATAATATGTGTAAGTAGTCAAGAAGACTAAGAAAAAGTATGAGATGAAAATTCACCCCACCTCGTATTGGACGTTTTAAAAATCACCTTAAACATAATATATTATACTTTATTTTTTAACTGGGAGGAGTAAACTCAAAAGACTGGTTGACAATATAAAATATCACTAAATTTAGTAACCAAAACTATTTGGGGCTAATTTTGAATTTTTAAGAATCGGTAAACATTGTTCACAGATAGGTTAGGTTATAGTAAGCACTGCAGCGATGTTATTATATCAGTAAGCTCTATTTTGGATACTTTACAGTTTTGAAGGTTTCAATTTTATTTTCGAATGAAAATTTTCCATGTTATGTACTATTTTGCTGACCTCTGATAGTGAAAGCCCATTCAATAAAGTTACAAATTTACAGTTTACTATAAATTACAAACTTATTAAAATATAATACGAAAAGAAAGAAGTGCTTTACGGTGAACAAAAAATACTACGTACAATTTCAGTCTTAAATATTTATTATACCAGGCTTATTATTGATTACAAGATTTAAATCGATCTGTTTCATTCATTTATACAATGAGGAACGACACATCTGTGGTAAATCACGACGACTTCTTTTAAAATTTTATCCAATGTTGGAAGTTCGTTGTTGTGAAAGAAGTTGTGTATTATTTGTCGAACACGTTCCTTGGTCGTCGTACATTGCTACATGTGGCCGTCCTCCAGAACTTGTAGAATGGGTAACAGCTCCGGTGTCTCTACATTCTTTCATTGTGCGGTAAACAGTAGATATCTATATCGATATACGACCCACAGAATTTCAAGAATTTTTATTTAGAGGTACGTACCTGGGAGTGTTCTAAACACGATTAAATCAAAAAAATGGAAATAAGAAAGGAATAAAAAGGAAAACTAAAATCTACTCTCACCTATCTGACTCACCTCGACATCCTTTTCGCGACAGTTGTCCCTTAGCGATTGCACATTCGGAACGAAATAAACATGGAAATAAGAAAGGAATAAAAAAGAAAACTAAAATCTTCTCTAACCTATCTGACTCACCCCGACATCCTTTTCGCGACAGTTATCCCTTAGCGATTGCACATTCGGAACGAAATAAACATGGAAATAAGAAAGGAATAAAAAAGAAAACTAAAATCTTCTCTAACCTATCTGACTCACCCCGACATCCTTTTCGCGACAGTTATCCCTTAGCGGCCTTAGCTTTACAGTAATATGCGTCGCTACAAGTGCAACAAGTATCAGCGAAATAGAATGTTACACGAAGCAGTAAGCCGTCACCGTTTCATCCGAAAAGCGCCTCTTGTGCAATCCTGTTGCGTGGTAAATCGTAAACCGATACACATAACCAGCGTTGCCATATTAGCGAATTTGTCGCTAAAACTAGAGATTTTTCAACTTATGATAGCGGCTTTTTAATTAAATTGAGATACGTCGCAAATCTAGCGAATTATGAACAGGAACGGAGACTTTTTATAGAATTTTTCGAAAATATACAAAATCCCCATATGCTACCAAAGTAAACATCAAATTTAGCGCGCGCAGTTGTTCTGTTTTTACTACACTTCGATTGGCAATTGCCGTAATTATATTATCACAGTATTTATCTATTATATTTATTATACAGTTGGCATTAGCAAGACTGTTCAAAGTGATGTAACGAAGTCGTATTGTTTTTATTGTAAGCAAATTTTAAATGCCAAATTGAGCGATTTAAAAAAACATTTAAACAGTAGGAAGCATAAAACATCATTTTGTTCACAACGGCAACAAAAAATTAATTTTAAACCAGTCGGATATATTAGTGACAAAACAATTAAAGAAAGTCAACTATGTTTATACATTGCAATGCATAGCACAATAAACTCGGTTGATCATTTAAGCAATTTAAATAAAACCAAACATCATGATATTTCGCTTCATCGCACTAAATGTGTGAATATTATTAAAAACTTGATCGTCCCACATTTTTTGAAAGATTTGTTGAATGACATATATGGTGGAAATTATAGTTTAATCATCGATGAGTCGACAGATGTAACTACACACAAAATGTTAGGTCTTGTAATTAGATACTGTAGTAGGATTATGAAAAAAATTGTTTGCACATTTTTAACTGTAGTACATATTGAAGATGGCACAGCAAAAACAATTGTGCTTGCTATTAAAGAGGTTTTGCAAAAAATGTAAATTGTCTTTAAAAGGTTTAATTGGCATTGGAACCGATAATGCATCCACAATGATTGGAATAAATCATAGCGTATACAAACTCTTAAAAGCTGAAGTTCCTGATCTAGTTTTAGTAAGATGTGTTTGTCACTCCCTACAACTAGCAATTTCAAAAGCATCGGAGCAAACTATACCCAGAAATGTTGATTACTTAATTAAAGAAACATATAATTGGTTCAGCCATTCATCAGTAAGACAGGTGGCCTATTTACAAATTTATACTTTATTGAATGAAGGTGAAGTACCTCTTAAATTAGTGCAATGTTCCAACACACGCTGGTTGTCCATTGAATCTGTAGTGAGGAGAATTATAAATCAGTGGGATACACTGAAAGTTCATTTTGATATTGCACGACGTAAAGAAAATAGTTATGGAGCAGAAATGCTCTATCATATGTATTCAGACAATAATAGTAGAGTTTATTTAAATTTTTTGCTGTCAATTTTGGAAGTAGTTCAAAAAACTAACAAAAATTTTGAATCAACTTCAGCTGATTCGTTGAAATTAGTTACAGATTTAAAGCAGTTATATATAACTATTGCATCTAAAATCATTAACCCAACTCGTTTATCAAAAATTAATTTAATGAATAATGATATTGAACAATATTTGGATCCAAACCCGTATTTGGGGTATGTCTTTGAAAATAGTTGTAAGGAATATGGTATATCAACAAATGATCATGAAGCAATGAAGGAGAGAATAAAGTTATTCCTTCTTAAGTTAGCAACTGAAATAAGTAACAGGCTGCCTGATAATGTGCAGATATTAGAAAATATTAGTGCATTTTCCGTAAGTGAATGTTTGAAACATAATAAAACTTCAATAATTGACTTAGCAAAACAATTTTATTCGGACCCACATATTATTTCAAAGATTGAAACTCAGTGGGCAAACATTCACCTTACTCCCTGGGCTGAAATAACAAATACAGAGAAATTTTGGATTGAAGTGAGCATGTATCAAGATGCTGCAAGTGAAAATCCATTTCATGAGTTAGTTCAGTTAGCATTTACATTCCTATCTTTACCACACTCCAACGCAGATGTGGAACGTGTATTCAGTGCTATGAATTATATAAAAAATAAGATTAGAAATAGAATGAAACTACCTCTAATTAATAATTTATTACATATTCGATTTGGTTTAAAATTAAAGAATAAATGTTGTGATACCTACAAACTGCCTGACATTGTACTTGAGCAAATAGGTAGAAAAAATACTTATGAAATGGAAGCTGAAGATGGAGAATTTGGTTTAGCTGTTAATGAATTAATATCATTTTGTTAAGGTTTTTATGTGTAATACGACATAAGTAGTTATAACGATTGAATATATAAATAAATAATCAATGGTTATACTTTCCTATATAAGTTCATGAATAAAAATTTGGATAATACAATTTATTTTACTGACTACCCATTTGGTAGTACCATTGACTAAAAATTATTAGTCAATGGTAGTACTAAAGAAATAAATCTAGCGAATTCTAGCGACTTTTTCATTGCAATGTTGAGAATTTAAATGTTATACAGTTGGCAACCCTGCACATAAACAAACAAAATGTAACCACGATAGCTTATGGATTCATAGCAACAGTTTTATTTTCGGTTTTTTTTCAAATTAATATGAATCATCCGCAAATTTTTTGATTAAATCGTATTTAGAACACTCTCATGTATGTATCTGTAAATAAAAAACCTTGAAATTTTGTGGGTCGTATATCAATATAGAACCTAGGTTACATTTGCTCTTACCTGCTGTATCTGCAATTTTCTTGACAATGGTGGTTATTTTCATTTGATGAGTATCAGACAAAATTTGCTTATACGTGTTTTAAGATGCACTGCTTCACCAACACCGCTAATGACCCAAATTCAAGCGTGTACGTTTTTTTACAGGAGATAGGGTCACTTAGCCGGTTCGCCGACCATTTTACCGTTTAACCACAAATAATAAGAGAACCCTGATCTATTTCTGGTCGGCATAAATATAATTCACTTTAGGTTAGTTTTCGACCGCAATATAGTTGTCACTCTCTCAGTGGTCATACTTAGAATTATTAAAAAAAATATTTAATGGTCGACCATCTAGTGCAGTAGTCCTCAATTACATTTGTTCGGGGTCCATTTTGGATTTTCTAAAGTCCGCCGCGGGCCGGATAGTTTCCTTCGCTATATGTTTTAGTGTTAACAAATTAAAAGTAACATGCGACGTCTCTACTTCATCAATTAAAATAAATTATTATTACGTTTGTTCTTTCTAACTGAAGGAAACCTTGGTAACAAATTTTAACAAACAGAAGTACTCAAAATTGTTTATTATCATAAGACACCTTTAAATAAAAATTACAATGTAAGAACAAAATTTAAAAAATACATCATTGAAATAATGTGATGTATGTGTAATGAAATGAAAATCAGATGAACAAAAAGTCGAAACTGTTATAAAACACATTTTAATGAGAAAAGTGGCACTTTTTACTTACAACAACTTTCTTAAAGTTTGGAGTTGAATTTGTACAACTGATTCTCATCAAGTTGTTGAGATGATTGTCGGTCAGGCGTGATCTAAAACGGTTTTTAATAAAGTTCATTTTAGAAAATGCTGACTCACACATATACAGGGTGAATCTTATCTAATCCGCCAAAATTAAAGGAGTACTAGAACTCATCATTCTAAGCAAAAAAGTTCATATGTAGGTGGGTCCGGAAAATGCTTTGTTTCCGAGATACAAGGTGTCAAAGTTGAAAAAATAAACCGCGTTTTATTCAATATCTTTCGACTGTTTCGAAATAATTTCATGAAATTTTTTATATGGGGTTTTTTTGGGATGACAAATTCAAATCTTTTCTGCTAAAAAAGTTGCTAGAGCAGACATATAAGTAAACAAGTAAGAATCCCTATTGTTAAACCTGTCAAAAGAATACCCTCCGAAAATGTGTATGCATCATGAGTTTTAAATGCGTTTTTCTCGGAAAGGGTTGCTCCTAGCGACTTCACTAAGATATACCTTTTTTTAGCAGAAAAGATAGGAAGATCGATTTTCTAGTCCAAAATGGTATACAGTGTAGCACAAAAAAATTGCGACGATTTAAAGGGGTCGAAATGGTTGCCGCTGGCGCCCCCTAGAAACCACAACTAAATGGACCACAAATTTAAATTTGTCATCCCAAAAAACCTCCACATACGAAATTTCATGAAATTATTTCGAAACAGTCGAAAGATATTGAAGAAAACGCGATTTCTTTTTTCAACTTTGACACCCTGTATCTCGGAAACGAAGCATTTCCAGACCCATATACATATAAACTTTTTTGCTTAGAATGATGAGTTCTAGCACTCCTTTAATTATGGCGGATTAGATAAGATTCACCCTGTATGTTGAGCCAAACATTGTACATAGTTGAACTGCCAATTTCTTCAATTCTGGGTACTTTTCTGCGCTTACATGCTGAATCCAAAACTGGTCACAAGAAAGGTCTTTGGGGACTTCACTAAATTTGTTCTTCAAGCCGATGTCTTCTTGAAACTCAACTAACTCCATTTGCAAGGCAGCTTTGCTTGACTGAAAAATTTGCGCTGCTTCACTCGCCCAGTCACCATTCGGTTTTAAAGAGAAGCAATTGTTCAAAACTTGTACAACATTTCTTATTTTCCCAAAATCAGAAAATCTACTTTCAAACTCAACTTTTAAGTCTTTTAAGAAATTCTTAAATGGTTCGATATCAATATCATTGGTTTCAGCACAGATAGATTTGAGGTTAGGAAAGTGCAACCGTTCATCAGTGATATCTTCACACCAGATACCAATCTTATTTGAAAAACTCCTAACTTCCGACAGAAGTTCACATACAAGCAGTCCTTTTCCTTGCAGGTTCAAGTTAAGCAAATTCAGATGTCTGAAGATATTTGTTAGAAAGGCAATTGTCGCTACACTCTGCTCTGTATCAAGTAGGAAGCCTAAATATTCACTTGCAATGTCTTCTTTACACTCAGACAAAAAAACCTTTATATCTTCAATGACTGCAAAAAACCGCTGAAGGACCAAACCCTTACTCAACCACCGAACATTGTTATGAAGAACCAAATCGTCAATATGTGCATTAGTTTCTTCAAGAAGGGCTTTGAACTCGCGGTGGCGTAGTGACGACTTGGAGCGTATGAAGTTGATGATCTTAATTACAACTTGCATTTTACGTTCAAGAGGAGGACTCAGTTTGCAGCACAGAATAGTTTGATGAATAATGCAATGGTAGAATAGTACACTTTCATTGAATTTCAGATCGGTTTGTATACGGCCAACCAAACCTTTGTTTTTCCCAACCATTGCAGGAGCACCATCTGTTGTTACGGATATTAACTTTTTCAAATCTAAATCAGTATTTTCAAAAAACTCCATTAAAACTTTGTACAAGTCTTCTCCACGAGTTTGACCTTCCATTGGTATAATAGTTAAAAGTTCTTCAACAAACTGCTCTTTAGTGTTATCTAAAAATCTCACAAAAACTAATAGCTGGGCCTTATCAGTGATGTCACATGACTCGTCTATGGCCAATGCAAAACTTTCACTAGCTACCAAAACTTGTTTTAACATTTTATTGTTTTCATCTGCTAACACCTCTGTACTTCTAGTATTTGTGGCTGCAGAAAGTGGAATGCGACTAATAGTGTCAACAACGTCCTGTTTGGTTTCAAATAATGCGTTCCCTGCCTCTAACATGCATTCTTTTACTATTTCTGCATCAGTGAAAGGTTTCATATCTTTTGCGAGAGTCCATGAAATGCGCAAAGAAGCTTCTGCACACTGTTCTTGTGCTGTCATGGCTCGATTTAATATTTTAGTGGAAGTTGAATAACTGGCACATAAGGAATCAACTTTTGATTTGCGTAGATTGCTGCCGATTGGAAATTTTGTATCAAAGGACTTGTGTTTTGTCTCAAAGTGGCGTTTAACGTTCGCACTTTTGACAACAGATACAGTTTGTTGACAAATCAAACACACGGGTACGGCACCAGCTCGATTTGAAAGTATGAACAAATATTTATTAGTCCATTCTGATAAGAACTGCCTATTCTTGCTGTCAACTTTTCTCTTCTTACCTTCCATTGTAGCAGCTGATAAACTGCAACACTTGCAACAACACCAAACAGCACGCTAAATACAATAAAAGTGCAGTATACAAAGCAGCACTGAACTAATACTCACTACCAGACAGCAGACGACTGACTGGTGACAGACAGCGGCATCAGTGACAGTCGGTGATATGGCCGGGCGAGTCCAATTCGGGGGGAGGTCGTTGCATTGGCCGGCCGGGCGATTCCAATTCAAAGGAGACCGGTGCGTATTCATTCGAATACGCAATCGAATATTCGATTGTAATGAATGCTCAAAATCACTCGCTAAATTCAGTATAGCGAAGCTCATGATAAATAAAAGCTTGATTTAACTTCGGAGTAGTTGATAGCTATCCGTAATTTCCGTTTTTTACATTAATTTTAATTACTTGTCAAAAATGTTCGGCGGGCCGTTCCAAACGGGTTCGTGGTCCGCACCTGGCCCGCGGGCCGCCATTTGAGGACCACTGATCTAGTGTGTGTGTATACATGTGCTCCATTTTTTAAAAACGCTTGTGTGTTTAGGAAACGGAAATAGTAAGTAAAATAAGATTTATTGTTTGTACAGTAATGTGTATGGTTGGTTTTTGTAAAGTAATGATTAAAAATTAATATTAGGTACGTGCAAAAAATGTATTGATATTTATTATTTTTGTGAAATATTTGTTGATCGGGAACTCAATAATAAAAATATACGTTATTTCAGTTCTCGACCAAGTGGTCGAAAACGTTTTAAACAAGTATTTTGTTTAAGATTATTGTATATACACTGCTTTTTTAAATGCATTTTGTCATACGCATTTTATAAGCACACATTGAAACTCAGTGCTATTTAGTTTGCGACCATAAAATTTTATACATTTCATTCATTTTCACTGAAAATTTTTAGTGCTCGAGAAACTAAAATGCGGTAATTTACTTCTCGACCACCACGTCTTTATCTTTCAAATTTGTACAATTCACGTCGATATCTATTCCAGTGGGTCGTCTTGGTCGAAAAAAGGAAGGAGCAACACGTAAATCCAAAATTAATAAGGTCAAATCTAAACCTAAAAAGCGGAAAATGTATCAATATAGCGAAGAAAACCTGAAAATGGCGTTATTTCAAATAAGAGAACACAAAATGAAAATAAGAGAGGCTAGTAGAAACTTCGGAGTCCCGAAAACCGCATTAATTGACAGACTTTCTGGAAGGGTACCTGAAAACTTGAGACCCCCAGGACCACAGCCGTTATTAGGTATAGATGGTGAAAATAAAATTAAACAATGGGTGATTAATATAGCTAAATGTGGTTTTCCTATCACAAAAGATATGCTTTTAAATACCGTGGCAAACATTGACAAAGACTCTGGACTGAATTTGTTTAAAGGCAAAAAACTGGGACAAACTTGGTATTCAAGCTTTTTAAAAAGAAATCCGGATATAACTAGGAGAGAGGCAGAAAGTATCAATAAAGCCAGAGCTATAGTTTCGGAAGAGGTAATTAGAAAATGGTTTGAAGACTTACAAGTTTATTTGAGGGAAAATAACCTAACGGACATTTTTAACGACCCAAAACGGATTTTTAACGGAGACGAAAGCGGTTTCTCCTTGTGTCCTAAGACAGGAAAGGTTTTAGGACAAAGGGATTTAAAAATTTGTATAGTGTAAATTAGGTAACGAGAAGGAGAATATAACGGTGCTCATTGTCTTCAACGCCATCGGGCAAATAGCACCTCCGCTAGTAATTTTTCCATACATTCGACCACCTCGATCTGTCATAGACAATATGCCAAATAATTGGATACTAGGCAAATCTGAAAAGGGATGGATGACTTCTGATGTATTTTTCGAGTATGTCGCCAACGATTTCAACCAATGGGTTTTAGATCAAAATATAAAGAAACCCATATTACTCTTTGTTGATGGCCACAGGTCTCACATGACTGTAGCTCTGAGCACGCGGTGTGATGAGAATGAGGTAATCTTGTATGCCTTACCACCCAATGCCACGCACATACTACAACCTGCAGATGTTTCTTTATTTAAACCTTTGAAACAAAATTGGAAAAATACGATCAGGGACTGGCAATGTAAACCAGAAAATGTTAATTGTTCTGTAACTAAAACAAATTTTTGTTCTCTTTTTAATGAAATTTTATACAAAACAGAATTGGTAAGTCATATACAAAACGGGTTCAGAAAATGCGGATTATTTTCATTAAATCCGGAGTTTGTCGATTATACGAAATGTGTATTAAATACCATTGAAAAGTTAACTAAGCCTCAAAAAAGAAAATCGGGAGATTGTTTAACACAGCAGGATTTTAGATCTGCAGAAAAAATTATAAATAAGATAAGCCCTCAACTAACATCTTATGGTATCAACGTAACTGTAATTTTAAATGAAATTAAGCTTCTGGAACATACAAGTCCGATAAAGCGAAGATCCAGAAAATCCAGAGATTCGCAAGAACTTAACTTAGCACAACCAACTTCTTTTGAAGAGGTAGACTACGCGAAACTGATAGAAAATGCAGACATAATTATTGATGTGACTGACGCGATCAAAAATTCTGTTACAGATAACGACAGAGGTGATACACCTTCGTTACTAAACGATATTTCAACTTTGAAAAACTTTATTCCTGATGTTTCTCTTAGTAATACTTTCACATCATCTTTTATTGATGATATAACTACGGGTATCGTACTCAATGATACTACGAACGTGGAAGATTCAATTGTTAACCAAGATTATATAACACTGATACACTTTTTAAAGAGACATTTGAAAATACGGTTACTTCAGAATGTGAAAATTTCCAACGTGTTGATATAATTGGCTTGAGCAGTGATAAAGACAATGATAAGTTAAAAGATACTCCAAACCAAATCAACAGAAATCCAGAAATAGAGATAAACCTGAATTCTGAATCTTCCGAGACAGATAAACAAGAAATACAGTGTTGGGTAAGATCCATTTATTTAGGATCTAGATACAGATCCAAACACATTTTTAAAAACTGATCTAGATAAAGATCCAAGATCCGTACGTAAAAGTGGATCTAGATAAAGATCAAAGATCCATGAAATGGGATCTAGATCTTTTATAAAGATCCGACATTCCTAAAATTGTTTCGAGATTTTTCTAATTATTAATATTATCTTTAATTGCTAGTATTGCTACTGATGAGTAGTACTCCCATTCCCATGATCATTTTTCATGTAATACAAATATTAGTCCGTAAGGTTAAATTATTAAGAAAAATAATATACAAATATAATTTTTATAGGTTTTTATTGAAAACATATTAATTATTTAACGTACTACAAATTACAAAATTAGTATTAGGTACACATTTACACTTGCAAGTTGCAATGTTAATTGTTAATTTAACTTAACACATAGTTGTTATACAATTATAAGGATAAGGACATTTATCTAAATTATTATAAGTATACATTATATAATTACATTTTATTATCTAATTTTATTTTATTTTGTTTTAAAATTAATAGCATCTCAAATATATCATCACCTAATCTATTCCTACGAGGAGTTAAAATTAGTCCACCCATACTAAATATCCTTTCAACGGGGGCAGATGAAGGAAGTATAGAATTATATTTTAAAAAGATTTTTTTTATAGCAGGGTACATATTTAATTGCTCATAAGTTAGTGCTTGCGTCTTTAAAATAATTTGTGCATTCTGAATCAAATGTTGTTTGCGATTGAGTATTTATTTTTAAAAAATCAAAGAATTCGTCCGTGGCAGAGGATTTTTTTTCAGTAAGTGTGAACTGAATTTCTAATTATGAATTATTAAGATTTTCTTGAAATCCGGAATTGTTAAGTTCACACAATAATTGCGTGTGACAGAATGCTGTTTCATTTTTAAAGGGGGTAATTTTTAACCACCATAATTTATATTTTGGGTTAGAAATTGTGGATAACAGGTAAGGTCGACTACTAGAATTTTTAATATCCATTATATTAGAGAAACGTCTTGTAAAGCCGTTCAGTAAACATTCTCTTAATTTAGAACAAAACGTCAGTTTTGTCATTGCTTCTAAGCTAGCTTTAATTTTGAAAAGTGTTGGCAAAACAGTACCTAACTGACAAGTTTTTTCATCTTGTAAAATATCTATTGCAACGGCTATAGGTTTTGTAACAGAAATATATTCGTTTAAAAACACAAAATCTGACAGTTGGAACACGTCTAATTTTAATAACTTACAAACATCACTTAATTTTGCTTCAATATTAATTAGTTTAACACATGCGTCATACATGGAATTCCAACGAGTAGGACAAGGAACTTTCAATTTGACACCGCAAACATTTTCTAACTGATCCGACGCCTTAGTTGACCTACTCACTAAATTCCATAAAGAATAAGCTTTCCCCAAAAAAAAAGTATCGTACATTTTTTTATACCTTATGTTTTCAAATGCTTTAGCTGCATCTATCGTAATTACAAGGCTGAGTGTATGCGAACAACACTTAAAATGTTCGGGCAAAAGCACGTAAGTACTGTCAGTATCAAAAGCAGGTAATGATTCAACATCTACATCATTTTGATTTTGCAACTCTGTTAATTCGCTATCGCTGCTCTTATTACATATAGAAGCAGTAAATACGTTAAAAGCTTTATTAAAGTTGCTTGCGTTATCTGTTACCGTTCCTGAAATTTTACCGAGATTTAATTTGTATTCGTTATGAATTTCACTTATTAATTCCGCAATTCTGTCAAATGTGTGTGCAAATTTAAATCGCCTACAGCTTAATGCAAAAGATTTACGTTGGAAGCTATTACTATCGATAAAGTGTGCAGTCATACCAAGATAACTTTTGTTATTGGTGCTCCAAACATCTGCAGTTGTACAGACTTATTTGGTTTTATTTAATTCTTCTATTACAGCACCAATAACTGCTGATTTCTCTTCTTCTAATTTACTCTTGAGCGTTTTTCGGTCACAAGGTTATTTGCCAGAAAGTCCTTCTACTAACCTAATAAATGCGGGTTTTTCGACTGTACAAATAGGCCTCATCTCTTCAATTATGTAATCTAAGACGAGTTTGTTAACCGAGTTCTTTGTGGTAGAACTGGTAGATCGTTGAAAAATGTTAGTCTTGTTGAAATTCTTCATTGATAAAATTTCGGTTTTACTTTTTTTTGTTGTCTTTTCTGCATCGAATTTGCTAAATGTTACTGGATGCTTTCTCTAGAAAAAAAGGAGAAAGTGTATGTTAATTTATAAAATTCAGATTGAAGTCACTTTAAGTTTCAGTCAAAATTTAGATAACACCAATTTTGAAAGCGACTGAATCCCATCTTTTTATGAATACAGGTATCATAAACATTTAAAAAAGTTTTTTGATGCATTAGGGACTTTAAGAAATAAATCTCAACCTTTTGTAAACGTTCTTTTACACACGAGAAACTAAGTATTTTGCAACAAAAAATACTTTACGTAATTCATATAGAATTTAATAAGAAAATTAAGTCTACAAATCACGTTTTGATATATCAGATGATGTATTTCGTAAGAATCCAATATATGATACTAAAATTCTGCCAAAAACTATATTAATACATACCTTCATATGCCGAATAAAATTTCCTGTTGAGGTCACATGACCTTGTATTTGTGCGGGACAATTTAGACACTGGGTCACTATCTTGTCACATTTTGATAAAATTTTATAAAATTTACCGCTTAAGATTGGCGGAACTTCCATTAATTCAGCTTCGTCACTCATTGTTGATCTAACTAACAATTAACAAATGTGCTTTACTTAAAGTCGTATTCTTAAGAACTGAAGACAAGAAATTGTTGTTTTTCTATACCTCCTTTTGTTCGATTAAATTAGCAACAGGGAATTCCAGTTCCACTTAACTTAAGTACCTACTTTAATGGATGGATGACCCCATTGTCATTACTCATTAAGTCATTAGATTAGCACTTAGCTGTCATTACCTGCCTTTGTAGCTTTGGGAAACAAAAACAACCGACGGAAATATTAACAAAGGAAATGAATAGTTCTATTATTGGTTATTTCGAATTTAACTGCCTCAGGCAGTAGGTAATTGTGTAAATGTGTATGTATCTCTGTGGGGTACGGATGTAACGGTCGTAACGGAGCATAATGTTTTTTTAAATATAAAGCTCTGTTGCCTCAAGCCAGTTAAAAATTTCACAAAATACCCTTAAAATACATTTTAAAATATTCTAATGGATCTTTGGATTCAAGTACTAAAGATCTGTTAAAATGTGATCTAGATCCAGATACTAGATCCTAGCAGAGCAAAGTATCTAGATCCAGATCATAGATCCGTTTAGTGGATCTAGATCCTGGATCTAGATCACTTTGATCTAGATCCTACCCAACACTGGAAATATCGCTCGTGACGAAAGTAAAAACAATAACAATCGACAAGTTGAGAAAGCTCCAAATGCAATATCTTCACCAAAATGGAGAGAGTACTACAAGAAAATAGATGAAAAGAAAAACCAAAAAGCAGCTGAACAGATTAGAAAAAAAGATGCTAGAATTGAGAAACAAAAACAAGAAGCGATTCAGAAAAACAAAAGAAAAGAAATCACAGAAATACGAAGAATAACAAAACGGAAGAAAACTACAAACAAAATAGAAGAAAGACAAATAAACTCTGCCGATAGTGATAAGGAATATATATATATATATATATATATATATATATATATATATATATATATATATATATCTTGTGCAAAGCGTAAACAAGGATTACATAGTGATACAGACGATGACGACAGAAAAAATATAGGCTGCGATTTCTGTATTAACTGGTACCATAAAAAATGTACCACACTTTTCAACATACCGTACAGCATTGCGGCAACAAAAGACTATAAATGTGAAGAATGCCCATAGGTATTTACCATTATTAGATATTATCCTATATGTATTTTCATGATAATAAAGTTACTAGAACATAACTTCTTTTAGATTTAGATACTGTATAAACAACTAGTATCTATGTTTGTGGTCGAGAACAAATCTCAAAATGGTCGAAATCGAGATGGGCGGTCGAAAATTAACCATAAAACGGTCGAGAACTCTGAGGCGCGGTTGAAAACCGACAAAATTGAATTTTTTCACTATTTTATTGGTTTTGTTTATTTTAGTTCATTAGAGTACTTCCAAATTTTATTTAAATTATTCTATGATAGTTTAGGGAAGTATTACTGGAAAAATTATACTTATTTTACGCAAATGTATTTTTTAATTTAAGCTTTGTGGTTAAATTCCTGTTAACTGGTCGAGAACCGGCTAAGTGACCCTACATTCGCCTTGCTTGTGCTTGGCGTCGAGTCCATATTTAAAAAAATAGGTACTTGATAACAAAATACCGAATTTAGTTCTTAAAAAAACTGATTTGTTTAGTTGAAATTTAGGTAACGGACATAAAACACAAAAAAGCAAGAACGGAATATAAAAACGTAAAAAACACAAGTGCACCTGACAATTAAAATTGACAATTTAGAAATTTCCCTAGTGTAAACAAGGCGACATGTGAGCCAATTGAAAGTAACCTTTTTTGCGGGAATTATTTGAAACGCTCCTCCTACTTAAAAAATGAAGTATAGGAAGGTTAAATAATGGTGCTGTCGCAAAAAAAAACACGAGTATTACAACTATCTTTAAACGACAATAATTTCAAAAATTACATTTGGACACCAGCTTGTGGTGATAATACATCTGCAAACTATACAGTTGCAACTTCAAGTAGGTACCCATAATAACTACAACAGAGACTAAAACCGTATTGCGCCAGAACAAACTACTGCTCTCAATTGTGCCCAAATTAATAAAAAAATATTCAATTCAGTCAAAGGTTTATAATAATTATGTATTTAACTACTAGAAGGCAATCAAGCTTTCAGCAAATTCACACTAATTGCTTACAAGGAAAAATCATTAAGAATATCTTCGTTTTCCTACGGACATCATTGCATACATTTGATTAAAATAGGTTAGGCAAGCAACACAAGAACAGGTAATAATAGAAACTGTTTTAATACTTGGCTTATCCCAAAAAAAAAAAACTTAAACCACATGTTAAATTTGAAGCTGGTAGTGCAAATCTGTTGGGCATAAAAATACATGCAAACACATTTTTTTTTATTAATTCTATGTAGGTATTAATAACATACAACTGCTTATCTCACAAATACCCCTCACCTCACCTCACACTAAATTTAGATCTTAGCATTACTTGTTTATAAGCAAGGGGTCATGCAGTGGAGAATATTACAATTTATGTATTATTCTCAAGCCGTGATTTAAGACAGTAACTAAAATTTATACATTACAACCTACCCTTGCAAAATTAGACTTATTTACTTGACGCTTGCTTTTATACTTAATCACATACATTGTTAATCATCAATTATAGTTATTACTTGCAAAAGTAAACAATCTTCCTAAATTAACCTGCAAGAACCACACTGATTGCAAAACTTTCTCCCTTACAAAAGATTTACGTAAATTATTGAATATTATAGGGATTCTGCTCAATATGTAGATGACCTCAAAACAACAATCAGCAAGCAAATTGTTGGGAAATACCAAAGGTGGTTAGTGAAAGACCAACTTTTACAATATTTAATTTACTGGTATAATTTATTATGAAGTTAAGTAATTACACCAAAAAAAGATTCCATTCCGTTGCTCATGCTCTTTCTTACCACTGTTTAGTCGATCAACTTTTTCTGTGGGAAACAAATTTTCTATCTGGTATGGAAAATTTATATATTTGCAGTTGTGGTTAATAAAGGAAAATTGCGTTCACGTATTTACATTAAGCATTGTTTACGTACTTTAAGTGGTTTATGTTTTAATCATCATTTCTATTAATTGGGGTAATAATAATAATAATAATGTCAAGGCTATATTGCCAATTTACGGAAATACACATTATTGGCACCGTGTATTTATGTGAATTATTATTGCCAAAGTAACAAAATTCTGGGAATAGGTAATGAATAGACACTTATTACAAACACACGTTAAATACTGTTATTACTTCTTGACATTGACCATGATTTTAACAAAACTTTTTGTGTTTTCAAAACAAAACATCCCCATGAATATCATTCACAAGTAATTTGTACAATTATTGAGACATTAAGAATTAATCCTATAATCAGCAAGGCTGAACGGCATTTACAAAACAGTAATTTCCTCCATTTACCATTGAACACCAAACCACCTGATTCTTTAGTTAAAATTGAAATTTTGAACAAAGAACATTTTCACTTCATCGTTGACTCATTCGTTTGATAAAACAGGAGTTTTCAATTACACAATAAAATTAAATGATAAAAGTACAAAGATCCTTTTTTTACAATAAGTTAGCAGTATTATCACTAATCACTGATACAAATTTAAATTAGTATTAATGTAACATACAACATTGAATGTCAGATGGGGGGACACCCACAATTATTGATTAAACACGCTCATACTCTTGCCATGAAAAATTACCCCATCTTAGGGAAAAACAATTATGTATTGATTACACAATTTACAGAAGCGAAACGGTTAAAAGAGTGATGGACTTACCTGTTTTAATTGATAAGTTGCGAACAATTAAATTTAAGTCTTTAAATTTGAATTAATAAAATTAAAACTTGTTTCTAACACACTTTTTTTAATGTTATGTTTCTGACAGTCAACCGTCTATTGACGTTCTTTACGCCAGACCGTTTGCACGCATTAGCAACACGATAATCACCGATCGTGGCCGATGTAAAAATCAGGTATATCTACAGTATGTTACGTAATGTTTTTACTAGATACATATCTGTTGTGGATGAATTAATTTATTAACTGTACAGAGTAGGCGATGCATCGTACTTCCATACGCATCAAATTGAACCGTTTATTAAGCAATCTCTAATAATGTAAAAACACGGAAGCAGCAAAGCAGTATTTCTAAATGGAAAAAGTTGCATGCCATTATTGATTTTTATAAGAAACGCACGCAAAAATGTATTATTTTCCTGTAATCATTAATTTTTCGTTATTTACCATAGTCGTCAATATTTTAATAAAAAATCTTCTAAACGTAATACTTGAATACATCCTAATTTTACAACTTTGAAAAAATTGTAGAATTAGGTAAAATAAGACTATCAAAATTCGGAAGACAAGGAAAATTATGTTTCGTCTGTTATGTCGAAATCTTACCAACAGTGGAAGTAAATAATGACAATAAGGTAGGGTGGAGTAAGTGTGTATCCGGGGTAAGTGTGTAAACTCAAAATATTATTCTACAACCGAGCGAAAAGTACAAATTTGCGCTTCCAAAAGAAAGCGCAAAGCTGCACTTTTCCGAGAAGCAAGCATTTTTTTTAGTAACTAAAACGCTCTCTTAGTAACAATGGAACCTTAATAAAGAAACGTCCTGTGTTTGTTTTTGCGACTTTTGACAAAAGAATGCGTTGAGTGGTATTTGACAGATGTCGACAATTTTGTGACCAGCGTGTGATGTTAAGATCAAAGAACGTAAATATTACGTTCTTTATTAAGATCGTTCTCGTACAATATACAGCCTGTTTCAGACTATTTTTTAGCCACACTACCTTCAAAATATTTTGCAGTAGGTAATATGTTTCAGGGCATTCTCTACACGATGGTGATTTTCAATTGGACGAATTATTTCAAAATTGCGACTTTCAATTTTTTTTTTATATGGAATGCAATAATTTTTTTTATTATTGAGATCCTAAAAACATTCTTTTTACGATAGTATTTCGTTTTTCTTAAAAATTAATTTCTTTACCTATCAAAAAGCAAACTAACATTTTAATCTAGTAGCGAATGAATGTTTTACACTTGATGTTATTTTTGTCCAAATATCAAGTAGCGGCAGACACAAAAGAAACAATAAAATTATAATCTAGTAGTCAAACGTCAATCAATGCATTTAGTTGTCAGTGCTTGTTAATAACAATTGTATTATTGCAAAGTTAATTGATACGCTCCTAACATTTGGAAAAGCAGATGAAGATCCTTATGAAGCAGCCAGATTGTATAGATAAATAAATATCCAAACAGAAGGCACCCTGAACATCGAACATTTACTAAATTATTGGAGAGAACGCGTGAAACGGGAACTGTGGATTATAAGAAATCGATACATGAAAACCCATCTGCTTGCAATGACGACCAGGTAATGTTACACATTATTGAGGATCCCCATGTCAGTACTAGGGAGTACTAGGTTGGAATATCGCATAGTTCGGTGTAGAGGATAATAAAAAAAATAAATTTCACCCATTCAAAATGATTCTTTGCCAGGAATTAACCGAAAATGATTTTCTGTTAAGAATTAATTTTGCACAGTGGGGTTTGCAACAGATAGGACAAAACAGAAACTTTTTTAAAAACGTTTTATTTTTGGACGAAGCAAGTTTTCGAAATGATGCTGTTGTTGTAAGGCATAACATGCATTATTATGATAATGTAAATCCACACTGGACCCGTAAGCTACATTGTCAACATCGATGGAGGTTAAACGTGTGGTGTGGAATTATAGGACAGCACATTGTTGGGCCAATATTTATTAATACTGGAGAGAATTACCTCAATTTATTAGAAAATTAAATTCAAAATCATCTAAATGAATTCCCACAAAATATCAGAAATAATTTCTGGTGGCAACAAGATGGCGCTCCAACACATTATGCTCTTCCAGTTAGGGAGTTTTTAAATAATCGATACGAGAACCGTTGGATTGGTCGTGGAGGACCAGTTGGTTGGCCACCTATGTCACCTGATATGTCACCACTGTACTTTTTTCTCTGGAGGTATGTATAATCCCAGGTGTACATCGTTGAACCAACAACTATTAAAAATATTCGTACTTTCATAAACGAAATTTCTCCGGAAACTATCCTACGATCTATTGGCTCCATTGGACGACGTTTCAATTTATGTATTGAAAAAGAAGGAAAACATTTCGAGCTATTTTTTGCAAATACCTAATTTTTATTTGACGTAAATTTTTAATTTTGAGTTTCAAAAAGTAGATGTTTATTACAAAATAAAGGTTAATTGTTTCTTTTGTGTTTATCGCTACTTGGTATTTGGACAAAAATAACATCGAGTGTGAAACATTCATGCGCTACTAGATTAAAATGTTAGTTTGCTTTTTGATAGGGAAAGAAATGAATAAAAAAAAAACGAAAGTCGCCATTTTGAAATAATTCGTCCAATTGAAAATATGATATCACCATCGTGTAGAGAACGTCCTGAAACATAGTACTGCCAAATATTTTGAAAGTAGTCCTATAATGTGGCTAACAAAAAATAAGGCGCTTACTCTAAAACAGGCTGGTGTGGAATCCCACACGACCTTCCAACCTACAATATGGAAATTAAAAGTAATGTAATAATTTAAATAACATTTTTTTAGGATAATTATGGTACCTCTTTTATAACAAGTTCGTTACGATAATAAGCAACATTGTAAACATAAAAACAGTTTTTAACAAACATTCTTACATAAACACATGTGTAGCGCAAAGTGATGATCACGTTTTGAAATGTGAGGTTATCAATAATTATTAATTTTTATCAAACATCAGTTGTAGAAAAAATCATGTGTATAATTCGAGCACAAAGTGACATTGCGCTCTCGTGTCAATGTATCACTTTGCGCTCTTAATACACAAATAGCTATAATACACAAGTGTTGACATCTATCAGTCACTCAGAGAGGCCCAGAACTAACCATTGTTACAGAAATCCAACCGCAGATTATCTGTCATTTGGCTTGGATTACTCATTCTTTCTTGACTTATTGTTATGGAGAGATCTTAAGATTGGAATGCTTTGTGTAATCGTCTATCATCGGAGTGTTGTTACACATTTTTAAACGGTTCTTTATACAAAGAAAGTAACAGTTTATTTTTCACATTGTGATGATATTTTACTGTTACATTACTTTTTTGTAAATTTTTGGTGCTACTGCACACTTGCCCTTTAAAATTTCATTTCGGAGAACTGTGTTATATTTTTGCGGGCCAATTGTGTAGTATTACACACTTTCCCCAGATTCAATTTTCCATTCCTAAAGTAGGTTTTTGTTGCAGAAACCTTTGGTTGTGTCCATTACACTCATTCGAAATGACAAGAACCTACATCAGGAAGAGTGATAGGGCCAAATCGTATTCTGAATGACTTAAAACGTGCAATGGGAGAGGTTCAAGCTGGAAGAATTACTGCCTATAATAATTATAAAGCCAGTCAAAAATACAACATACCCAAGATGACCCTTAATTATCACATCAGGGAAATTAGAGGAAAAAAGAGAAGTGCGCAAGGCGGAAGCACGGCTTTATCATTTGATATGGAAACTGAATTAGCAAGGGACGTAAGAACGATGATCAAGCAGTAGCCTGCCTTACCTCGCTTGCCAGACCATATCTTCTCTCGGTCCGACAAATATTTATTTTGCGCGTCTAGGCTTACCATATACTTTAATATCTCAATTACTCATTACTCTGTGTAAAAAAAACATAAATAACAGTTTTTTTTTTATTTTTACCTCTTTCGTAACTTATCCAAAATAATGTTTTATTAGTTGAGTTGATTGGCCTATTTCCACAGTTTTTGTTTTTTGACCGCGACGTTTCGGAAGCAGACTCTACTCTCAAATTCGAACTTGGAACCTTTTACTTACTAGTCTTGACACCTTTACCGCTGAGCCACTGAGTAATCCAATATATATTTTTTAGAACTTCTTGATTCTATAATATAATTTAATTCCGTCAGTAATTTCTTGGAAACCATGTACATCTGACTTTTGGCACTAGGCAATCCCCTTTTAGCACGACCATAATATACTTTTCTTATATAAGCTCAATATATTCGGAGAGCAAAAAATTAGCAAAAATGTCCAAAATAGAGTATGATTTTTATATTTGGGGTTACAAAATGTGAAATTGTGATTCATGGTAATATATTATTGTAAGGCTAATGGTGGTCCACAATAAGACATTTGTATTTAAAAACTATCAAAATTTAATTTGAAACTTACAGACAAGGTTTATAGCTATCCTGTACTCATCTCGGTTAGCCAAAGAGAGTACAGCAATTTCATATTATCTTCGTACGCCAGTATACCGGAAAAGTTGGTTGAAGTTGAACTTTATACGTTACGTTCGTTCGTTTTATATTAGATTGAGGTTAAGTTGAAGATGTTTCAATTTGAATGTATACCCTCGTGTGGAAGTTTTATTAAGTTCGTTTATGACGGATTGCTACGAACCAAATTTTTGATGTACTTATCTAAATATGAACTTGACTTTAATTTGAAAAAAAAAATCTACCCATACAAAAATAGCCTACATTCAAAGTCAAATTCTGTGAACAAAATCTTAATATTATCATAATTGTAATAATTTTAATATATAATAAGGTTAGCGCGGTACTCTAGCAAAGTACAGATAGTAGGTTCAAATCCTACTCGAGGTAAACTTTTAATTTATGTATTTAATAAAATTAATAATAATTTTTAATTAAAATCTTAATATATCCATACTCAATATTCCCAACAGTCATAATGATTTTCCTCTCAGTATAGATCAAAATACCATTATGGGGTTCAAACACTGCTAATAAAATCGGTTACCTTAAAAGCTTATAAATTAGCTCCATAATACATCAATGCAAGGTATGTAGTCTATTTTTTGTAGAAATTTAATTCTACTCAAACAGAATCACTTAAAGTTTAAATCCATTAATAAAATTTACTTAATTCCCTAATTTAAATCTTATTACTAACACTAGCAATACACTATTCTTTTCACTAGCGCATGCGTTTACTTAGCTTTTAATAGATTACCGAGCTAGTGGAGTTCTTTTAACACGATCTACTTAGCATTCGGGAGGTAATGGGTTCGATTCCCGTTACCGTCTACCTTGTATGAGGTTTTTTCAGAGGGTTTTCCTCATACACACGTAGCGGCATGGTAACTGCGTATACGCACACCATCTGCGGCTATTTAGGCGAATGCTGTGGTAATATCTTCCCACTCAGAACCCTAACTCCGTTCTTTCCGATCCTATTCTGACCGCACCTATCCTTAATCCCAATCATGCATACATATTTAGGTACGTACAATGAGAATACATGATTGTGGCTGAAGGAGCTTGGAAAGCTCAAACAGTCCGTCCTCCCCCTTGGTGAGAGAATGAAACACGTGGCCGCTTCCTTTATTTTTTAACAGGTTTGAGTGTTCATCAATAACTTGAATTATTCAGGTTAATACTTTTTTTTTTGTTAGTATGCTCATTACTTAAACTGCTTATTGTTAGTATAGCTTATCTTATTACTTATTCCTGCGGACTGTTTAGGAGTCTGCTTGCTCTTCAGTCCTGGGTCTTCCTTGTGTTAGTGGGGTTATATAGTTGTGTATATTGTATTAGTGCATACAATGTAGTGTATAGAGTTTAGATGGTTGCAAAAAAAAAACAATTATTATTAGTATAATATTATTTTTTGTTTGGATTGCGTGCGTATGTGTGGACGTACACACCACACATAGTAGTGTGTAAATGAGGCGCGTGAGTGAGGTTTATGGTGTGTGTTATCGATTCCTTGGTCGTTGCAGTGGTCGTCTTCGATTTTATCTAAGGGCGTAAGGGATGTCATCTAGGAGGTTTTCGAATTCCTCGGGGAGGTTTTCGAGATTCTGGGTCAGGATAGTTGGAGGGTGCTTGAATTTATTTTTGGGTTTTCTCCTGTGGGTTCTTAGGTATTGGATGTGAGTTAGGGGCGTATATGCAATGCGGAGGACGTTTTTGGTAGCTTCTGTGGCGCCGAATATCCTGCGGTGGGTGTAGTTTGATTGAAGTTTTTGGAGCCGTTGGGTGATAGGTGTGATGTTACCGTGTTGAATGGTGATTTAATTGGGAGTTCTATAATGTAACCGGTGTATTCTCCGTAGGACTCGGCGTTCACATGAAGCTATGGATTTTAGGTCTTTGGGTTTTAGGGTAGCGTACAATGGAGCACGGTAATCTATTACGGGCCGTATAAAGGTCTTATAGGTGTGTTGAAGGGTTTCGGGTTGACATCCTCCTATGCGTCCCCTAAGGGCGTCCAGGAGGTTGGATCGGTTTCGTATTAATAGAGAATAAAAAACATGTTATGGCAACTAGTAGGTACATAATTTTCATTATTTCATAGGGAATAACACACTGTTTTAGTCCCTGTTTACTCTTGGGAGTGTAAACAATCCATTTATAATAAACACAAGGTTGACAACAATGGTAAAAGTACATTCAAAACCGCACAACGCATTCAGTTGAGGAATATTTTCTACTCTCAAATTTATTAATTGAACGTTATTGTTCAAAAATAACTATCTAGCTTGCCATTAACCCATAAAAAATGGACTGTAGAAGCCTGGATTTAAAACATATTATTGAGGTTTTGTGAGTTGATGGTTGTACGCCTGTTAAGGTTTTTGCATTACCAATTTTTTGTCTGAAAAAAAAAACGTGGGAGGGAACCCATAAACTGAGAAAAGAGTGAACCAATTTTAATAAAATTTTTGCGTTACCTATGTTACTCATTAAGAGACGCGCCGGGATGGCTAGTATTACAACATTAAACTAAAATTTAAAACAACCCCGACACAATATATTCTAGTTTTAAAACCTCTAAAAAGTAAACAAACTTTCTTGGATCACAGCTAAGAACGGTCTCGATCAAGTCACCTTTCAAACATAAAAACAAGTAAATTAAAACCTCTAATAAAAAGTAAAAAATCTCTTCATCACCTGGAAATGAGCTGATGATCTTCAAACGGCTGAACATATTTTCTTGAATCATAGCTAAGCAAACTCTCCATCAACCCACCTTTCAAACAAGAAAAACGCCCCTTTTTCGACGGGGGTTAAAAATAAAATTTTAGGGAACATGTGTACTCCTCTCACCTGGACCTGACTATTCAAAGTTACCTCAGTTAAATTTGTTAACATAAATTGGTTTTTGTTTGTTCACTGGATTTTTAAAAATAGATCCATCATTGCGTTGTTTTTAAAATATAACAAATAATTTAATGTTAAATGTGATATAAATTAAAACTATGGAACTTTGAATTTTAACTTTTCTATTTGTTGGCAAATAGTATTAACAATTTTGTTTCTCAACAAAGTTTAATTACAGGGAAAAATACAAATTACCCTAATAATTACGCCCTTGGTTACATTTGTACAAAATAAAACGTTGTTCGTAATACATTTTGAGAAAAATACTTTATATAAATAAAACAAATGTTTCCAATAAACACAAATTAAATTAACACAATCATTAATATACTTTTAAATGATTACAATATAGAATCCTTTATCAACTGTTTTTGTTTAGAGTTGAATGTATCCACATCGTATCGAAATGGTCATCTTAACCATTGAATAGAAGGATGGTGAGAATGATGGAGTCGGATAGGTAAACACAAATTTGTTATCACATGCAATGCAAGGTACACTTATTTGAATATTTTGTAGAAAAGCTATTACACCACTTTTTTTAATGGTAACTTAAATTTTTTATTTTATTTTTGGATAGCACTTTTAAATAGCTTTCCAACAACTCTTTGTTTGGTACAATTATTTTTAATAGTGTTCGAACTATTCACAATTTTGTTGTGTGTTAACGAAATTTGATATACAATTTTGTATCATGTCAGACGGCTTTATGTATACATTTAACAGTTAAACGACTTATTGGCCGGTAGTCATCCGTTAAAATAAAATACTGTACCTAACGAAAGCTATTCGAATTGAAATTTTAGTGATTATTAGATATGGAAATAGATGTAGGACTGATTTGGAAGAGGTTTAGCTTTTTCGTGAGTTACATTCTCATTTACCACCTATTCCACAAGCAAGTGTATCAAAATTGAGCCATAGTTTGGAGATTGGTGATGTCAAACCTCTGTTACTGATGATAATTAACATTCTAGTATAGATGAAAATCCAATATCGACAGCACTGTTAGGCAGCTTCTAATTCTAAAAACGATACCAGCCAAACAACGGTTTACGATGCTTTAAGAACGAGAAACTTTATTCGTATAGGCTTCAATATGTTCAAGAGTTGCTTGATAGAAATATTTTTAGACAACATACTTTTTTGACGAGTTTACGTTTATGCTAAATGGAGAAACAAATAGACAGAATTGCAAACATTATGAACTAGGAATCCCCACTGGTGCGCGAGAACCATCTCAACGACCAGAAAAAGTTAACACAGGCATAAATAACGATCGAATACTGAGACCAAATTCTATTGATGGATACATTACTAGAGAAAGGCACTTAGAACTTCTCAGATTTGAATTTATTCTATGGTTGTTTTATATCAAAATCCAGAAGACCCAGGCATTCCCCATAATAAGATATGGTTTCAACACGATGTAGCACCCGCATATTATGTTTTTCTTGTTCGGCATTACTTAGATACAGTTTTTCCACACAGATGGATCGGAAAGAGAGGTTCCCTAGAATCGCGGCTTACATTTTAAACATCTACTAAGTTAGTGTTATAGCTGCACTTTTTGGTTAGTTAATAATTTTACTTAACGTTTATGCTTTGTTTATGTAAAATATTCTTAGTTACGTAAAATTGCGAATATTTCAAAAAACGAAAAAGTAAATATACCAATATTAGATTCATCGAAAAACTAAAAAAAAATTGAGTCAGCCGATTCGATAAACTTTCCCACCGTCGATAATTTTAATCGATTCAATAAAATCCGAGTAAATGAAAGTAAAGTATAAAATAGAAATATTAAAATAATTTGTTAAAATGAAATAATATGTATTCCAAATTAACAGATTATATAGTTGCGCGTTTTACGCATAACGCAATATTTTTGATGTTATTTTATATAATCCGATCTTCACCAAATTTTACTCGTGTCTACACATTTAGCTCTTAAAGATGTGTGTCAAATTGGAATTACGATGCTGTACAAGCCTTTTAGTTATTGCGGTCGAACAAAAATATCAGATTTGCCCCTCTTACTCCTTACTCCGTAGCTCCACCACCACCAAAAATCAGTGGGGTGTTGAAATTTATACCTTAAATATTTATGTCAAATTGGAATGCAATCGCTCAATTGTTTCAGATATCGTGTCCAAAGGTTCAACACATACACACAAACGCACACACACACACGCAGTCACCCACTCACACACTGTCACACATACACACGTCCAAATATTTTCAGCCTCCAAATTATGGTGCAATAATTTAGTTCAGGTACTTAATATGTTTAAGCAGTTGTAACGTAAAAGTAATAGAATTAAACTTACGGCATTTCTAATTATATAAAACTTAAAAGTTTTCTTTTAAAATCTTTTGAACATGACAACTTGCTATCGGTAATCGTAGAGCATCGTTGTAAAGTATTAGTGTTTAACATATACCGAAATATCTTATAACTATGGAAACCATGCTGTGTCTGTGTGTGTGTGTGTGTGTGTGTGTGTGTGTGGTGGTGCGTGCGTGTGTGTGTGTGTGTGTGTGTGTGTGTGTGTGTGTGTGTGTATGAAAGTATCCATGATAAATCCTAAACGAAAACACCTACGTACTTAAAATTTTTCATTTAAGCTTATTTTCATTTGGCTTCGAGCTGATTGGTTTTTGAGAGAAATCCAGCGGCGGAGAGAGGGGGTTTTTAGGGACAGTTTTTGGTTTTTATCAAATATTTCTAAAACAGTTTTATATTTCAAAGATATAAAAATACCCAGATATAGACCTTAGACATATCGATTAATTATGTTCTATGCAATTTTTTGATACGACACGTAATTTAGCGGCAAAAAAATTCCTAAGGTAGAATTTAAGTGTTAGTTTAATTTTTTCCAATATCTGAATAACGCTTCATTCTATAAGAAAAAGTGTAGACATACTTTTTTAGAGAAAATTTAATGTTGCATAACTTTTCTTTATAAAGTTTCTTAATATAACGCAAGGTAAGTCAAAAAATTAATTAAATAAAAATGGTTAAACTGTATTAGTGATATCGTATAGAAGCGGGCAGCTTTGACATTTTTTTAAGTTAACGTGTTAATCTCTATCTGACATCAACTTTTAAACGTCATTCTGACGTAGATTATTGTTTTTGGTTTTACAATGTTGCCTGTTTTTGTTATGAACGTATAAAAGAGGTTGCATAGTTACCCTAAAAAATTATAATTGAAATGATTTCATTTCCTTTAGTTACGTTAGCATATGGATGTGTATTAACCTATGTCTGTCATGAAGTTCTAAACTTCTGATTGACATAGATTATTGTTTTTGTTTTACAATGTTGCCTATTTTCGTAATAAACTTATTATAAAAAAGTTGCATAATTACCCTAAAAAAATGTTTTAATGTTGCCTGTTTTCATTATGAATGTATAAAAAAGAGGTTGCAGTTATCCTAAATTATAAATAAAATGATTTCATCTCTTTTAATTTTTTAAGTTAGCATCTGGATGTCTATTAACCTCTGTCTGACATGAAGTTTTAAACGTCAATACTGTTTAACAGTTAACAGTCGCTAAAATAATTTTTGAGTTTGGAGTATTACGTAGTGTTATTGTCATATGTCAATTAGTTTTAAAAATTGTTTCATTCTTCAATGCTATTAAGTCCCGAGCTGTATGCATGTATTTCAAGTTTTTTAATTTTGTTTAGGTAATTCAAAATAGTTTTGAGTGTTGTAGAAATTTAGTATTTTCGATTAGTTTGAATTATGTCTGTTAGGAAAATTTTTAAAAAGTTGTTACGCTCGAATTTTATTTTCTTGCTTACATTGAAAGAGAAGCCGTGTATTATTTGAATGGTATCTAGAAGACATCAGTTTAACACTAAAATATTTAAAATCTCAACAATTTTAATCTTTTGTAAAACCCCGACTAAAGAGTTATTTAACCGAAAATCAAGAATAATGCCATAACACGGTAGGTGCAACTTAAAAATGAAGTTAGTGTTACCCAAGAAATACATTACGAATTTTTAAAAAACAAAGTTCTCATACATATAAAGCAAGGTTTAGACTTCAAGAAGGTGATGCCCGACAAGTATAGAGCTTAAGTAATTGGTATTTGTTACCTGAAATAAAATCCTTTATTTTATCGTGACGAAACCCGTGTTAGTAGTAATGTGTAATGGTATTCAACAGCTCAAAGTGTGACAACACACTACATTCATCCGTGTACAACACAAATAAAAACACACAACACCGAATGCGTTCCAATAGCTACGCTATTATTAGCCATCTAGTCTAACGCTGATTAGTTTTATTTGTATGGTACGTGGATTTGTTGGAGTAATGGTATTGATCTAAACTGTGTTCAACTGGAATTGTGTATACGAGCCACGTCCAACTTCGGTTGGCCCACTTAAGAATTCCTGAGATTTCGTGATACATTTCACTCAAATTTACAAACTATGGAATTTATCTTATAATTTTGGCAAACTATATGTTATTCAGGATAGTATGATTGCTATTTTAATTAATAAAACCCTGAAATGCCAAAAAAATTTAACAATATAGAAAATAACAATTTGCATGTATATTACTTTATTACAAATTTGATGGACGAGGATCATGTAGGCACTACTGTTGTTATGGAAACGTCGTTATCGATTGAAATTACATTAGCTAGTGTGTCAAATGTAAAAAAGTCATTTATTACTTTAATTTTTTACAAAAATGGGCAGAGGAAAAGGAATTGATGAAAAAGTTTGATTATAGTAAATTTATACAAATCGGAAAAATAAAATGGCGAAATTGGTTTAATGCTTGGTTTATCTAGATACAGTGTTCGAAATATTATCAAATGATACTTATCAAGTGGTTCAGTTGTTCAAAAGCCCCGAAAAAATCTAAAATAACAGACGCGGATAGAAGAGCAAATTATGTAGAATTGAGTATGCTGTGAAGTGAGGCTGTTAAACGACGTGTATGCGGGTCTACAAAACTGTATTTCTTTTAATTTAGCCTAAGGAAAAGCCACTGCTGACCTCAAAACAAAAACGAGACGGATAAAAGAGAATCAAAATTGTACTATTCAACAGTGGAATAGCGTACATTGGAGTGACGAGTCGAGATTTGAGGTTTGTGTGGGTGATAGCCGTAGCAGGGTTATTCAAAAAAAAAACATGAAGCATATCATCCGGACTGTTTAAAGAGAAAAGTGAAGTTTCCAACTTCTGTAATGGTCTGGAGTTCAATGTCGGCCAGAGGAGTCGGAAAATTGGACTTTATAGACGGCATTGTAAACACTAAAACATATTTAAATATTCATGCACAGTCCTTATTGCCCACTTTGTAAATCAGCAGGAATCGGGGATATGACTTTACATTTCAACAAGATGGCGCTGCATTCCGTACATCCATCCAAAAAAATCTATGAAACGGCTTTCAGAAAATGAAATTCCACTGTTAGAGGACCTTGTCCGTATAGAGATATTGTGGCCCGTTATGAAAAAGCAGTTACGCGCTAATCCGGCCAGGACTGCGTCAGTACTCAAGCAAAGGCTGCAGGAAATTTGGAATAATTTTACCCCCTATGACTGTCAAGAACTAATAAATAGCATGCCTAACCGTATCAAAGCAGTTATCAAAAATAAAGGTGATGTTACGCAATGGTAACGAAAGCTACACCGCAGAGCTGTTGTTTATTTCTAATTCTGTTTGTAATTAGTTGTTTTGTAATTTAAATTGATATGTTATTATTGTGTGATACGTTTTCAAAATGTTTAAGTTAATATAAAAATGGATAGCAGTGCCGAATTTTGTTAACCAGGCCAGCTGAAGCTGGACGTGGCTCGTATTCTTTAAATGATGACGAAATGCTCCACCACTGAATGAAAAAAATATATTTGATATTCAACTAAAATGTCTAAACCTCGAGGTCTCTTAATGTTTGTGACCAGCCTTCGTGACATTGCATTGCGAAGATTTAAGCGATAAAAAAATTACCCAATGCAATATAAACATCTGTGTAGTTAAATGGGTAAATGAATGAATGAAAAATACGCTTATCTTGACAATCGCTTAGAAAACAATAACCTCAATAGCATCTGAAAGGAAATCCCAACATACTTAGACGAAGTTAACAAAATCAATCAATCTTTTGTAATTTTAGAAATATAACTACTTGTAGATACAAACGAACTTATGTTTCCATAATAATAATTACATTAGCGATGTGGCCTCTAAATTTAAGTTTCAAAAAGTTTCAGAACTAGCTGTTTTAAAATATACAGGGTGTCCCGCCGGGAACCAAATCGATCGCTTGTGGGTAAACAATGCATAGCAAAATTTTGAAAATTTGGCAACATACTAATGTAGGTGTGGAACATATGACAGTTGTGACACCCCTGGTTATACCTTACTTGTATTAAATGCAACACCCTACATATTACATTTTTGAATTCCTCTCAAAATTTTAGACCAATTTTGTATAAGGGTTTTTGTGTTAAAAATGACGTTTGCAGGCGTTAAAATAACGATTCATTTTTCCTGTAAGGAAGCCTACTTTATCTACTTTAGGTAAAGTACCTTGTTGAAAATGGATAGTTTATTAGACTGTTGAGTCATCTCAATATTTACTTACACAGGGTGTTCAAAAAGTAAAATTAAAAATGAAATTGACAAAAATGTAAAAGTCAATTTTGTCAAATGGTAACCCCCAATTTTTTTTTAATTTATCTGATTAATGATTAAAAATAAGGGTAAGCTTTTATAAAGTTGTCTATTCCGGTAAATTTTGTCCTTTTCGACATGTTGCCAATTTAATATTTGTAAATGGCGATTCTGCCGTGATTGATGTAATAATTACTCTTGGTTGGCTAAGACAAGCCGGCATTGAAAAACAATCAAATGCTGTCATTGTGACTTTCTACTATTTAAAAGTTGTAAACCATCATGCCGGGGCGCCTAAATTACTGAAACGAAGATTATTTGAACTTATTTATTATTTATGGAGCATGAGATAAAGTTATATGAAGAACGTATGACATATTTTCCGTTAGATATCCGCAAAAGCAAAAGCCATCATCATGTGCAATTAAACGAATTATAGAGAATTTCAAGAACTCTGGATCCGCCAGGGCAACAGTACAAAGAAATAAACTGCTTGTGAATAATGAAAATACCTACTGAAATAGCTATTTTGGGATATTTTGTCGCATATCCAACAATGTCTGTAAGACAAGCGGCCTTAGAGTCAGGGTTGTCCAAGCCAACACTTGGACAACATATTGCGAAAAAATAAATTTTATCGATACACATTTTCCATTGGGCAACGTTTAAAAGAAACTAATTTTCCCAGACGAGTGGCATTTTGTGAATTTATGATAACTTGGGTGCAAGAAAACAATTTTTTATGGACAATATCATTTGGCCAGACGAAGCCAAAAAGTGAAGAATTTAATCGCCATAATTCTCATTATTTGAGTCATTCGAATTTATATGTATTTAGAGAACAACATTTTCAAGAATCATGGCATTTTAACGTTTATTGTGCCGTAAGCACTACAGTTGTATCAAAAAAACTTATATGGTAAATTAGAGTTTTTGCATCATTCTAGGTATAAAATGTGCCTGTTAAATTGAATGTAAAGGCTATTTGAACATTTAGCGAAATTTTGAATCGAACTACTTAGACAAGTTGCAAGTAAATGGTTATAGAAACATGTTTCAGCAACATGATGTGGGACCTCTACATGGTGGATATCTTATCAATAATTTTTTACAAAATACTTTCGACGATCTGTGGATAGCCAACAATGTTCCATTTCTTTGGACACCCCGCTCCCCAGATTGTTTCAGTTCTCGATTTTTTGTTTGGGGTACAAATAAGGATAGAGAGTATAATTATCCCTTAACAATTATGGCAGCGAGTAAGGAATGAATTTACGAATTTAAATTCCGAGTCAGTAAGAAAAGAAACCCATGAACAAGTACTGCTTAGATGCGAAAAATGTTAGGAAGTTCAAGGGCGCCAATTTGAACAGTTATTAAAAAAGTAATGTTTTTTTCACTCCAACCTAACTTCTTTTTTTACTTCAACATCTAATTTTAGTTACTTTCTTTTTAAAATACTGTGGTATTTTGACGTATCCAAAGTCCTTGAAATTTTCTGTAATTGGTTTAACTGCATATGACGATAGCTTTTGTTTTTGCGGACATCGAGTTGTAAATGTGTCTCATGTTCTTGATACATTGTCCATAAATAAGTTTAAATAATCTTCGTTTGTATAATTTAAGCGGTCCGGTATGATTATTATTTATGAGTTTCAAATAGTAATGTGATTAAAATGTAATCACCTTTACTGCTACTCTGACAGATGTGTCACACTGACAGCTCCTACATCTTTTCACATTTCAATTGTTTTTCAACGCCAATTAAAAATTTTAAATTGGTAATATTTCTAACAGTGTAACTTTCCGAAATAAACAACCTTATAAAAACTTAGCCTTATTTTTAATCATTAATCAGATAATTATAAGTTATAATAAAATTATAATAAAATTAATAATAATTTTTAATTAATCAGATAAATTTATAAAAATTGGAAGTTGTCATTTGAAAAAAAATTACTTTTAGAATTTTATTATCAAAGTTAATCTTAAATTTTATTTTTTCAACACCCTGTATTAGTGGTTATTGAAATGTTGCAAAAATCTTTTAAAATCTCAACAAGGAACTCTACCTAAGCTAAATAAAAAAGGCCTCCTTATAGGAAAAATTAATTATTATTTTAAGGTCTGCAAACGTCATTTTTAACATAAAAACTTAATTATGACAAAAATCCTTAGGTATAAGACACGATATACAAAATCTGCCTAAAATCTTGAGAAGAATTCAAAAATGTAATAATATATAGGGTATTCCATTTAAAGTAAGCAAGTTGACATCTACTTTCCAGACGTGTCACAACTGTCAAAATATTTTAGTCGTATGTCGCTCACCAACGTTAGTATGTTGCCAAATTTTCAAAATTTTCCTATGCGTAGTTTTCTCACAATCGATTGATTTTGTTGCCGGTGAGACACCCTGTACGTATCAAATTAAAATCAAATCCGTGGGCCTTGGTGGTAGTATTAAAACGATAATTTTGTTCTTTGGTAATTGTTCCCTACATTACGTATATAATAAATTAATATAAAATCGTTTTACTATCTAATTGCTTACGGTTTATTCCTTAATTCGGAACCTTCAACAAGCCGCTTAAATTTTTAATTATGATATTTTTACAAATTGATAATTATTATTTTCAATTATTTTTGTAACTTTTAACTATAATTATACACAAAAAAAAAGAATTCCAGTTAAGAAAATTGAAATTTGAAGGTTTTTTTTGGTTTCGAAAACCGTTTTAATTTCAATAGGATAGGAATCCATCCAGCTTATGCTTGCCATGTTGCCAAGCATAAGCTGGATGAATTCCTAGATCATCTGAATAGCCGCACGCCCTCCGTAAAATTCACAATGGAATTGAAGTCGAAACAAAAACTGCCATTCCTGAAAATGGCTACTCCGATCTAACACCTAACCTAAACAGGGAAAAAGAAGAACCTAAACACAGCGATAATACCGTACATACAAAGTACCTCAGACAAAATACGAAGGATAGGCAGCAAATACAAGATATGAAATGCCTTCAAATCGACAAAAACGTTCAGGGAAGTACTAACCAAAACCAAATCTCTCAATGAAGACCAGAATTCCAAAAATTGTGTATACGACCTACCATGCGAGTGCGACAGAGCTTACATAGGAGAGAGCAGTAGACCACTCAAAGTGAGAACTCAGGAACATAAGAACAACATCCGCAAAGGCGAAACAGAAAGATCAAGAATCGCCGAACATGTCTGGAATAAAGACCACCGCATCCAATGGGACAACATACAGATAGTGGCAAAGGTCGAGAATACAACTCGCCGGAAACTGAAAGAAGCCACATACATCGCACTAGCAGAAAATCCAATAAGCCAAGCTAGTGTAGAAATGAAACCCATTCGGATCTCCATAATACGCAGAGATTAAGCGCAATACACATGCGCAACAGGTTACGAGCCACATGCGCAACCACGAAGAAGCTAATATATATATATATATATATATATATATATATATATATATATATATATATATATATATATATATATAGCAGAGCCCGCTTCCTAAACGTCGCGCTATAAAAGCATAAACTGTGGAAATAGACCGATCAACTCGACTAATATGAAACCACAGTTACAAAATATATAATACAGAAATAGTTTTCTAGTTATTAAAAATTTTAACATCGCACTGATATGAGTACACTGGGAACCCAAACCCGCATGTAGGTACATTTCTTTTTGTATGAAAGTCAAGGAAGCAATTTCTCTCCATGCACAGTGTTACATTACACTTTATGTAAATTCATCTTGTTCGCATGTCATAGACGACATCTTAGTTGCTTCTCAATAGTTTTCGGAAAATCTCCTTCTCGTTTACCAATGATGCACTTTGGGACCGTGTTTGAATGACGCGAATACTCTGCCTTTCCATTAAATCTCATATAGACCAGTTATCCTACTCATGAAGTTGAGAAGGTCAAGTTTTGCTCCTGCCAATAAATGTAATCTCCACGCGTTAACAACAGCTACGTTCAGCATGTGCGTCCATAAAGGTCACCACCAAGTTTTTTCATCTCTTTTTGATCTCGCAAGGGAGACTTTTTAGTGCAATTCTCTGATGGTTCTTGTAGCTCTGTAACCTTATTCTCAAAGAGTGCAGATCAAATCATAACTGGTGCAATAGTTATCGCAACAGACAATATGATCTTGTGGATTTGTTATTGCTTCCAATAAGTCCAACACAACTCGTGATCCCAGTGGGATATTTCCATTTCTAGTGGCACTTTGTTTTGCTCCACAATATATATCGAATTTGTAACAGTACCCAGCAGAACTACAAAGCACCCAATTCTTATAACCGAAGCGCACACAATTGTTTGGACGAGTGATGGCCGAAGTATTTAACCATGGCTCGTCAATAGATAGTTTTTCGTGAAATACATCCCACTGCAACCTTCTGTTTAATATGTCCATAAGAGGGCGTACCTTGAACATCTTGCCACTTTTGTCAATTTGCTCGCTATTTGCTAAGTGAAAATATTTTTTTATTTCGTAGTATCTATTGCGCGATATACATTTTGATATTATAGGTGTGCCCAAGTCTTCATCAACAGACTAATAAAGTTTTTCACGCGGTAGGTAATGATAAACAGTGAACAATAGAAACACAATAAATAATTTCATTTCATTGTTGGTGACGGAAAATGTATGATCATTCTTTTGAGAAACGTATCTCATGGTTTCTACCCTCAGATGATCATAATACTATCATCAAAAAGCTTTTCAAATATATCGACAGAGTTGACATTTTCCAGCTGTGACCGGACTTCATTATCTCTTTCTGCATAACCAGTACCGCTGCCCATACTGATATGTGTCCGCTTTGTCTATTTTGGAATATATTCTATAGCTACTTTCTTTTTTGTTGATGGTATCAATTGTGCTAGAGGAATATCTAACTCATATCCAGAAGATTCATATGAGAAAATTTCAATTGAGCCAGGCACATCAATTGGTAGCTTGTCGAACTGTATATTATGTTTATCTATTGCATCCTCATGTCATGTATTCTGCATCCGGTGGAATAAATAATCTTGGGGGTAATGATAAGTTGTCGATGTCTGCTATTTGCAAGGAAAAATATCCACCTTGAAAAATATTTCTGTATATCGCATCTTCCCAGTGTACTCTTACAAGTATGCCAAAGTTATCGGTTATAAAAGTTACCAAAAGTTATGAAAAACACCAATGCAGCCTCACAAAAATGTTCACATGAAACAAAAATGCGATTTCTACGCCACATTGATTCGGATGTAATTGTTGATGAATTTGACGTTATGTTGCGGATGCATATGTGAATGCAAATACCTACCAATCAGTCGGCAAGTGCATTCTCCCATGTTTCCAAATATAGACTATAAGTGCCACAGCAATGAATTTCTTTTTCTACAAAAAGTACATTGCAATAAATGAAGTATAGGTATTCGGTTGAGTGCACTGAGGCAAAATGGGTTAAGATTTACTAGAAGAAAGTGTTGAGTTAAAAAAAAATACAATCATTAATTTTATATAACTTTTAAAGTTGGTTTGTTTCCAGCAGGCTTTCTCATTTTTTGTTGCAGTTGGATAATTATACTTGCTCTCCTCCCATGTTTAGTTTTTTAATGGCATTAGTATAAACATGTTGGGAAATTCTAAAATATGAATTGATCTGTGTACAGTATACTGTGTACCTGAGTGTTCCTCACCATATTACGGACAACAGCTTACTTAAATTGAGCATACTGAAATGGCAATGGCCACCTCTTCGCGTTTATATTCATTTCGTAGTTAGACAAGTATCGAAATTTTTCTCAACATTTTGCTTTGTAACATTGAACTCCGTGTAAAAATATAATTTCTATGGATATAAAATTTGTTCGCGTTTATTAAACAAATTTACAAAATTATATTGCAAGTCGCTGTATTGAAAGACACGTTACGTAAAAGAAAAACTCACGTGATTATTGAAGTATCATTTTATCTTGTGAAGGTTTGTAGTTTTTAAAAATATGTTCCTTTTATAAATCACCATGAAACAAAAAACAAGTTTAGTGTATGCAACTATAATCATACTTGAAATTCATCCTTAACATATGTAAATATTCTATAACATTGTAATGAATGCTTGAAAATAAATTGTTATCACCAAATGACCCTGTGAAATGGTCTACGAGATCTCCATTGAACTCTCCTAGACCTATTTTGATAGAGGTAATCTTACAAGATACAATTTATAGGAAAATGAACAATAACTTCTGATACAAACATTTCTTTATAAAATATAGACAGAAGAACCATTAGTAATGCTTAGCGCAATATAATAAAAAAGATGTAAACTATGTATTCAAAGCAATGGATTTCAATTTAATAATGATAATAATAATATTTATTAACCCGTCATAGTAATAACTATGTAAGATTCGTAAAAAAAAAAATAAAACATTAAAACCACAGTGTAACGTAATACGCATACAATAAAATATAATAAACATAATAAAAAATTGAATAAATATGTCACAACGTACATTGTTAATATCACATTTCTGATACCAGCAGCTTTAATGTAGTCCAGTAGTTACAAATTCATTAACTGAATAACTCGGCTTTTTAAATACTTAGAAGAGCTTTTTTAATAAATTCATAGGAAGTAGTCTCACCCAACTAGGGAGTACATTATAGAATTTTAAACTGTAATATTTAGCAGAATTCCTAGATGTACTAAGAGGTAATTGTTCGACATTTAAGTTTTGATTATGCCCCAGCCGTGCGTGCCTTGAAAAGGCTGGAAACTAGTAATGTTAATTTGATTTCATAAAATGCAATTTAAAATGTAAACACATGGAACAGTTAGAATTTATCGTTCAATAAATTTGTTTTTGCAACAAACTTTATACCCTGAACCACCAAGCATCCTGACAACTCGCCTTTGAATACGAAATATCGTTTTAGTACCTAATGAGTGACCCCATGCAATAGTAGTGTAACTTATAATTTAGTGAAAATAACTATAATATGCAGTGATGGATACTTTGCCAAATAGAACAGAACTTGGAGCTCTCAAAGAAAAACATGCTCTAGACAATTATATCACAGTGTTCGGATCAGCTTAACTTAGGATCAATATTTACACCTAAGAATTTTATTTTAGTGGGATTAATATATTCAATGCGCTGTAAAGTAAAAACACATTTTTTAGATTTTGAATTATTTATACTTACTCTATTAACTATTACCCATTGTTCAACTATGTTGTTGTAGTTTTCATCGTCACTTAAACTTACGCATTTTTAAAGAAAATTTGTGTCATCTGCGTAAAGAATTAATTCATCAAGATGTTTAAAAAATACAATATCATTAAAATAGAATTAAAAAAGTACTAAACCAAGGACAAAACCCTGTGGTACACTTTACTGAATTGGTTTTAAATTGGATTTAGCGTTATTATAATAAACATAGAGTATGATCACTCAAATATGATGTTATCATAATACTTTTATGTGTGAGATTATATTTAGTACATTTGTTTAAATATTATGGAATTGCTAACATAATCAAAAGCTTTGGATATTTCCAAACAATTTTGCCATACAAAATTCATTGGCCTCAAAACTAGCTATTATGGAGTTTGTTAATTTTGAAATAGCACTAGTAGTTGATCTACCGTTTAGAAATTCATGATGGCAGTAAGAAAACAGGTTATTTCATTGATTCTTTAAAACATTCTCAACTTTTTTTTAAAAACAGTTGGTATTGACAGAGTTTGATAATTGGTAAGGGTATCTTTGCCGCCACCTTTATGCAAAGGCATAACTCTAGAAATCTTTCATTCTTCTGGATAAACGGATTCACGAATATAGCTATTTATTATTTTAGTTAGAGGAATTATTGCATTCAATACAGATGTCATAATATTTGATGTTAAATCAAAGTGATCTTTGGATTTAGGAGACCCAGGGGTAATATTGGAATGGGGCAATAATGGAGATTAGCTGCAAAAATGTCAAATTTGACGTTAGAAATATTTTATTCAGTGTAGACCATACTTCAGTCTTTGTAATGTTGTGCTGTGGTTAATAAACTAGTAAGATGATCAAACCTAGTGAATATTTTCCTTAGAAAATTGTTTAACATCTGAATTCAGAAGTCAAGTTGGTTGTTCTTCACATAAAATATTAGTTACATAAGATTTTCTCATGTTCCAAACAAAATCTTTTTTCAGAAATTGTATTTTACAGTTTTAGGTTATGATTCCCGATTCAGTGAAGTTTGAACTCAGAGTCAGTTTCACATAGGAGCAAGTCCACAATTACCCCTCTAAATTTCATACACTGTGGGTAATAGTGGACGTATAAATTTATTTTCCGTATTTATTAGTGGACATACTTGAAAAACCTTCTTCATCCCAGATCGTGCCGCGAAATTACAAGTCAAAACGCAAGAGGGTAATTTATGACCTGAATACTCTAAAACGCGGCACTAATCTGCGAGACATTGCTAAAGGTTACAATATACCTAAGTCAATACTGGGAAAATACAGAAACGTACGAGATGTTGGTACAATCAACGTTGTCGCAGGAAGAAGAGGAATAGAGAGATGATGAGAATGTTTCAGCAAAATATCTCTATGAAATCGGGAAATACGGATTTGGCTTAATCAAGACTGAAGTACTACAGTTTGTCAAGGAATATTGTGAAATGTGAGGACTCTGGACTTAGCTAGATTCCTGGACGAGAGTGGTATGAGGGATTCATGAAAAGGCACACACAAAGGAAAGTGTGAGCTCTAAAAGATTGAGGGGAGCAGATCCCTTCGTAATAAAGTAGTTCTACGAACAGTTAAATAGTCTATATAAAAACGAAAAAATAGTTCCATCAGACTCGCATCGCTTATACAACTGCTACGAGACCGGGTCCTCGCATGGTCCAAAAAACGTTAGACTGGTGGTATCAAAGGGACAAAAGAGGGTTTCAAAGAATATCGCTGGGTCCGGCAAAAAATACTACCGCCCTAGCCTGTGGCAATGGCAACGTGGAAAAATTACCCCCTTTCATTACCTTCAAGGACAAAAATTGGCAAAATTGGATTCCAAACGACGATTATCCTTGCACTGTCTACACAGCACAAAGCAAACGCTGGATGGATGTTGAGCTCTTTTGTAAATGGTTTTCAGAAGTTTTTTTACCGTTCCTCAAACCTCTCGAAGAAAAAAATGGAAAAAAGTAATTCTTGTGTATGATGGTGCTAGGGCGCACGCCAGTTATGCACTTTCTAAAAAAGCTGTGGACAATGGGGTTTTGGTGAAATTGCCTGTTCGTGTTACACATTACATGCAGCCTCTGGATAAGTGCGTTTTCAAACCAATTAAAACCAGGTGGAACAATGTAATGATAAAATTTAATAGGGAGTTTCCGGGGAGAATTTTACCAAATGATGAATTTTCCAAATTTGATTTAGATAGACAGGTATTTTTCCCACAAATTTCCTCAAGTGGCTTATATCATAAAAATAAAAAAATTTAAAGACACAGAAAATCAAAAAAATACTAGAGCTGATGAAGAAACGTTGCCAGGCACCTCTGCACTAGAACTTCAACAACCAATAGAAGAATTTATCAGAATTAAACTTACAAAAAATTTGAAAAAGAAATCACCCGAGTCGAGAAGCAGAAAAAGAATATCTCAAAATATAGGAGATATTCTAACATCCTTAAGGGCGTTAAGCATACTTAAAGAGCGAGAAAATGCTAATGAAAAATACAAATCAGAGCCAGGATCATCAAAGTCAAAAATGTCCACCAAAGAGGCAAAGAAAACTCACCACCAAAATAAAAAGTGTTATTCATCATCACCGGAATCTGAAATAGACATCGTTTTAGAGAGTGAATTTGAGTATGAATGCTTTCAAGAACAAAACCATCTCTGTGATGAAAAAGCAAATTTACATAATTGTGAGGTTCTTAATAACGTAAAGCATTCTTCCCAAATATGTGAACAGGCTCAAACTTACCAGGATGAAGCCACAGCAAGTGAATATGATAATATTTCTCATCAGTAATGTATGAACAGTGAGAAGGATAAGCCTACAACTAACCAACATGAAGACAAACTCGGTCACAATGGTGCAGTCAAAGTTGATAGTTTTGTACTAATTGTACTTGTCAAATTTATGTATAATTCTAAACAAAATAAACAAACAGCCAAGGCATTCGTTGCAAAAGTTCACAAAACTGTGGAATCAAGTTCAAGTAAAAATCAGTACTTGCATGAGAAATGATAAGGAACACCTTCATATTTCCAAGTTGTTGACGAAAATATAATTCACTTTGAGGATATAAAAATGGTACTAAGAAAACCAAACATTTATCATGGAAGACATATATTTTATGAACTTATGAATAATGGTGTGTTTGAATGCAATATTTTGTTTGAATTTTGTGCCGAATTAGTCTTTTTGTTTATTGAGGAATTATAACTTTTTTCATTAAAATTTTTTTGATAAAATTCATATTGCATTTTAATTATGGACATTTCCACTGTCTCCTATTAAACACATTTATTCTAAATGCATTTTATGAGAGCTTTCTGTGATGTCGACCATTACCCCCCCCCCCCCAGGGGAAATAGTGCACACGATTGAATTAAAAATCAATTTTTTTTTGTTTTGTCCATTATTACACGGTTCGTCCATTATTACCATCGATGCCTCTACTATTTTTATTACAGACAACATTGCGCAAACCGTTAAATGAAACTTCACGAAAATCAAACATAGTTGTTAGATTCATATTAAAAGTATGTATTGAAATACATTGGATCATGTTTCTGTTCTGGAAGTGAATTGTTTACTTCCTCTGCAACATTTGCTTTAAACCTTTGTACTGTTTTATATATTTTAAAATACTGCTAGTATACTGTTTAATGTTACTATTATAATGGAAACCAGAAAAAAATCTGATGTGGCCAGCACATGACCTTCTTATGCTAGTGTCTTTGTTGGGGTGGCAAAGAGTACCTCAGGCAGAGGCTAGAGAGAACATCTTGCTATACCATACCTATGGGACGCGTTTGTCAGTTCGAGAACGGCTATTTTTAATTTATCAACATTTTCGTTTACAAAAGTGTACGAAGTACAGTCTTATATGTAATAGTTATTTACGTTATAAGTCCGGTAAAACGGATATTACGGACGAATAAATAATTATATTTGCGTAATGAGTACGTAATATCCCGGGTACCGGACCAATAACGTAACGTACTTTATTTCATACTGAAACTCACTCAAAATTAAGAAGAACCAAAAATGCATTTGTTCAAACCTGCGTCAAGCAAAAGTAGATAATTATCGTGGTTGCTAGGGTTGTTTGTTTACAATTTGCGATCAGTCAAAAAAGTAAAAATATATGATAGAAATATGAAGAATTCTGACGAAATTTTAGAAAAAAACAAAGCAGCTACAGCAAAACTTATTCCCCTCAAGTCTGAGGAACGTTACAATAAAGATTACAAGGTGTTTAATGAATGTCACCGGCAGCATGAAGTGAAAATAATTCATAGGAAGCTATGCTGGCATATTTATATGATTTGGTGAGAAGTTTTTCCGTTTTAAATACATAGTTTTAGTACAATTTGTTCCATTCCTCGTCAAAAAAATACTGCGGTTCTTCTTTGTGGAGCATATATTCGATGGTAAAATAAATGCTGCTCGTCTTTGAGAATATTGAGTTTCAACATTTGCAATATTGAAACCATTTTTAAAACATCATTCAGTTGGTCACCAGGCTAAACAAGCACAAGTTGTCACCCGAGAAGTAGTTTATGAATTCAATAAACCCAGCTTTGAATTGAGTTCAGTAAAAATCCTACCCTACCGTAAAAATGCGTTTTACTATCAACCACACTCTACCGTAAAACCCAATATTACAGTACAGTATGCAATAAATGTAATTAGTTGTTTACAGTAATTACACACAATCCAAAGCACTAAAATTCTATTTTTATCAATTTTAGCATTACGAAATACTGTATATCCCTCCTACCACATTAAAAAAATACAAAGGTGGGCTACCATGACTGGGTCATTTATGACCCAATTATTTATACTATTGCAAACAACAAACATATAATTCAATAAATTAATAGTATTTTTGATATTTTACAAAAAAAAATAAATTATTACTCTCCATCTTCGTCCTTAAGGCAATAATTGCATGTAATTGATACTTCTTTCTTGCACTTGGAATAATTATTGCAAACAATTTTTTTGCAGAAAGTGCAACTTGTGGAATACTTAGTGTCATTCCCGCGGCACAAATGATAGCGTCCACGTTTTGCGGTTGTTGGTGGTTTGTTGTTTCACAATTACTCTTCTTGTACTTTCGATGGCTCGGATTGATTTCTTGGAAATTCCTCTGCCATCCTGACTTATTCTTTCGCACCTTCTCTCCATTTGTGCTGTTACTAAACCTATTCCCAATCCTTGTAAGAACATTTTCATTCTCCTTTTCTGTGAAATATTTCCCGTTCAGGTTTTATTTTTAGTTGTCCAAATTACGAAAGCATTGTAGGCGGCAATGTCTATAATATTCATAAATACCGCGCGCGAGTGGCCATCTTCTTGTCGCACGCCTACATGTGTACTCGCATATCAATTTGTCAAGGACATCCACGCCGCTTTTTGTTTTGTTGTACAGTTGTATAATGTTAGGTATGAACTTTGTTTCGGCATTAGTTATTTCGTGAGTATTGTGCATTGTTGACAACAATACGACAAATTCACGTGGTTTTGTCACGTACGAGACTAGCTTTATATTTTCAGTAATCAAAAATTCAGATGAATGTGTGCTCGATTTTTATATCCAGTAAACTTTTTGGCAAATCTTTTCTATTCTTTCGCATAGTCCCAAGTAAAGTATTTTTTGCGAAGAAGCTTTTCTGATAATGATAAAATCTGTGAAAAAATTGTATGTGGTTATATTACGGCCACTTCCATTCCAAAATGAGCTCAAAGTTTTGACAACATGAGCACCTTGATTTTTTTCAGGTACATTTCTAAGTTAGGATACCAAAAAAATCATGTATTTCAATTTGTCTACTGGTTTCCATTGTTTACGCTCTGGAGAGTTCTTGCGTACAATTCCATTTATCAACTTAACTTCTATTATGTCATCTGATATCAGTAATGAAAATGAATCCATGATTGTTGAAATTCCAACACATTTATTATTTATACCTGGTACTTCTGCCAAAATGTTTGCCTCTCTGATTTTCGTTGGTCTTGCCGAAATATGCACAGCACCGGAATCGGGCCATTCGTTGCCCTACCAATATTTATATTAATTTTTGCAAAACCATGTTTTATATAATGATGAATATTATTGAAAACTGTTGCAAACGTTCTCAAAGGAGCATCCCTAGACAACAAAAAATACAAACAAAAATAAAAAATATATAAATAAAAATATTAATGTTGGGTCATTTGTGACCCAGTTTAAGTGGTATTTTTTGCAGAACATTATATGATAAATGGCGAATGAATCATATGTTACTACAGATGTGCGTAAAATATTAATAGACTAACAATCCATTTGATTTTAACATATTGGTAAAATAGTTTCCAAATATGCACGGTGTTTATTAAATAGTGTTAAAGCTTCAGCTAGCGTTATAGCCCATGCGAATCTGAGAAGCCGCATAAAAGAATTAATGCTGGGCGATGCGCCGTTTCTTCTAACGGGCCATCCAAAAATGACATTAAATGGCAACGTTGGAAGCTACATGTAAACAAATTCACCTCTTGATACGTCAGAAGCATATTGGTGATCAAAACAATACAAAAAGTACAGAACACATTTTTTATTATTGAACATATTGTTGAAAATGACCACCGTCCATGTCCATGCACAATTCCGATTGAAGAGGGATTGAATCCAAAACACGTTCCAGCATTTCCAGGGTTATTTGCTGAACGGCAGCACAAATTCTCTCCTGGACATCCTGCTCATTCTCCGGGCGTCTTGTATACTTTCTCCTTAAGGAAGCTCCATATGAAAAAATCTAAAGGACTCAGGTCGGGCGACCTCGCTGGCCAGACAATTGGACCGTACACCATGTACATATCTGCGTACTCGTTGAATGAGTACATGATCACGAGTGAAATATGAAATCGAACGACGCAATGGGTGCAAAAAATACCTGTCACACTGATGTATACAAACGTCACCACAAAAGTGGCCTAGTTGCCAAGCGTATTTTTCTCAAATTCTACATCTTTTAAAATCTTAATCTGAGGTTTTAGAAGGTGCGGAATGCAACCAAAAATTGCAAAAAAATTCAACATCAATATTTTGTTTGAAAATGAATTTTTCATCGGACACTTTTCCTGATAAAAGCTAATGAAGTCGGTCAAATTTCGAACTTTGGATGGCTCGTGAGAAGAAATGGCGCACCGCCTAGCAATAATTTTGTTATAGGGTTTCTCAGCTTTGCGTGGACTATAACGCTGCCTGAAACTTTAACACTAATTAATAAACACCGTTATACAAAGAACACAATACACTAACGTGCATATTAAATTTTTTGATTTAATTAATTTTTAAGGTTTTCTACGAAAAACATTTATAAACAAAACTTATCTAAAATTGAATTATCTTTAAGAAAAAGTTGTATGACATACCATTAAGACGGGCACTTCTGAAACTTCAGCGACTAGATGGCACCACAAGTAGAATTTTCAAAGATGATAATCGCCTTTCTGAATGTTATATTTACTACTACAATGTATTATTATAAAAAAGCACATTCTTGTGCTCCAGATGAAATAATTTGAGACCATAATATTCATTAATTAATGAGATATTGTGATTTGTTTACCTACCTATATTGTGTGAAATATTGGCCTTATGCAATAAGGATTTTTTTTATGATTGTGGACCTGAACAGGCTAAATAAGGCCTATCGTGCTAAAGCACTCAGGAACACTTAGGAGTTTGGATAGAGGGATAATGAATTGCCAATAGATGCCTATGAACAGCTACCTTAAATTTTCTCATATCATAAGTGAGAGGAAAACAGGAATTAGGGAGATCATTCCAGAGTTTAGAAGCCGTGTAGAAAAATGTGGATTGCGCCCGTTTGGTACGACAAGTGGAGATTTGTACTGCATACTGATGATGTGATTGAGCGAACCGGGTGTTTCTCGCAAAGATAGCCGGAGATGGTATCAAAGAATGTAATTCACCAGCACAATAGCCGTTGTAATAACGATAATACAAAGAAAGAACTGAAACCATCCTTCTATGCTCAAGGGACTGTATGTGAGAAGTTAAAGACGGGTCATTTATAAGCCTAATCGCTCTCTTTTGAATACGATCAACGATATCGAGAGCGTATTGGGGAGCACTAACCCAAAGGTGAGAATTATATTCCAGATGAGGCCGAATTTGGGCCTTATACAGCAAAAGGAGTTGTCGAGAGGTAAAGTACTGCTTAGATCTGTACAAAAGCCTATTTTACGAGCAGCTGTTTTGGTAGCTGACAGAAGATGGTCAACCCATGAGAGATTTGAAGATACAGTCATACCCAACAGAGTAATAGAGTCTGAAAACTTAAGAACTGAGCCATTCATACTTACAACAGGAAATGATCGATCTTTTTTGGCGGACATAAGGCAACACTGAGTTTTGTTAGCATTAAATTTAACTAGATTATTGCTTCCCCATTCGAGAATACGTTGAATGTCTTTGTTGATTGAATTAGCCATTTCAGCTTTAATTTCTTGATTTGACATAGAAGGTGGATTATCACTATGAGTAGACTGAGATGAACTACAGTGAAGAGTGCTATCGTCAGCAAAGCAATGGATGGGGTTAGTTGTTGAAGAAATAAGGTCGTTTATATACAGCAGAAAAAGTGTAGGCGCTATAACGGATCCCTGTGGTACGCCCGCGTTAATGCTAACTTCTTTTGAAAAAAAGCCATCAACTACGACACGTATTCGTCTTTCATCGAGGAAACTAGAAACCCAGTTGATGAGCGCATCATTTAACCCAAACGAGGTGAGTTTGGCAAGTAAACACTTATGCCAAACTTGGTCAAATGCCTTTGAGTTATCTAAAGCGACTACAACTGTTTCACCGGACTGCTCTACTGTATTGTTCCAAACTTGGGTCACATATGAAAGAAGATCGCCTGTTGAACGACTTTGCCTAAACCCATATTGATGGTCACTAAGGAGTTTGTTAGTTTCAAGAAACGTGAGCAGTTGCTGATTGATGGCTTTTTCCATGATTTTAGACAAAATGGAAGTGATGGCAATTGGTCTGTAATTTGAGGGATCGGTCTTATCACCTTTTTGGGAATAGGTTGAACATTTGCTAACTTCCATGATGAAGGGAATTCCCCAGAAGATATAGAGATCGTATAGAGCTTAGATAGGACTGGTACTAGTTCGGGGGAACATTTCTTTAAGACAATAGCTGGGATACCGTGTGGGCCAGTCGCCTTATTGAGATCAAGCCTACTGATGATCGATTCCAATAGCTTGTACCGAAAATGAATTGGTTTCATAACGTATGAAGAAGAGTTGACTAGGGGCACATCTTTTCCAGAATCATTGAGACACGAGTTTGATGCAAACAAATCCACAAAAACGTTGGCTTTGTCTACAGAATCAGCAACTACCGATCCGTCAATAAATGTCAGGGGGGGAAATGAAGATGTTCGAAAGTTTTTACTAATGGCTTTAAAAATAGCGTCATACGGAGTGGAGACGTATATTCAACAAGTACAGTAAAATTTGTGACTTCCCCTTTTGTAGTTTTTAAATGCATCATTTTTGAAAATTCACATACACGGTACACATTTGTATTACACAGCTGTTTACAGTTTTATAATAAGTGATGAAAAGTTTAGCACCTATATAAAAGAGGGCACTACTCTATTTTTAATTTTAAAGTACATTTCCTTAAACACGCAACCAGTTCGATCTTGAATATGTTAAATACAAAAAATGCATGTATAATCTGTGTTTAGTTTTCATGAAATGGTCACCTATACTGAACTGCAATTTATATTTTATGATTAATGTCAATGTATGTATGTAAAAATGGTCTCGTCAGCCGCGACCGTATGATATTGTCCAACGAAAACGAATAAATTAGTATTCCTGAATCATAATTAATAAGAAATCTAACATTTTTAATGATTTATTTACATAAATAAGTGGCAAAAAATTAATTAATTTTAATACATAAACAAAAAAGTGGTATATAACTAAATATATCAACCTTTTGTTTATGTGTTTAATTTGACATTTGTCATCAAATATTTCAAAATTTAATTTTTTTCTAATTTATGTAAACGATTACAAAAATGTTTATTCGCAACACATGCGCTGTCACATTTTTGGTACTCGGCCTTATATTTTATCCCTTGGCTACGCCTCGGGTAAAAAAGAACGGCTTCACACTAAGAAATGTGTAAACAGCACACTAGTTACGAAAATAACTATTTTTTAAATCAATTTGTAATCGATTGTTCTGAAATACAGATATTGATGTGTTTTTAATTTTAGAGCTTACATTATATCACATCATATCCAACGTAGAGTACTGCGGAAATTTAGATTCTGAACTTGCGATATTAAACTAAAGAAACGTGCATTTTTTTTCGAGAATATTGAACATAACTGATTCTCAATAATAAGTAATGAGTTAAATTATTTTTTATAAACAACTAATGAAAACTAATTGACAATCCAACCATGTGCTATAATAAACAATTTCTCATCGTAACTATAAAATTTTGCCAATACTTTCTCAGGTTTTCATCGGATTTTCCTTAGAATTTTTCATGTACTCAGACACGACACAAACATTTCACGCCGGTCGGTACCTGAGTTTGTCAAATAGGTTTCTTGATCTTCGTGTTGGAAGTGAATGAACTAACAAAAGAGACTTGTCTACTAGTGGCTATAAATAGGCTAACTTGCTAGTAAAGATGAGGTCTGAAGGCCTGAAGAATGAATTTTCATGAGAAAAATCTGCGTAGTTGTAAGTCTAAGTTCTAATTAGTGGCTCCATATTTGTTGATTGGCTGCAATTAATATGTTCACATTTGCTTGTGATTCTTTGCTTGATTTACTGGGGAGATACCAACCCATTTCTAGTATTTACCAGAAACTTTCAATGGTGGTTTACAATGTCTTGCTTTTGAACCGAATTTAATGGTACCAGCACGTGTGAAAGATCTTCCTTCTGTTAAATATGTTAATCTTGTGTAGTACCTTTATCTCTTGGTCAATCTATGAAGTTGTAATTTAGTTCAGTTACTTCTTTCATCAAGGGTTTCAGTGCTACGTCAAAACAACTTTTTGTAGCTTTCGAGAAGTTGTTTGGTTTAGTGAGGATATTCCTTACTTCGAAACAGTAGTTCAGATCAAGGTGGGTTGGTGATGTATCCATATTTCATTTTATCGTTTGCCACGTCATTGATTTTAAAAGGGCGCTGGACTGGTCCACATCTAAGGATCCAACTACCAAAATGGCTAAAGTTTCATTTGTAGACTGGAAGAACTGGAACTCTTGTGGCCGTTGAATTACACAACGCTAAAAACACCAAAAACCGTAATAGAAATTTATTGAAGCGAGCGCGTTTCAATCTTGGATTTGTAGTGTTGCTTTTGGAGTTTTCATCTTGACTGGTACTTTTTATTAACGCTTGCGTTACAATTCAGTTTTTTATTCATTGGCGCACTCACGACATTGGTTAGTTGCGATTATTGTTACCACTCGCGCTTCACATCTTTGTTTGTAGTTTATTTTTACTCGCGTTGAAGACTGGTTTTCTTACAATTGTGGCAGAGGTAGTTTTGTCTTTTCATCGAGGGTCACAACTTAAAGTTTACATTCATCTATCTATCTACGATTGGGCCTTTTTTTGAATTTAAAATCCATCTGGTGTGATTGAAATGTGTTCCTCTGAAAGTAAGTACAGACGTTGTCCAAACTGCATTTTAAGAAAGTACTTACTTATTCAGTGAATATATCTACCATATCAGTTAGTATTAATTGGGTATTCATTGGTATTAATCATCGTTCGATTTTTTAATTTCGCCTTAATTTGCTTCATATTTTTTAATTGCGCCTAAGATGAAAGGGGGTCTACACATTTTTTATTTTTTGATAAATTGTCTATTACAATTTCTGGCGCTATGCACTCTTTATAAAATTGCGTTAATTTTGGCAACATGAAATCCCTCCAAAGGTTTTCATCTCTTACAATTTCTTCCACAAAGATGTCAATGTTGAAACATCTGAAACATTTTGTGATTACTGAAATTAGGAAACTAAGGTTTGGTTTCACCTGGTAGTAATATATGGATGTTTTCTTTTAAGCGAAATTTCTCCATGTTCTGTTTTGTGTAAACATGGTTTTTTGTTAATATCTAGTGCCTCACTTAAACTATTAACTCCCAACTTAGAGCATGCATAAAAATATTTCACTTCTACAAGGGCATCATCATTGACAAGTCTTAAAACGAAACACATAATCCAATAAACGCAAGTGTTACCTTTATATCAATTTCGATAAGTAGTAGTTTGCAAAAAAATGTAGAAATAGTAATGTGGATTTGCATGGAGCAGTATGCAAACAACACAATTCCGCATCTATACGGGGTAACGGTCCCCTCTGCATGTTGCAGCTTATCGTGTTATACACTTCATATATAGTGGTGCATTTTTAACTACTTGACTATATCAAAAGTGTATTTTATTATGCAATATACAGAACCATCAGGTGCTGCCGCTAGGAAGCCATTTTCCAAATCGATCCAAAGTTCACTTTTTTGTACTTTTAGGTCAGTCCTTAGCTCAAATAAAGATATGGCCACTGCTTCCTTAGAAAGTTCGTACTCCAAAGATAAGGAAAACACGTTACTTTTTGATAAGCAAGCGTTAACAATTCCATGACATGGAGTACGGGGCCTTCTGTTTATTACTCGTCCAGTTAGCCTTTTTTCGCCCTTGCTTTCATATATTCTGTTACCAAATTGGTCAATGGATTCTAAGGCAATAGCATGTCGTTCTTCTGCGGTTACCTACAGGCATTTTTATTTAGTCAAGGCATAAGTGGATATATGGCATACCTGTAGATCATTTAATAATTATTTTACCTCCACTATAACTATTTTGTCATCTATGACTGGTTCTTCTGCATGTTTACCATAGTGTCTGTCTGGCTGAAGTGAATTATTGATATCCTGGCGCATCTTTGGGCTTTCACAAAGTCGTCGCTTAACTTTACTTGTCCATTTCACAGTTTGCTCATGAACAAACTTCTTAAAATATTTTCCCGGACTTCTTTGGAATATTGTTCTCCATGCGGAGATGAACCAGTTGTGGGCATCGTTATAACGTAGTCCCGCAGGGTAAACCTATAACAAAAAAAAGAGAGTAGTTTTGTTGTTAAAAGGTAAATCGCACCACGGTCTAGCTCAGTGAGGTACAAATTTATAAAACTTACTAAAATTGAGAACTCGTTCATCAGGTGTGAGGAAAGTAGAGATATTTTCATAGATATAATCAGTATCAGCATTTGTTTTATTTGGGCACCACTCAATTTATAGGTTTAATTAACAAAATACAACAAAAATTGAGAAAGGTTGTATCTCAGAACATAATAGGTAATCTGAATAAGCACTAAACATCTGTATTTATATGTATATTTAATAAAGCCAAATGTCTGATTAATATCAGAATAAAATAACTAAACGATACTTCTTGTACTGCCTTACAATCTTAAAGTACTAAATTAAACACTGTAGATAAACGTACAATCTATTGTTTACTTAGAATTCAAAATGAAATCTATTCAAAATGTAGGTATTCAATAATGAAACGTATATTGACCAATGTCAACAAATTACAGTTGTGATAGGTTATGAACTCAAATGTCTTTATTTCAGAAACAGGACTCAATTGTTCCTTTTTTTAACCGTATCAAAATAACACAAACTGATTTCTTATTTACTTAACTGCACTAAAAGGATAAGTACTTACTTGTACAAAACAAATATTTTAATCTCGTCTTAAACGAACTGTAGCTTGAGAATTTTCATTTCCAATTCCAAGACAAATATACGATAATGTAAAGGTAACTTCTATTTGTAATTAACGTACAAATAACGAAACATAAACGTAAGGGAAGGCACTATAACTTTCCTGTCTTCAACATAAAAAAATAGACGTACGGTAGCATATAGGAACATTCAATTATTGTCCATACTATAATTGAAAGATATAACGAACGCAGAATATGTATAACAGCATGTGATTTATGCAAAACAAAGGTATCTCCATTTAGGTTCATAAAGATGACATCGCATTAATCTGCCATTTTAACAAAGTAACTTCCTGACGTCATACCCACGCCATTCAATGATACGTAAATTTACCAAAATAAAAGCTTTTTCTTGAAGATAAACTGTATTCTTATTCCGTATTCTGATTCTTGTTTCCCTCATAAAAGGGAAGCAAAACTTAAAAAAGATAACGTCTGAACTTCACGGCATGGTAAAAGGAAAATGCATCAAGTATGCTCAACTTACGCTGCGCATAGAACTAAAATGGGATGTCTAAAATATACACAGGGAGGTTCGTAATTATGTAGACTGAAGAGAAAATATTGCGATATAAAAATTTAATTATTGAACGGAAAGAAATGCTTAAAAATACTAATGTAATGTAAATATACTTATTAATAATAATGCAAATTTCGAAATTTAAATTAAGGTAACGACAGACAAGAATTGGCACGTTACAAACCCTGGTATTATAAGAGTTCCTTTGAGTAAGATTTACTCTTTTGCCCATATTAAACCGGACTATTATGTTCATAACCCTTTCTGCGGCATTGTTGTTTTCATTTTCTATTAACAGGTGCGCTTTTTTAGCCAACAAGTTAACACTCCCTAAAACATCTTTAACTAGACTGTAAATAATACTTAAAAATGAACAGTACCTTTGATGTGGTTATAAATCGAGGTGTCCTTGAGCCGAGGGATTTTATTGTGATCATCATTTCCGACACTATTGCAAATTTTATCTCTGCACTTGGAGAGGTCTCCATACACATGGTGAAATCCATATTTAAGATCACATTGCAATAGATCAATGTTTTGACCATTTTTTGCGTGTTCGTATATGGACCACTTAGCTCTTTTTGTCAGTTTCTTGATTTGGGCAAACGTCAACAGTTTTCTTCCAGCCAAGTTGATACTTGTATCATTTTTTATGGCTCGAAGATGTTTGCCATAGTTTTTTAGTGCATGGTTGGTGCATTCAATTTTTTTTACTTCTGCACCATATGGGACCTCCTGCTTTATTTTGGCAAACACGCTAGAGTATCCGTCAGTAATAAATTTGCAGTAGCTCAATCCATGCATGGCTTCGCTTTTACAAAATCCCTCGACTGCCATATTTGCGTCCATGGCTGTTGTGGAACCGTCTCAATTTTTATAGCACAGGTGGTTTTCAGAATCGATACCTTTAGTTTTTACCCTTGCACAAATACTACAGAACTTGTTCCTTACTGCAATATACAACAGCTCTCCTGTGTATTGGTCAATTATACCCACCTAAAATTTAAATAGTCTTATTGCATTATCTTTTGGGCGGAGTACTAGCTACTACGCCTTCAGTTTAATGTGGAAGCCTGTACGCACACAAAAATTCTATGAAACTGAATTCAGCATTTAATGGGTGATTAATTACAAGGTAACATACTTGTACCTGAACCTTCATAACAGATTTATTCTTATGATCTTGCCAGTCCTGAAAGTACATTAAAATTGGTACCATACGAATGTTTGCTCCATGACCCGTCAACATATATAGTATGGCATTCATCCTTTCGCGTCTTTCAGCATCTTCAATTTCAGTCTACAAGAAACGCTTCCATCCGTAAAGACACCAATTGTTTTTAAGTTGCCGTATTTTAAAACTTACATAAGTAGCAGTGAAAGATTGTATAGAGTATACATACTAACCTCCGATAAACTATTTTCAATATTATAAAAAAAGGTTTTGGGAAATTTGAGGTACATCCATGCAGCTTAGAAGTTCACACATGTGCAAATACGTACTCCCTGATGCCAAAGTCCCCCACACTACTTCAGAATTAATTGTTGGCCTCTCACGATCTTCAGTTTCGAATGAAAATATTTTTCCGCAAGTAACGCATTTCAAATCAATCAAACTCACTAGACCAGTACCATTCCGGTTTTCTTTGTGTAAATTTACACTCCTCAAGGTACAAGATTTTAAATGGGATGCTTGGATTGATAAAACCTTTTTTATTACATAGCCAAGTTCTACAATTCTATTCCCTGTTATAGCTTGATTAGATATTGCCGATGTGGATAGCTCAATATCGATTTCATGTTCCATAATCCTTACAATTTCAATTGTATTGGACAATAATATCATTTTGTTAATAAAAGTATAACGCAGAAATGTTAGATAAACATAAAATTACCTCTCATATTCTTCTGAATCTATTGTCCCATATTCTTGAGACTTTTTGTGCTGACATTCCTGGTAGGTGATTCGTAATTTTTTGTGCACCAATTCGAATTCCTTTATATAGTCAAAACATTATCGTTTACTTGTATCACAATACTGAAATCTTACCTTTTCATGACATTTTCTAATTCCTCAAAAGACGAGGAACTGTTATAAGTTATCACACTTGGCGTGTTGATTTCATGACTAATAGAAGGAATGTTATACAAATACAAGCTATACCGTATTTTGGTTATTATACCTGATTGATCCTACATTATCACTTTCATTTTCTTTATTCATGTCACTGGATAACTCCAAATGTGTGTCCGGTTTTCTATAAGGAATGTGTCACATTTTAAGTGAAACAAAAATGCTTATGTTACGTAGTGACCACACATTAGTACCAAAAAAATACCCCGTTAAATCAGAACCCCGGTCATGGTCACGTTAAGTGACGGCAAGAACGGCATTTCCGAAAAAACCATTATATGGAATGTAGTTAAAATTTTAATTTTGTGTAATTTCTTGAGAATGAAATGGGCGGTCAGTTCTATGCACTATGCCCTTTGTTCCTTGCAAACAAACGTACAACAAAAACCCCAGAAAGTTAACACTGAATGTGGTATTGAGACAATTTCGATAACCTTTTTCTTAGTTTTTGAAATAATTAGAAAAATATTTCAAGAATTACCCAGTTTTTAGCTAATTTGATTGACATCGTTTTTTAAAATATAGATAAACATTTTTAATAGGAAGAGTATAAAAAATAAGGTTGGGAAACAATAATGCGAAAAAAATATACAAACCTTCGTTTGCACCACGATAGTTCTGTTGCTTTTGCCCTTTTAGTTCGTTTGGGTGTATGCGAATAGTTTCGCAATGAAGTATAGCCTGTATCACTTTATAGCATTCATTCAAAGAAAAAGTCTCATTATCGACTTTAGAATACAATAGAGCAACTAAACTAATATTTACCTGATGCCTCTTTAAAGGTAAAGGAGACCTTTAAAAGCTGTGGCCGATATGCATAGTTTTCAGAATAATAATAAAGCTCACATTTTACCTTATATAACATTCAATAAGAACTGAACAGTTCTTATTTCTTTGTCCAAATGGAGCGTATTAGTTAGTAGCGCCTCATTGTGACCAATAAAAGAGTGTATGTATAATAACACTGCGCTAAAAGGTTGTTATCTTCACTAAATCTGCCATCTAATGATTTTTTTTAAATTAAATAATTAAAATAAATTATTTACATCGACGCTAGCGCTGTGAGAGCATTCGACTGCAAAAGTGTCCCTCTTAAAGGTTTCACAAATATTCGCAAAAGTACTATATGGGTTGTATACAGTACGTTTAAGGACTTATTTATCACTACCAAAAACGCTCAATAACCAAAATTTAATAGAATGAGGTAAACATGTATAAATGTGTAAATCCGTTGAAAACTTAAAGTAAATTTTTTTCACGAAATCAATATTAATGGCTTTACTCAAAAGAAATGACTAAGCAGTGTTTAAAAATGTCATCATCTGCTATGATTCATATTTAAAAAATACAAGTTTTGATCATAACTTATAAACTAAAATTTAAAAAATTTCTTAACTATGTCCCTGTATTTTACTACAAAAAGTACCTGCAGAAAATGTTTGTTTGAAAGATGCAACTTTAAATCACAGGTGAGATATTTGCATTATTCAAAATCATCAAAATGTAAATTTGGCAAAAAAAAAAATAGTGACATACAGTTTGCGGTATAATAAAAAATCATAAAAATTTTCGTTTCAAAGATTTCCTATAAAAACAACAACTTTGGTTCACCCTGAACAGTTTACATGCTTTTATTATTTGCATATAATTTTCCCCAACTTTGCACTAATATTATGTGATTAGCCTTCTTCTGTAGATTTTCATTATGAATAATAATCACCAAAACTATAAGTTTAAACTCATTTAATCATTAGTATAAAAATCCAACAGTTAAATTAACATTGATTGTAATCTCAATTTCTGCTGTTATAGGTGAACCCTATGATTATATATAAAATGTTTATTGCACATTCTTCATGATAGAGAATATAGCTGTAATTATTCAGTTAAAAGAAATAAGATTAAAAGCAAAAACTAAAAGTTATGAGATTTGATGTGTGTATTAATACTGTAGATAATTTTCTTTGGTTACATATAACTCACACAGTAAGTATGCTCGTAAGCATTTGGGACATACTTTGCTCCATCTCTTTGGAACATTTATTTTGGGTGACATGCACCATCCACACAGTATATATAATCAATGGGCGAACCTTATTTGAATCACTTAGACGGTCAGTCAGTCTCAAAATGTTCAGATTTTTAACGGTTGAATGACAGCATTTTTTCATTTTGTTTAAATTTGATATGTAATCTAAACAAAAATAAAATTGGTAAAAAATAAAATAAAAAAATGTATCTCATTACAAACCTAGTTCGGGCATCTTCTTTTGTTTTATATACTTTCTTTTTAATTGCTCACAAAAAACCCCTCCAAAGGTACATAAGATTTACAACTAAATTTAGGATCATTCTGATTATTTAATACTTCATTATATCTTGGTTGGTCTAAATTGCTGTCTGAATCTCCCACAGAATTCAAATCAGTTGAATCTGATTCGGACTGACTTAAAGACACTTTTTTCCATTTTTCGTTAGATTGTTTCTTACTTATAATTTCTTCGCTGTCACTTAAAATTGTTTGTACTTTTCTATTTTCTTGCTTCTTTCTTTTATTTTTAGTTTTCTTATATTCTGGTTTTGAGTTATTATTCCTTGAATTTTTTTTCAATAATGGTTGGTCTAAATTGCTGTTTAAATCGTCCAAAGAATTGAAATTTGATGAATCTGATTCAGATCGACTTAAAGCCTCATTTTTCCGTTTGTCATTCGATTGTTCTTTACCTGTAATTACTTCATCACTTAATATTGTCCTTCTTGTATTTTCGGAAGTTTTATTGTCTTCCAGATTTGATTCCTTATTACTTAATTTTTTTTTTGATGACGGTTGATCTAAATTGGTGTCTGAATATCCCACAGAATTCAAACCTGTCGAATCTGATTCAGAATGACTTAAAGATTCTTTTCTTTGTTTGTCGTTAGATTGGTTATTACTCGTAAGCTCTTCACTATCACTTAATATTGTTTGTACTTTCGCATTTTCTGATTTCGTCTTCTTTCTTGTATTTTCAGAAGTTTTATTGTATTCTGGTTTTGATTCTTTTTTTAATGAACTTTTTCTTGATGATCGTTTATTTAAATCGTTGTCTGAATCTGCCATAGAACTCAAATCTTTTGACTCTGGTTGACTTAGAGATATTTTTTTTCGTTTGTCGCTAGTGTGGTTTTTACTTGGAACTTCCTCGCTATCACTCAATATTGTTTGTACTTTTGTGTTTTCTGATTTGGTCTTCCTTTTATTTATGGAAGTTTCATTATATTCAGGTTTTGATTTGCTACTGCTTACATTTTCTTTTGATGATTGTTTATTTAAATTGCTGTCTGAATCTTCCACAGCACTCGGATCTGACTCGGAATCATTGAAAAGATTTTTTTTCCATTTATCATTAGATTGCTTCTTACTTGTACTTTCCTCACTATCACTCAATGTTGTTCGCTCTTGTATATTTTCTGATTTTGTGTTTTTTCCTCTATTTATTGTAGATTTATTATATTCCGGGTTTGATTCTCTATTCCTAGAAATTTTTCTTGATAATTTTTTATTTAAATCGCTGTCCAAATCTCCTGTAGCACTGAAATTTGTAGAATTTGACTCGGATTCACTTGAATATATATTTTTTCGTTTATCACTAGAATGTTTATTCCTTGTAACTTCCTCACTATCACTCAATATTGTTAGCTCTTTTATACTTTCTGATTTTGTGTTCTTTTCATTATTTATTGTAGATTTATTATATTCAGGGTTTGATTCCTTGTTCCTTGAAATTTTTTGTGATGATTTTTTCTTTAAATCACTGTCCGAATCTCCTGTAGTACTGAAATCTGTAGAATTTGACTCGGATTGACTTGAATATATTTTTTTTCGTTTGTCACTAGAATGTTTATTTCTTGCAACTTCCTCACTATCACTCAATATTGTTCGCTGTTTTATATTTTCTGATTTTGTGTTTTTTCCTTTATTTACCGTAGATTTATTATATTCCGGGTTTGATTCTTTGTTCCTCGAAATTTTTCGTGTCGATTTTTTATTTAAATCACTATCCGAATCTCCTGTAGTACTAAAATCTGTACAATTTGGCTTGGATTGACTTAAAGATTTCTTTTTCCGTTTACCACTAGAATGGTTGTTCCTTGTAACTTCCTCACTATCACTCAATATTGTTCGGTCTTTTATATTTTCTGATTTTGTGTTCTTTCCTTTATTTATTTTAGATTTATTATATTCAGTGTTTGATTCTTTGTTCCTTGAAATTTTTCGTGATAATTTTTTATTTAAATCACTGTCCGAATCTTCTGTAGTACTCAAATCTATAGGATTTGACTCAGATTGACTTAAAGATTTATTTTTTTCTTTATCACTAGAGTGTTTTTTCCTTGTAACTTCCTCATTATCACTCAATATTGTTTGCACCGTTGTATTTTCTGATTTTGCCTTCTTTCTCTTATTTACTGTAGATTTATTATATTCTGAGTTTGATTCTTTATTCTTTGAATTATTTTTTAATGATTTTTTACTTAAATCGCTGTCTGAATCTCTCATCACACTCAAATCTGACTCTGAGTGACTTACAGACTTCTTTTTCCTTTTGTCACGAGATTGTTTTCTACTTTCCTCGTCGTCACTTGATATTATTAGTACTTCTATAACATCTGATCGCTTACCCCTTAAGCGCCTTCTCAATAGTGGTGTATTTAAATCTGAAATTTCCGAACAACTTGAATCGGATTGACTATCGCTTGATGTTGATTGTACTTCTGATTTTTTTTTCCTTGAAGCTTTTGTCAATGATGGTGGAGTGAAATAGCCGTCTGAATCTTCAAAAGAATCTGAATCTGAATCTGAATCTGTTGAAGGTGGTTTGAAATGTCTTGAAGATTTTGTTTTCCGTTTGTTGTTATACTGTTCCTTACTCTTAACCTCATCACTATCACTCGAGATTGTTTGTGCTTGTCTACTCCTTTTTTTGTTTACAGACGAATCTTGCATTGCACGGTTACGTGTCGTTCTTTTAGAAGTACTTATATAAACTGCATCATTCAATATCTTAACACTGTTTGATTGTTTTTTAGTTGTAACTTCCTCACTATCACTAGATATTATTTGTACTTCTGTATTTTGTGACTTTGCCTTTTTTTTTGTATTTGCAGAAGTATCATTCAATTTAGTTTCATTTGAAGCTCGTTTTTTAGATCCAATTTTGTTCTTTTTTCTTACTGCTCTAACCGATGACTGTTCATCTTCAGAATTAGAAATACTTAGTAATGTGTCATCACATTTATTTGCTAATGGTTTATGCAAACCATGATATGGTAACACATCAGGGTTTATTAATTTAGTTATATCAACACGTTCTAAGAAAACTTTTGGTTTTCTACCAACCTTTGTTTCATTAGATGATTTAAAATCATCTTCCATTTCCTCATTAGAGGATGTAGAGCTTTCTTCCATTGTTTTACAGTTAATCAGAGATTTCACTTTCCTTTGATACTATCAGTAGTTTACTTCTAGTATTAGGACTTCTTTCACTCACCTAAAAATTTTGCTATAATTATTTATATCCGGATACCATCAAGCATTCACTTCACCTGTTCCTTTTGCCGAAAGAATACTAAAATACACAACAGTGCTAAAATAACAAATTAATATTATTAAAGACAACATACAGCTTTTGTTTACATTAAAGAAATGGCGGCTAAACGCCAAATACGAAGACACCAAGCTGCGTGAAAAAAAATCACGTGACCGTGTACTATTCAACCGGAAAATATTAGTTTTTTTAAGAAAAGTAAAAGTTACGTTTTGGACATTTGTTAGTTAATAACCTCTTAATTATGATGTTTATATTTTATAATTAGGGCAATTTAAACAAAAAACATTTATTTAATTGTGAAAAGTGAAATATAAGGTTATGTTACTTGTTCATAAATTTACTCGGAAATGTTGTAGAGTTAAAATACTTTCAGAACAACACAGTGCGCACAAACCAATATTGGTCACAATTCGACAATTTGCCGTCGCGTGCGCAATTCATAGGCGTAGAAATTTTAAGTAGAGATGGGCTTACCGGTTACTTTTGAGTAACCGGTGAATCGGTGACTGTTACTTTTAATTCACTGTTACTTTTTACAGCGACCGATATCACTGCTAGTCGTAGTTGACGTCGGTCGCTGGGTCGCTGCAATGGCGCCACAAGCGTTGGCACTGACAAGCCCTGATAAGGTTTTGCTTCGTACTAATGTCACTGTTAAAGATTCTTCAATATTTAAAACTTTCAAAAATGTATTCATTTAAATTAGGCGATTAAGGGTTAGAAAAATACTTTGATATTATTTTTTTTATGAACGTTAAAATACAAATTTATATTTACAAAATATAATGCATTGCACAAATATTGAAAAAAAAAATAACCAAATTTATTTTTAAACTTAAAAATAAATATGTGAATATTCTTACGTATTTTACCTACATTATAAATATTGTTCTTTCATTCAGAATTGAGCTTATAAATTCTATCAGTTCAAATTTGAATGAAGAAGCAATAATCTTTCCGTATTTTTTGAGGATAAACGATTTCGGCGGTCGGACAAAATTGTTCCAGCGCGTGAAAATAATCTTCCATGCGGCACTGAGTTTTTCATATAGTTTTTCTTTGGAAACTACACTTAAATTCGGATAATTGTATCGATGCTCTCGCCACCATTGTAATGGATCTTTATTTTTGGGCAGTATATCGTCCTCCAAGTATCGCTGAAGCTCTATAATTGCCTTTGACAAATTCGAGCTGTTTGTTTTAGAGGCCGATATATTTCTTTTAAAGTCGCTCCATATCGATAACTCGTCATCGTCGTCGTCCGCGTCAGGTTGTTCCTCATACTTTGAATTTGCATTTGATGCACTTTCTAATCGAGCCTTTGTCATTTTTGAAGTCAATGCGGCCAACACAATCTTTTTGGCATTTTCAAAGCTGGTCTCATCTGAAAATCCAAAGTTTTTAAATCGGGGATCCCAAAACGTGCAAACTGAATAGGTATTGCTCTTTTCTATTTTTCCGAGACGTTCAAATAAACCGGAAATTATTTTTGCGACTATGATTGTTATCGGATCGCAAAATTTTTTTCCTTTCAGGTTGTTGTAGACTCTTATTAATCCATTAACAAGAGGTGCAACTAATGAGCCGGTGACATATTTTTCACCGCTGATATCTTTAGTTGCGCGCTCTAAGGGTTTAAGCACCTTAGATAATTCTTTCAGTATCTCCCATTCTGAAGATGTTAAAATTGGTAAATTTTTACCGATGACAGCTACCGTGCTTTTTATTGCATCCTCCAGGAGTACAAATCTTTCCACCATATAATATGTGGAGCTCCACCTAGTGGAAACATCCTGGATCAATTTCAAAGGCTGCATTCCTTGCGCTTCTTGGCATTTTTGAGTTTCTCACTCGCAAGGCAGCTTCTTTTAAAGTGAGCTACGATGGGTTTTACTTTTTTTCTAATAGACCAGAAATATTTGTTTCGATTTTGAAATCATCTTGAGCAACTAAATTTATAGTGTGGGCTAAACACCCAAAATGCTTAAAATGCAATTTAAATTCAGGTGCCGTCAATGCATTTTTAATAAACGGCGATAACAATTTTTTCTTTGCTGATGTTCCATTTCTCCAAAATTTGTAAAATTTCACTTGCTAAACTTTGACTGGTATGGGAACAATCTACAGTAGCACAACTTAGCAGGACTGATTGGAAAACGAAACCTTCATCAACAAAATGCAGCGTGATGGCATAAAATTGCATTGATTTATTGATGTCCAACAATCGGTGGTTAATGAAAATGATTTTTCTTGTTGAAGAACGTCCCTTACTTTGTTCACACAAGTTTCATACGCTGCCGGAATTAATGTTTTAGAAATGTATTTACGAGAGGGTAGGTCGTAATTGGGATTTAATGCCTTTACAAAATCTCGAAAACCCTTATCTTCAACCACACTGAACGGTTGAAAATCTAATGTAAATAACTTCATTAAGTTGTCGTTAATTTGCTGCTGATTATTCAAGCGTTTTGGTAAAAACGATGTTACAGATGATTGCAGGACACGTTTTTGAGCCACTGGACGCTCGTCTGTCTCTGTACCTGATTTTGATGAACACGAGATTGTAGAGTTTGTTGTTTCCGTATGTGTTGTAATTGTTGCACTGGTACCGGGTATGAGTACAGGTTCATCATTGGATATCAACGTTGATGGTGCCAAATTTATCGCAGGATGACAATTTTTTTAATGTTTTTTTAAATTTGAATTCGTGGTTTTGAATGAAAATTTTATCCGACAAATATTGCACGTCGCAAAGTGGTTATTCGGAATTGGTGTGAAGAAATTCCACAATTCGCTTCGTTTTTGTCTCGTAGCCATACTATAAATTGTTCATATAAAAAATACTATTTTGATCGTTAGAAACACAAACAAACCTTGCAATTAATAATAATTATAATCTTAACTGCACCAAAATACTGAAATTAACCACTAACAAGTTTGGTAAAAATCCACTATAAAAGCGGCGTCGAAAAAAAAGATATAACTATTGAAAATGAGAGCTGATCAGCATTCACCAGATAGCAAATAGTTCGATAGTAGAAGAACTGAAAGAAGAAGTAAGACTAACTACTAAATAGGGGGGGAGGGGGGGGGGGTAAAATTTAAATTATTTACAAGCCGATAGAACAGGCGGCTTACCTACAAAGCAAAAGAACCCTTTCAAGTTATAAAATAATAAAAGGATGAGGTCGCACAAAGGCCGGTACGTGCCACCAACACTAAAAGAGAAGGATCTTTTCTGCGTTTTTGTGTCAACAGTGTCGGCAAATTGCTTTGAACAAAATTGCAATAATTTCTGCTATTTTGCATAACAATAAGAATTCTTTCGGTCACCCGCTCCTACGGTTTACCTTTATACCTTCCGCCTTCAAGTATTAGGCAAATTTAGTAGGTACAAAATTCCTGTAGACATAATTATTTATATATATATATATATATATATATATATATATATATATATATATATATATGTTAAAAATAAGTAAACGAATTCAAGCAGCTTGAAATGATTAAAAATATTTTTTATTTCTTTTATAAAGTAAAATTGTAGAACGTATTGATCGACTATCGATTTTTTTAAATAAAAACCGTACGTAATAACCTATTTTTCAAAAATTGGAATAATTTTAACTCCATTATTCAGTTTCTTGTGTTATTTAAAGCCAAATGCTAGTAAATGCATGAAAAATTGAACATATTAAAAAAATTCATATGTCGGACACTGATATGAAATAAACCAAACATAAGAAATAGTAAAAAATGTGTAATTTTCTTTATAAAGCAGCATTAAGTTGATAATCCAGTATTCTATTTTCTCTTTCACGTAGTATCATAGAGAACTGTACATTTGTACGTTCGGGTGCCGACAGTGAGTATGTGAGAGCGGTTCTTATTCCAAAAAGTTCAGTATTCAATATCGAGATGAATAAATGGAAAGTGAAAATCACTGCTTGAAAAAAATCACCGGTAGCTGGTAACAGTATCTGCATGTCGCTAGTAATTCCGGTGATTGCTAAGTAGCGGCGACAAAGTCACCGGTACCGATATATCGCCTATCTCTAATTTTAAGTAGTTTATTTACATTTTGGTGCACGCTTGAGTTATAGATTATATTTCTGACTTGTACATTTTCTTTTAATAAACAGTTCTTTTCAGAGCTCTTTTTGACCCTTCGTGTATATTTTGGTAAGTTTGCAATATTTACAAGTATGTTTTTTGTCTTTTTATAGTCACAAAACAATGGCAAACAAATCGAAACAGATCGGGGTTCGTGGAAAGATTCTGCATAGTCAAGCTCGAGAAATTGTTGCAAACGTCATAGAATTCACGACAAAAGAAGCCAAGGAGGGAGTGACAATCCCTTTGTCAAACTTTAAGGGGAGAATTTTAGCTGCTACGAAGATAGATGAATTCACTTATCGTAAAGTTATATCAGATATGAAGGAAATTTCCCATGGCAAAGCAACAAAGTTTTCTTCACCTAGAAAAAATAAAAACAGACCAAACCCTAAAAGTAATTTGTATCAGGGGGAATTGGAGCAGATAAAATCCATTATACATAATTTTTATATTACTGAAAAGAGAGTACCTACGTTAAAAGGTAATGAAACAATTTTTACATGGTAAATATCTTAGACTAGGTAATAATAGTGGACGTATAATGCAGCGTAAGAATCTGTTACCATTTGGGACCAATGCCACAGTGTCAGTGGCGTAGCGTAGAGGCTACGTTAACCATAAAATTAATTTGTTCTCAGGTTTAGGAATTAATAAAACACCCATATAGAAAAACAGTTTTATTGTGGTTTTACAAAAAACATTAAAAATAGGATTAATTTCGTTAATTTGCTTCGTACAGAATCCTCCTGTCGAGACTGATTTTTAAAAATTCCTATTTGTTATTTTAATCTTAGCCGTACGCCACTGGTGACAGAGTAAAATAAGCATGACAACGCTAATTTAATAATTATGCTTAATAAGATTTCAAACCAAAATATTATAATCGGCTTCGTATATCTCTATTAATACTTATATTCCTCAAATATAATTGTATAAAATATAATTTTCTAGATATCCGAGATAAAAAATATTTGTGAAAGAATGCAAATTTTTATTTACTTGTGAAAGGAAATTTCAGGATCTTTTGAACTGCTGTGGCTTTTACAACCATAAGCTGCACATCCAACCATTACTTACAACATAGTTTTAAATGGAAAAGTCATAAGAACCACAAACAATCACAAGAAAACTACACCGTACCAAATCCTTTGTTTTCCACCAAAACAATGGCGTCTAACCAATTTTGGTAACAGAATGTTAACCTTTGCGAAATGCGACGAACGGTATCCCCTCTCTTTCCTAATCTAAGGTAAATATAATTACATTTAAATTAACAGGTATCCACAATAAAATTCTGCAAAGGGGTATTGATTTTAAAGGTGGACTTTAGACTTTGGAAAAGATTATTAAAAAATTGGGTTTTCGGTAAGTCATATACCTATTTGTGACATTCACTCATATTAACTTATTGCATAAATTTGTAGATGGTGCAACACTGTTGATAAAAGGAAGGTTTTGATGGAATCATATGACATAGGCTTAAAGTGTATCCAATATTTACATCAACTGCAGCAATGCATTCAAGATAAGAGACCAATTATTTTTACAGATGAGTCCTATATCAACAGTTGTCATACAAACCCAAAAAATTGGACAGATAATTCTACTCTGGGTTTTAAAAAACCTATTGGCAAAGGTCCACGTGTTATCATGATACATGCTGGTGGATCTGAAGGTTTTGTTACTTATGCACTACTTATGTTCAAATCAGGTACTAGATCATTATCATAATTGTAGTCTAAAACTAAATCTTATTAATTATAGGAAGTACATCAGGAGATTACCACAACGATATGAACCATACAAATTTTATGCAGTGGGTACAGAAGCAGCTGTTGCCGAATATACCAAAGCGAGCTGCACTTGTCAGCGATAATGCATCATATCACAATATGGTAATAAATAAAGATCCAACATCCATGACCAAAAAGGACGATATAATTATGTGGCTTCGTCAACATTCAATTATGCATGAATGATCCTCTTTCAACAAAACCTGTGTTGTATGCAATAATCAAGGAGCATAAGTCAAAGTGCAAACAGTATATTTTAGATACTGAATTAGCAAAACATGACCATATAGTGCTTAGACTTCCTCCGTATCATCCAGAACTAAACCCAATTGAGAAAATATGGGCTGCAGTGAAGCAGTACGTTGCATCTAGAAATACTACCTTTAAATTAAAGGATGTAATAAAATTAGCTGAAGAAAAACTTGCCACGATAACTCCTGAAGATTGGGCAAACATATGTACACATGTTGATAGAAAGAATACAAGTACAAAGAACACATGTTTGACAAATCATATGATGATTTTAGATTCGTTGTGAATACAGGCGATTCAGATGAATCTACTGAAGAACCTTCCGATGATGAAGATGAGGGGATCTTGGAATTTCTCTATTGTCTGACTCTGACTTACAACAAGCAGGACCGAGCAATAAAATAATTTATTAGGGAATATTTACAATTTACACACATTATAGGTACTTTGCAACTTCTTCAGTTCCCACAATGAAACACACCTTATATCGTGATCTATTTAATGTTTTGGAATTTTATAAAACTTAAGGTGAATGTGTAGTTTCAACCAAAATGAAGTGTGTTGATTCAATTGTTTAAACCCTAAAACAAAATCTATCATTTCTTAATTGTTTTTGTATGTATTTATGATAACCTATTTACCAGAATTTTACATTAGGTATACTAAAAATAAACTTTAGCAATTGTAATTTCCTATGATTAGATTTTTGTCATAAGTTGTTTTGTGGCATAATTTTAGTGAAAGATTTAATTATAATTCTCAATTCATTTTTGTGAGTTAGCATTTTATATTTCTGTAAATATTTACTTGTTCATTTTATATTCTGTTTGTGAACAAATAAATTTAAAAAAAATTTTTAAATAATTTACTCCTAAACCAAAGTAATGAGTAATCGCATTCAAACTAATAAGAATCTGGTGCAGTTACTCCTTGTTCCTTTACTACTTGTGTTATTAATTTGAAAGCTTTTGTTATACACATTTTAATTATTAACCACAGTTCTAAGGGTAAATAATTTGTGCCTAAACAGTTTTATACTGCGATGGTTATAAATCGTAATAGAGGGGGTAGAGTTTTATCGAATTCAAATATTAGATAGTATGCAAGTTCAAATAAAGTTGAAGAAGTCATATAATTTGTTATGAGGACGAATATAAACATGGTTTTTATACAACAAAACAGGTTTTATGGGGTTTGCACAATGATGTATTCATAAAAGCGTTGAGCTATGGCAGTAGCATGTTAAAAAGGTCAACACGATACATATTAGTGTGTTAAAGATAAATAAGAAATTTCACATATAAATCAATATAATTAAGCAATTAAACACAACAGATATTGATTACATGAAGTACAATAATCCTAATGTGTAGAACATGTATAATAATTGGTACAACGCATAAAAACTGTTGGTAGATCATAGACTAAGTGTTTAAAAAGTGCTTAAGAAGTTAAAGTGGCTTAGAAACAAATCTAAGTACATGAACAACACGTGAAATTAACAATATAAATACAATAAAATATTACACAATTACAGTTCGTGTGGCCAAAGAATGCCTCGTGTCGCGCATGGATGTTCGTGCATTCGACCGCACTCGTTAACGCAATAGCGACAGAAACCATTACCAGTGGCGTCGGTGTCGAGTTTTCAATTATTCGTTACCAAACCACAAGAAATTTTAAAATATTTTATTTATTTGAATTACATATGAACAGTAATAGTTTAAACATTTATAAAATAAAAAAATAACCATGTTGACAAGTAATAAATTTTATATTTGAATTACAAATGAACACAACAGTTTAATCGTTTATGAAAATCAAAAAAGTATAAGTTCGATTTTTAATTATAGAAACAGAATAGACTGGATTTTAAGAGTATTATTCAGGATTTAAAAAAATTATGATATTTCTTAGGTAATCAATTTTTATATTTCCATACACTTTGGGGAAAAGTTACTCAAACGGCGATAATTACCTACTATAATAATATTAAATACTACTAACAAATAAGTCACACAATCATTCATCACTAGACCAGCCACTTTCAGTTTCTGAATCGTCCTCCAAATTTATCACCAGTTTTTCGACTTGTACGTCAAGCAGTATTATCTAAATATTTTTTTTCCTGGTCGATTACTTTCTTACAGCACTTTTGCTAGTTTTCTTGAGTAACAGCCGCTAATTCTTCTTCCAACGTGGTTGAAGTTAAAGGTGGTATTTCTCTTTGCAACATTATTTTTCACTTGAGCCCAAATCAATTCAATCGGGTTTAAGTCCGTATGTCCTTCATTACCTAATATACAATCAAACTTGTACGTTATATGTTCCTTTTTGTGTAGCTTAATTATTTCATAAAGTTGTGGTCTGTACATCAAAGGAGTGAACGGTATTGTTAGGGACTTACCCGCTATTTTTTGCTTAATGTAAATTGTTTTATTGAGAACTAAAGTTCTACCAAATTACTTTTATTCACAATTTTTTATATGACAAATTTTTATATATGTTACAATTACAAATCAACAACAACTCTTTTTTTTTTAACAAAATACACAACATACTACTTCAATTAAATATGAACAAAATATGATGTTACAATGTGATACTAATTCTAAACATACCCCCCACCTTGAAAGAATGTCTTTCAACATGATAATTTTATTAATCACTTTTTATTGGCAGAGGACACAATTGATTGATAGCTCTACACAACTCTCCATTTGGGGTTTTAACTTTCACCACTCGTACACATTTGTCTTTTCCTGCGTAAACGGCTACGACACGACCCAACTTCCAGTGTAATGGAGGTACTAATTTATCTTCAATTAAAACTAACTTTCCAACAATCGCATTATCTTCTTGCGTTGTCCATTTATTGCGTCTTTGCAATTCTATTAAATAATCTTTTGACCAACGCTTCCAAAAATGCTGGTAAAGCATTTGAATACGTTGATATTTTGCCAACCGATTGATGGGGACGTCATTAAGATCTGGGTCAGGTAAAGAAGTAAGTCGACGTCCAATTAGAAAATGTGAAGGAGTTAAAACATCAAAATCATCTGGACTACTTGAAAGCGGAGACATTGGGCGCGAATTTAAAACAGCTTCAATTTGTGTAAGTAATGTCATAAAACCTTCAAAAGTTAAGTGATTAGTACCTATAACTCGCTTTAAATGTAATTTACAAGATTTTATACCGGACTCCCAAATACCCCCAAAATGAGGTGAATTTGCTGGAATGAATCTCCAATGGATTGCTTCATCTGCAATTTTATTAATTATTGAATTTGAGGAATTAATTAAAAAATTTCCTAATTCTTGAAGCTCTTTATTAGCTCTAACAAAATTCGTACCATTGTCTGAAAATATACAATGAGGCTTTCCTCTCCGAGATACAAATCTACGTAGTGCAGCAATAAATGCGTCAGATGTTAGGTCTAAAACTATCTCTAAATGCACAGCTTTAGTAGATAGACAGACAAATAAACAAACATAACATTTTATTAATTTAGCTCCCCTGCCATCCCTATTTTTTATTAAAAAGTAACCACCGTAGTCTACACCTACATTATAAAATGGAGGAGATTGACAAATTCTCTCTTTTGGTAAGTTACCCATAATTTGTGTATATGGTTTTGGAGCGCACCTGAAACACTTTATGCATTGAAAACATACTTTTCTTACCAAATTTCTCCCACCGATTATCCAATATTTTTCACGAAGTGAACTAAACAAAAAATTAGGACCCGGATGTAGAAGCATTTTATGTTCCGCCTCAACAATTAATCTGGTAAGCGTATGCTTTCCATGTAATAAAATAGGATGCTTGGTATTATATGGAAGATCAGACATTTGTAATCTACCACCTACTCGTATGATATTATTTTCATCCATAAATGGACTCAAATGATTGATTGCTCTTGATCTAATAACTTTATTTTGTTGCAAAGTTTTGATTTCTTGACAATACATATCATTTTGCATAATTTTATAAGAACATTCAGTGCATGTCTTAATTCCATAATACCTGGTATCTTATTCTTAGTCTTATTACGAACAATATATTGAAACCTTATGCAATATGCAACAGTTTTCTGAAGTTTTAATAATGAACTAAATCTCTCAAATGGAAACCATTTTGAAATGTTCGCTGGGCCTACACTATTTATATGAACTTGTAGTTTCAATTCAGGTACTGTTTCTAACATAGCAGGGCTTAAATTAGGCCAGAATTGTGATTCCAATTCTAGCCACTTAGGACCATGCCACCACTTACAATCATCAGCAATTTTTTCTGGATATACACCACGTGAAAGTAAATCTGCTGGATTATATTCAGATTTTACATAATTCCATAATGCTGCTGGATTCAAATCTTGAAGTAATGTTACCCTGTTTGCAACAAATGTCTGTAAGAGGTTTGGAGAAGTTTTAATCCAGCAAAGAACTACTGTAGAATCAGACCAACAATACGTCGCATCAAAATGATTTTCACTAAATTCTTTTATTTTTGACACTAATTTTGCAAGCAAATGTGCTGCACACAATTCTAAACGTGGCACCGATATTGTTTTTAAAGGAGCAACTTTAACTTTTGAACACAACAATGATACTTTTATATCTCCAGTGCAAGAAATACTCCTGGTATATACACAAGCGCCATATGCTTGTGTTGAAGCATCTGAAAATCCGTGAATTTCTAGTCTAGATGGATTTTTTAGAAGTGAATGTCTTGGAATCTCTAACTTATTTAAAAATTGTAATTGATTTCTCAATTTTCTCCAACTTGACTCCAATTCCATGGGAATTGTTTCATCCCAGGCTAATCTTTCACACCAAAGTTTTTGTAATAAAATTTTTGCTAAAATAATACAAGGTCCTACTAATCCCAATGGATCATAAATTTTTGATACTTCTGATAAAATTATTCTTTTGGTATATTTCTTAATATCCTTTTCAAAAATTATGTTATATTTCAAAATATCTAGCTTACAAGACCAATATAAACCGACTGTTTTATTTTGATCATTTTTCGCCGAAATATACATCAATAGAATTGGATTCAGCAGTTTGAAGACCCTTTAAAACACATGGATCATTAGATATCCATTTTCTTAATTGCATGCATCCAGATTTTAATACTTGACTAACATCTTTAGATAACTGAATAGCATTATCTGTGGTTGATGCACCACTCAACATATCATCTACATAGAAATCTTTTAATATTGTAGTAGAAGCAACAGGATATCGTTCAAGATTATCTATACCTAATTGTCTTAAACACCTAATAGCTAAATATGGTGCTGATCTTGTTCCGTAGGTAACAGTATTTAATGTATATTCTTGGACATCTTTTGTAGGGTCTGAACGCCAAAGAATTTTTTGCAGGTATCTGTCACTAGGATCTAGAGAGATCATCCTATACATTTTAGATATATCTGCACAAACAACTACATTGTGCATACAAAATCTTAGAAGAATGCCAAAAAGATCATCCTGAAGCTTAGGACCAATATGTTGCAAATCATTTACAGACACACCAGTAGTTGTTTTTGCAGAACCATTAAATACAACCCTTAGTTTACTAGTTGAACTACATTCTTTTAACACACCGTGATGTGGTAAATAATAAGAATTAAAATTATAAGAATTACAAACTGACATATGTCCCAGTTGCTCGTATTCGTTCATGAAATCTGTACACATTTTTTTAAGAATGTGATTATTTTCAAATTTTTGTTCTAACGCAAACAGTCGTTTCAATGCCAATTTTTTCGAGTTACCCAATTCATTGGGATGTTGAATTAATGGAATTTTTCCCACAAATCTACCGTCAAAATCACGCTTTGTATTTTCTGAAAATAACTTTTCACATTGCAATTCGTCAAAGGACAAACAATTACTTATCGAGGGAATTTCTTCAATTTTCCAAAACTTTTCTAATTGATTTTGGACATCAGTTTTACTAAAATGACATAATGAAGTATTTCGCCCAATGTCCTGAATTGATCCTGTCATAACCCACCCTAATCTGGTTTTTTGCAACATCGGCTCGCTGCAACCTAATTTTATCTGTCCAACACACAGTAAATGATAAAATATGTTAGCACCTAAAAGAATTTGGACATCACTAGCAGTAGCAAATCCAGGGTCAGCTAACTTTAGATGACTAGGTACAACAAGAGATGATTAATATTTATATTTTTTGACGGAATAGATTTACTGATTGAAGGAACTACTAAACATGAAACAGATTGACTAAAATTATAATGCAGGGACATAAAATTTATGTAACATTTTTCTTTAATCCTACTTTCTATTTGATTTATACCAACAATCGACAAGTTAATTTCTTGTTTTTGCAGCCCTAGAAAATCACAACATTCTTTTGTTATTAAATTAGACTGAGATCCGTTATCTAGCAATGCTCTACAAGTATGAAAGACACTGTTTCTATCACTTACCTGTACAAGAGCTGTAGAAAGTAATACTTCGTTTGTTGATGACTTGTCATAAACATTCATTTGTATTGAATTACTGATCAATTGTTGATCATCACAATTTTGTGGATTAGAACTATTATTATTGATTGTAACTGAACCATTTCCTACATGAGTTATATCGGAAAGAGTATTTGAAATTGGTTCATGTTGTTTACTTGTACTTGCTTTATGTTTATTATCCACCAAAGAAGTCCCAAAATGTAATAAAGTATGGTGTTTTGATCCACATTTTTTACAACACCCTGCATTACAAAATTTACCTCTATGGTTTCCTTTCTTCAGACAATTAGCACACAAGCCTAAACGTCTGACTTCATTATATCTATCAGAAGCTGATAGCTTTAAAAATTCAGTGCAATTAATTATAGTGTGTGCTTCTCTACAATACACACAAATACTATTAGCAGTTGCTACAAATGATTTTGAAGGTTGTTTATGTTTATCAAAATTATACCTTTTCTCGTCTTTCTTAGTTTTTTCTAAATTTGCTAGCACGTTAATCCTATATTTTAAAAATTCTTTAAATTCTTCCCAGGTAGACAATTGTTTTCTGGGTTTCTTTTCTTCCCACACTCTCTTAGAGCCGTTTGACACGAGACTAAATTTAGTACTAAATAGTAGACAAATTGTGCGCACGCAGGTTCAGTACGACCCGGTACAATAAAATACAACTGATCCTAATTTCTTGTCGTTAAATAAAAGTGAATACTAACTTTAGTACTAAAAATTCGCCTTAGTGGCAAACAGGAGTTTCGTATTTTCAAGCTTTTACAAATTTGAAATATGCGTACGCACAACTTGTCTACTATTTAGTACTAAATTTAGTCTCGTGTCAAACGGCTCTTAGTAACACCATCTAATCTACTAGATACCAAATAAATAATCATAGGATCCCACTGATCAACAGCTACATTTAGTTTTTCTAAAGCATACAAATTATTTGTAATATTATTCACCATATCACGCAAATCCGATGCTGATTCTTTAGAAAGATTGGGAATAGAAAATAGAAGTTTTACATGTTCATTTACTAACATGCTTCTATCATTGTAATTTTCACATAGCATGTCCCAAGCAATCATGTAATTATCATACGACACATTTAGCAATTTTAATACTTGTTGAGCTTCACCTGTAAGTGCATCTTTCAAAAAATAAAATTTTTCAAGATTGCCGATCGATTTATTATTATGTACTAAAGAGCAAAATGCATCTCTAAATATTAACCAATTTTCTGAAATGCCATTAAATTTTGGAATCGGTATAGAAGGTAACTTAGGCCCAGTTTGAGCCAAAGAGTTATCTGCTAAGTGGGTGTTTAAATTATTGCTCTCATTGCTATCACTACTAGACCTGGTAAAACTACCTCAACCTATCATAACAGTGCAAACAGAGACAAACTCATAATATGAATTTTCAAACAATGTTCTTTCTGATAATTGTTTATTATATTCATTCTCAAATTCACTTGTAATTATTTCAATTTCAGTTTGAACATTATTAAATTCATCCAACAAATTCTCTACCTTCTTTAATCTTATTTTTAATTCAGTAATTAAAAATTGATCCAAATTTTTATTTTCGTTGTAGTTATTAGAAAGTTGTTGAACGTATTTATTAAAATTTGTTTGTCGTGTTTTTAAAACACCCCGTTTTTTAATTAATTGTTTTAATGTAATATCTACATTATCATCCATGATTTATAACGTTACTTATACAAATCGAATGCTCTCTTAAGTAAAATAACAATAATGAAACGTATTTTGAAATAAAAGGATGCGTCAACTTACTTGAAGCCTTAACCAAACCTTGCTTAATGTGATAAACCAACGTAATATGTTTGCATATATATCTGCTTCTACTTCTGTTGTAATTTCACTAGATACCAACTGGTAGGCAGTCACGTATTTAACAAAATGTCGAAACCAATATTTTCTGTCCACACCAATTATATTTCTTTGAACAGAAATGTTTCTCCACAATATATTTCCGAATTCAAATATCCGGCTCTTAGGACCACAATGTTAGGGACTTACCCGCTATTTTTTATTTAATGAAAATTGTTTTATTGAGAACTAAAGTTCTACCAAATTACTTTTATTCACAATTTTTTATATGACAAATTTTTATGTATGTTACAATTACAAATCAACAACAACTCTTTTTTTTTTAACAAAATACACAACATACTACTTCAATTAAATATGAACAAAATATGATGATACAATGTGATACTAATTCTAAACAGGTATCTTTTTCTCTATTAACCACTTCACCATATCTGCCTTTTTCGAATTACTTGTTGGAGCACGATCCACCTGAACATTATGGTACGGCGCATTATCAATATCCAAAATCGATTGTGGAGGCAAGTTTGGTAAAAGTTTCTCACGTAACCATTTTTCGTAGTTGCTACCATTCATCTCGTCGTGATAGTCTCCGCTGCTAGTTCCTGATTTAAATATCAGACTACAACCTGGTAAAAAACCCATTTCACCTCCTGCATGTACCACAATCATTCTTGGTCCTTTGGAAATTGCAGACAGCAGACCATTAGTTGTGCCATCACTCCACGACGTTGATTGTGTGTCCCCACTATGAACATATGTTTCGTCCATGTAGATAATTGGACGATTTAATTCTCGATAGAATTGAATTTTTGTAAGTAAGTAATTCTTAGAGGCCTTATATCGTTCTTCTCTATTAAAAGTTTTCTATTATTCTCAGTTCGATGCCATTGAAATCCCAGGTCTTTTAATATAACACGTAAAGATGTAGCACCACCGTGCCAACCTAAGTCATTGTGGAGTTTCTCGCGTAGAGCAGGAATTGTCACCCGTGTACCCTCGGTCTTGTGAAAATTATATACTATATTGCGATAAAGGCTTTTTTCGAAATCTTCCAAGTCGGTCACAGGAGACGGATGTGGGCGTTTCTTGCCTGTAGTTGAAAATCTTGGTTTTCCATCTTCTGTTCGACCTTCGCCCTCTTTAATAATATTTGCCACTGATCTAACAGACACTTTTGTTGCTTCAGACACGGTTTCTTTTAATTGTTTCAAGGTATATGTGGGGTGTAAGTTTTTCAAATAACTGTACACATTATATATCACCTCACGCGTTTGACCACTTATTACTTGGCCACTTTTTCCCAATGTAGAACTCATATTTCTACACTCGCTTTTAAATCACAGTTGAAAACGAACTAACTAATAAAAACATTTTTGAATATTTGCTAATCTGTTGTTAATGATACTAAGGAATGTCAACTATTAGGATTTCTTTAATCAGAATTTAAGCAAATGCCGTTAGCATTACATGCGCCACGAAACTACTTATTTATTTTACTATGTATTGTGAAAGTATTTGTTGTTTATACATATTTGACTAATAAATTTGAGTATTATGAGCTTTAAAATTCACATAGGACACAAAATGGTTCACTGTCGTTTTGTTGCAATAATTGTAATAAAGTTAAATTAACAAGTACGTATGTAAATTAATAACAGAATAATTAGTGTAATACATGATAATAAACGGAACGCGCTTTTGGTGGCGACGCCACTGAGATGCCGCGCTTAAGAGACTTGAAGTTGGACGAATTCGCATCCAACGTTCAGGCATTCTTTCGCCGCGCGGACTGTACTCTACACTTATTTCTTCGTTATCATAATCTGATGTAAAATCAGATTCATCCGACGAGTCTCCACTCCTACGTATAATCAATTCCTCACAAACGACATCCATAATATGCTCTTTATTAATGTATTCCTCTTCAATTTCTTTAACATGACAGCACACTTCTTACCAGTGGCTCTCCAAATCCATTGAACACTTTTCACGAGTTAGTTTTTCAACATCGGCTAATTTAAAAGTTGTGTTTCTCGATGCCACCCAAGCTTTTACAATGGCCCATATTTTTTCTATTGGATTTAGCTCCGGGTGGTATGGAGGTAGTCGACATACAGAGTGACCATGTTTCGCAAATATAGCATCAATTGAATATTCCGTGTAGCTCGGTTTATTACATTTTATTAAATCATACAGCTCCACTTTTGTTTGGGATTCATCATGTGCGATCCCTTGTTCTTGTAACTAAGTTATCATTTCCATTTTTTTACTGCTAAAAGTTGGATGTTTAACTGCTAACGTGTTGTGATAACTTGCATTATCCATAACAATAACTGACTTTTCGAGCAAATTCGGTAATAACTGGTGCTCAATCCATCGTTTATAATTAATAAAGTTCATATCGTCGTGATAATCACCTGTTTTTGAGTCCGATTTAAAAACTAAGAGGGCATTATTGATAAATCCCATTTCACCACCAGCATGTACTATTATAAGACGTTGACCTTTACCGATTGGACATTTTAAACCTTCGTTGGAATCATCTACCCAGGAATGTGGTGTTGTATGCGATGCATGTATATATGTTTCATCTGTATACACAATGGGTCGCCCTGCTCTTCGATACCTTGTTATTGCTCGTATATAAGCCCAACGTGAAGATCGTATATCGTATCGTTCCATTAAACATTTACGATTGTCAACGGTTTTCGTCCATTTAAAACCTATTTTATTTAATAATCTTCTTAAAGACGTTTCCTTCCCAGAGAAACCAATGGATTCGTCATCTTTAATAATATTATAGATAGCATTGACGGTTGGTCGTCGTTTCTCCGTTACATGAAAATTGTGTACAATGCGTCGAATGACTTGTTCCCCACAATTATCGACAGATGATCTTGGTGCGGTTTTCATTCTTTTATTAGAAGTCTTGAACGATTCTATTTCACCACGTTGAATTGCACTCCCTTCTCTAATAATTCTAACGACGGTACTTTTAGATACTCTAGTTGCTTTCACAACGATATCAAGAACGTTAACTGTAAAGGAATGTAATCGTGAAAAACTGATAGATGTTAATCGTACAATAATGGGGTACCTTCATTTATATTTTATGAAACATTCCAAATAATTTCGCGGGCACCTTGCTATAAGACACGCCGCTACTTTGCTGGAATGTTTGATGTACTATCGGACTATGTACTCGCATCACCCATTATAAACAACGAACTAAATCAATGCTGTGGATTACAAATACAACTTACTTTTACATAAAAGGTGCTGAAACGGAAGGAGTTTTGAAAAAAACTGTTTACAATTGATAAAAACGTGCACGAAAAATGAGGTTAGAAAACAATAAACAACACTACATTTTGTGGACGGAACATAATATCTACTTCTCACTCATATCATTATTCCTTTTTCTTTTTAATGCAATATTCGGTTTCTGCGCAGGTGTCTTCGTATTTGGCGTTGGCTACCAGGGGCGACTAAAGAGAGGAACTGAAGAACCCGTTCCTTGTTCGGCGCCATATATTTACTAGTAAATATGTGGTAAATATATGATCGGCGCATGCACTTAAAATCTTAACCTATAATTTTTGATTTTGTCGCTTGCCTTGAGAGGAGATAACTATTGTGAAATTTTATCACGTTAGTGACTAATAATTTTTACTGTGTGGTATTTTATTTTGTTGATATTGGGATTGCATTTAGATACAGTCCTAGCCACCTAAGAAGGCGAGCGCGATAATGCGCAAACGACGAATTACGCTGCTTGTAAAATTGGCGTGTATTATAAGTCAGTGTTGTTTCATGTTGTTTCATTTTGTTTATTCAAAAAAAGTTATTGTATTTAAATATATTAGCACAATAAATGTAATTAAGTACATACTTTATGACAAACAAAATATATTTCAAATTCTAAAAATGGTGCTATAAAATTAATAAAACACAGAAATACCTAATATATAAAAAATGTCATTCACTATCGCTTGAACTTAAATCACTAAACTGATATTCACTGTCACTGTCTTCATACACATTTATTACTAATTGATCAGTTTCTATATCTAACATGTTATCACTTTCACGATATTTATTGTCAATGTCAATTACTTTTTAGTGGAGTTGATCGGCCTATTTCCACAGTTAATGCTTTTTGAGCGCGACGTTTCGGAAGCGGACTCTGCTTCAGGCTTAGTCCTGAGAAGGACTGTTTTCGCACTTGAGTCGAATTCATATGTTATATGTAATTTTTTCCCAAGCACTTGACTACTCTTAGATTCGAACCTGGTACCTTTCACTTACTAGTCTGACACCTTTGCCACTGACCACGGAGTAATCCAATATATATATATATATATATATATATATATATATATATATACACAGTGGCGGATTAAGTTACTTGGGGGCCCTGAGCGGTAAAATCAAAATGGGTATTATATTTTATACCAATTTAAGGGACCTATATAATGAAAAATAATAAAACGATTGTAATTTAAAGTATTTTTATTTACGTTTATATGTGATAAACATATTTGTGTTATTTTATTTTTCTGTATCTATTATTTCATGAAGAAAATATTTTTATATACGCCTCAGTCTCGGTGGGCCCCCCTGGGCTTGTGAGTCCGCCCACCGTTTAATCCGCCACTGTATATACATATAACTTTTTCGTGGTTGCGCAGAAGTTTATTGCGCATGTTGCGCAGTAACTTCTTGCGCAGGTGTATTGCGCTTAAGCTCTTCGCGCATTATTGGAATCCATATGGGTTTCAACTCCACTAATAGGAAACCACAGTTACAAAACACTTATAATACTCAATTACTTTATCACATCGACTTTTTCACTCATCCCTTGTTGATTTAAATACATCTTCGGTCAATTTCATTACATCATTTAATTTAAAAGTATCGTTTTTGTGTGCAACTTCATTTTTTATTTTCGCCCAAATTAATTCGATGGGATTTAGGTCCGGATGATAAGGTGGAAGTCGTAATACGGTGTGCCCATGCTCATTCATTAATTTGTCAAATGCATACGTTTTGTAACGATCTTTTTATTGTCTTTTATAATTTTATACAGTTGAGGTTTAAGTAACTCCAGCGAAAAGTGAATATTTTTTGTATGTAACCATTCTATCATTTGATTTTTTGTAGAATTGAAGGTCGGTGCAGGATTTACTTGAACACAATGGTATGGGGCGTTATCTATTACTAAACGGAGTTGTTGGGCGAATTTGGTACAAGACATATTTTAGTGATATATAATCAAATTCGAATTAAGTTATTGAAAAAAATGTACTTGTGGAAATGCATTATTATGCAGAATAACAATAAGTAAATAAAGATATGATACGCCATTCACTTGTATTAGGTACGATTAGTAAAATGCAAGTAGTTTGTTTAAAGTTTGATAAGTGTCACTCCACTCAATCTAATCTTATCAAACACATGAGGATAATTCATAACAAGAAACCGGAACAAACTGAATGCTCCTCCGATACGAAGTACACATGCATTTAATGTTGGATTAATTTTAAATGTAATAGTGACCTAAGAAAACATTTAGAGGATAGTCACAACTTTAAAAATGTTGAAAACATCATTTTGAAGATTAGAATGGTAAGTAAAACTGGTTTGGAGCAAACATAATTTATTTTTTTAGCTTTTGTTTATTGGCTGTCAGAAGAGCAAAATGTTAACAATGTTCAATATGTACAAAATACAGGAAAAGAAAGCATCTGGTAATGAGTTTGAAAAATTACATAAGCCCTACATAAGTCAAATTGTTGTAAACAAACAGGGAATCAGATGAATGTTTCGTTAAATATTACAAGTCACACTATTTACATGGTCAGGATTTAGAACATTTGCAGCTGTCTGATAAGGACCAATTTTGGGCGTTCCTCCAAACGAGTAAGTAATTGGCCAAAAATAATTAATTAATGTTAATGAAAGCTACTCTTTACAGTTACAACAGATATCAGACAATAACAAAAATAAAATAAGGTGAGAGAAGACATGAACGGTTACTTATATATTTGTACATATTTATATTATAGATACCTAAAATTTTAATTGGCAATAATTAGTGTGGGTGATAGTTGCAAGGCTATTTTGCTTTCATTATATCTTTTAATTAATGCGTTTTATTGAATCGAAATCTTATCCTAAATTGGTAATTTGGATTAGTAGAATTTGGTTTTATTTATTTTCTATTTAGTTTTGCCATTGGTATATTGGGATTTGCTCGGTTTATTTGAATTATAATGAATTGGTTCAATTTTAAATTTTATATTGTTTCATTCTAATTTCTAATTTTTTTGTTTCAGGATTTTAAATTTAACTTGGGAATCAATAGGCAATAAAGATATCAGGAACATTAAGGTACCGTATAAAATTGATATAAAGGATGGTTGCTGTCACTTTGATGGTGCTACAAGTGTAGATATTTTGGTAAAAGAATGTGAAGCAAGTGATAACAATCCAGTTTTATTTTATAAGCCACAAGGGTACAAATGAAATTGTTATGAGGAAAATGACTTTTGCTGAATAATCATGAACAAAGTTCAAAGGAGAATATTAACAAATTTTAGCAATAAGATAATAACCGTTGATGGAATGTATGGCTTGAATCCTTATGATTTTAAATTAACAACCTTACTTTAGATGAGAATAGGCAAGGGTTTCCTATGGCATTCATGTTTTCAAATAGAAAAGATACCACCCACTAAACAATTAATGTAACGTTAAGTTGAGAAAACGTTCTAATATTCCCTAATATAACGTCACCTTATGACGTCTTATTTACTTCACAGAGAAGTAAATTTATTTTTTGGATGTGTACAAGATCTCTATAGAGATTTTCATTTTTTCTTAGTAGTTACGTTCATTATGGAAGTTAAACTGACATCTTTATAAAGTATGAAACAATAAATTCAGTACATAGACGTACCTCATGAAACGTTTGTTGTAAATTTATTTATCACCTTCCCATAATGTTAATAATAAACTGATTTAATTGCATTAATGGTAATGCATATATTGTGTAAGAAATATACCTACCAAACAGCAAATGCAAAAAGGACGTGCCGTGTATATAGCTATGACATACCTGAAAAACATTAGTGTATTCTCGAAGAACGAAGAGAGCATAAGAAGAATCAAATGATACAAAAGAGAATCTAGTTTCTATTTATTACTTCTTAACTTCTTGTTCATAAAAGTATCACATTGCAACAAAGGTCAGAGTGTCAGTTTTCTAATCTCTTTATTAGTATAAACGAGGGAATGAATCATGTTCTCCAGTATCGAAGCAAACTTCTTTTTATTCTTGTTGTAGTACGAAAATCTAACTGAATGCTTTCATAAATATTAAAGACATTGTTTGTATCTTATTGGTTATAGAAGGTTTTCAGTTAACAATATTTGAAGTAACATCTAAACGTGTATATATTGTAATATACAACTAACAATAACAAGCATGCTGATGTATTTAAGACGGACATAGAACTACAATGTAACATTTACAGTACGTTCTAGTTTTTAAAATTTCACATTACAAACGTCTGTGAATGTTACAGTAACCTCAACATTTAACGCATTTCTTGCAACGTGTTTAGGGTGGACATAGAACTTTTGGTAATGTCATTATGTTTAGTGGGCAACCTTTAATTTTTTTTCTCAAATAAAGGAGGTTATTGGGCAAATCAATGCTGAAGTTTTTATTTCAGATATAACAGATACATATTTTAAAGCTTGATGCCTTGTCATGGGACCGGTTAAAAAGAGATTACTTTGTTCGTGGCATATAGACAGCATGGCAATCAAATTTAATGAAAATACCTAATGAAGGTAAAAGGTCTTGGGAGTTATAAAACTATGAAACATGTGCAGTCTTTACTACATATAAATCATTTTGAAGAAAAGCTTAAGGAATTTGTGCAAGCAATGTTAGAAGATAATGACACTAAGGCTTTTGGGCAATATATTCAAAATTACTATTTACCCATAACTCAACAATGGATATATTGTTATCGTCTTGGCTGTGGTGTAAACACCAATACGTATATTGACAGTTTTCATAAGACCATTAAACGTCATTATTTGGAAGGCAACAAAATTAGAAGGATAGATAAAAATATTCACCAGTTGGTGTTATTTTTGTGGGATAAAACAGTTGAAAGGATAATATATCTAAAAAAAGGTAAATCTTTAGAAAATACAGTAATGCCAAGGCACAGACGGGCTTTAACACTATCATGTAATCTCTTTGAAGAAGGATCAACTCTTTACACTTTACATTATACACAAGACAACAAGTTGCATATAGTTACGAAACTGTCATCGACAATGTGTTGTTCAGTTAAATGTGCTTTGTGTAATATTTGTATAGCTGCAGCTGTACTGATTTTGTCATTACTGATTCATTGTGTAGCTTTAAGAAATAATATGTCCGATAATACTAATATAAAACAGTCATTACATGAGAATAAAAACAAAGAGATTTTACAGTTAACGTCAGAATTAATAATCTCTAATGACAATAATAATAAAATTAACTCAAATTGTTTACAGCTTTTACAAAGCTTGGATAATGATAATTTAAGCTATGAGCAATTAAAACTTATTTTGGAAAATACAAATACAGGTGTTGCTTTAAGTCATTTAAAACAAAATCTGATACTTGAAAAAGGAGACACAAGTATGAAAGAACCCACAAATAAAAGAATTACAAACCAGGTTTTATTTTATTCCACAAATAAAACTAAGTTTGCTAAAAAAGTTTCATTATCAAAGCCCTCTGCAAAAGAATCTAAAATACTTAATGAATTCATTTCTAGCGCATTTGTTAGTTGAGAAGACCCAAAAACAACCATCAATATGTGTAAAAAATGATGTATGGGCATTTTATTGAAGAAGTATATACTAGTACGATTATACTAACCAAAATTATTAAAACGTTCCCTTTTATAGCAAACAACTTTCAATTCATATTTGAAAAATAAGAATATACTATGTACTTGAAGTAATTACCTAAAAATATTTTGAACTTATATATTCATAAAATGCTGTTATTAAAATTGAAGTGAATAAAACTAAAGATATGTGGCTAATTAAACTGACTAAATGTGGTTTCCCACAAAAGCCATACGATTTGCTAAACACCGTGTAATTAATTATAGCAGACAGCGGACGAAAAACGCCGTTTAAGAAATGGTACAGTTCACTTCTAAAAGTACACCCAAGACTAACACTTCGAGAATAGGAAAGTGTTACTAGAGCAAGAGGTGTTGTAACCAAAGAATGCATAAAACATGGTTCAGACAGTTACACACATTCTTAGAAAAACAGGCTCTGGATATTTTAGAACACCCATCCCCACCCATGGCTGGATGAAAACATACATTTTTTGAATATTTGCAATTGCTTGTAAACGGACACACATCACACTTATCAATGGAGCTGAATCAATAATGTCTCATGGAATCATACTGTACACACTTCCACCGAACACTACCCATTTGATGCAGACAGCTGATGTGAGTGTCCTCAAGCCACTTAAAACAGGTTAGAAGAAGACTGTAGAGTCTGGCCAGCTAAAACGGACCGTATTAGACAATGATAATTTACCTGAAACGATTAGGAATGGCTTCAGAAAATGTGGTCTTTTTTCTTTCAACACGGAAGCCGTATATTATTCCAAGTGTTTACAGAATACGATTAAAGGCCTGTAAACTGAGATTTTTCTGCATAAAGAAGATCAGACAGAAATGATGCAACAAATAAGTACTAGAGATTGCCGTGGATGAATCACCCAAATGGTTTTAACAAAGTTACAGGGTACGTTTAATGCCGAAGGTATTACCAATTTAGAGCCATTTTGAAGAAACTAAGATGTATTAGGGAACCAAATTACTGACGAAGCAGACTTTCGAAATTTTACCTGATGGCACTTTAGCACAGGTTACCCGAAAAGGATGTCGTCCTATTCAAGTTCAATGAATATCTGAAAAAATATTAGATTGATAGCATAAGTATTAATAAAGAAACCAATACTGTTACAATCACAAATAAACCAATAGTAATAATAAAAATACACTAGAAGATAACTTGAAGCAGACAGATGAGGTATCAAAAAATAATCAAAATTCACATTCATATCCTGACCACAACCATAAGACTGAAACAATAGATCAGGTGATATGCAGTAATGAAGATAAAATAAACCACGAAACTCTCAAAAAATCATCCAATTAAAAAAATTAATATCTTACAAAATGTTAAAATAAGTAAAACTGTAGCCAAAGTAAAACCACCTAACCAAGAGCCACCTGCAATGCCAAACTGTAGAAACAATGAAGTCAATGTAATCAATGGCGCCAACTTGTTCTAAAACGTAGCCACAACAAAAATTTCAAAAACCAGTGGAGGCGCCTTAAAAAATATCTTTTCTTTCCTACACCAGTGAAAAGTAGTCCAAAGAGAAGAAAAGAGAGATGCCATCTTCAATTTCATCCGAAGAATTTGGAAAAATTTTGCAAGAAAGAATAGATAAAAAGAAAGAAATTGCACACATGAAGGAGAAATGAAAAGAAAAACGTTTGAAAAGGACTGCTGAAAGGAAAAAAGGCAGCGTTAAAGAAAGACGGAAATTGGTATTGATGAGATAAATGAATCTACGATTATCAATTAAAAAAGGAAAACTTAGCGTCGAAAGAAAAATGTGCGGTTTGTAATGACGGTTTATACAATGACACTCGCGAAAAAACGTTGGATATGATCAGTGTTATCATCTAAAATGTACAGGGTATCCCATTTTCGGGACTTTTACAGCATATCTCCCTTATTTTTAAAGATAAAGGGTTACGGTTTTCGCGACAATGTGCTACTTTTTTGTGAAATTAAAGATGAAGTTACAACGTATTCCTATAGAGTTTTTCCGTAGAATCCATTGGCGTAGCCAGTTTTTTTCTAACACCTTCTTCTAACACCTTATCAAGCAGCATGTTTTTTTCAATAGAACACCCTGTATATTATTTCTTATATTTCTTAGGCGTAATGTGGGTTTTCCAAAAATATTAAATGTATCACATTATTTTCAAAAACAAGCCCAGAATTTAAGATTTTCTAAAATGTTCGTTTGTGTCCAACTAGTAGGTAGTTAAATTTATTAAAAACAAAATCCATGTAATTATTATACTTTATTGTACCGCCAATCTTAATTCGAAATATCTTTTTTAATTATCAGCACTTAATTTATTACAACATTTTAACATAACTGTGATAAAATTATTGAATTATACTCAAAACAAAATAATAATTACCTATTTTACTTAAAACTTAAGTTACACAAAACAAAAGAGAAACAGAATTTTGAAAAAATAAAAGAATTTTTTAATGTTGATTTTCAAAATGACGGCCATTTTCACTTATGCAAAATTGGCACATTTTCGTTATTCTTTTAATAACGTTAAAAGGAATCATATGACTTCTTTGCAAATTTCGGAAGGTTAAATCGATTGTCGCACGAAGCTCCGCTACAGACCGATATTATGTTTTATAGATTTTATTTTGCATGAAACCCCATAGGAAAATATCCAAAATTGAAAGATCCGGAGATCGAGGGGAAAAAAGAAAAAGGCAACGTATTTCACTCCCTCCCCAAGTGGGAGGGCGGGCTGCTCGAGCTTCCCGAGGTCCTTCAGCCACAATCATGGATTCCCAGCATACATACATACATTACATATATATGCATGGTGGGATTGATTAAGGATAGGTGTGGTCAGGATAGGATCCGAAGGAACGGAGTTAGGGTTCTGAGGGGGAAAATACTACCCCAGCATTCACCTAAGTAGCCGCACATGGTGTGCATATACGCAGTGACCATGCCGCTACATGTGTATGAGGAAAACCCCCTGAAAAAACCTCATACAAGGTAGACGGTGACGGGAATCGAACCTATTACCTCCCGAATGCTAAGCAGGTCGTGTCACCACTACACTACCAGCTCGGTGGAGGGGGCCATCTTACAGGTCCATGGTACCAATTCATCTTTGAGGAAAGTTATCGTCTAAAAACGACCTTATAAGCGTAGAGTTGTGGCTTGGGGCACTGTCTTGTTTAAGATAAACAGCATTATAATATTATAACGTTGGAACATTTTCCATCAGTTCTGGAATAACTTCCTCAAGGATTTCTCGGTACCGAAACACTATAAGACTTCCTTCATAAGTTCTGTAGATTAAGCATCCCCAAAGTGTCCTTGCTGTGTCCTCTTTAAAATTAAATGGTGATTTTCTGCGGACCAATTTCTTGTATTATAGCGTTGAAAATTCCCCCACTTAAAAATAATAAGATTCATCGGAGCAGATAACCAGTCTGCCAAAAGATTCATCAGTACGTAGTTGCAATTTATAAGGGCGATACTTATATTTTTTCAAAATTTTTTGAGCAACTTACTTGGATACACCAGTTGCGTTCTCTATTTGCTTGCAAGATGATAGCGTGGCTTCTGCATAACCCAGTATGTTTATTTCTTTTCTCTCCCTATCTTGTTTGTTGTATTCTTTAGGGCGGGGCTTGATAAATGGTCCGTGCTCTACTAAACTTGATTTAAGGCGGGCAAATAAGTCTGGGAAAGGTTGTCGTCTCTTTGGATATCTAATATGAACAAAAATAACTGCTAAGATATTATTATAACCATATCCGAAGCTTCTTGGGGATTTTCATTAGATTGTATAAAACAAACCAACATATACCTACTTTTCATTATTTTCGTAAACCGCAATTATTGTAAAACAATAAATTAAACATACACTGACCGTCAAAAAAAAAAACCGGGCTCTCAAAATTTGACACATCTTCAAAAGTCTTATTTCTTGAACCACTCATTTGATTTTGATGATTTTTTTGTGAACTGCAGGTCAATTTTTCTGTAGCGATACTGTGGTTGAAATTTTGATGTAGAGTTAAATTTGAAAATATACGGGGTGCATAAATGTGAAGTTGTTTTTTACCCGAAATTTGAAACAGCGTATAGGATGCAGCAACTACAACAGGAGGTGTCAACTGGTGTCAAAATGTAGCCTCTTGTTATTAAAGAAGTTACACGCTTTTAAAGGAAACCCTTTAAACGTAGTGGTCGCATACAAAAATTTTCATGTAATAATCAAGATTGTTTTGAATGTCATCAATTGCATGTGTCTTCCGTTTTCTGCCTGAAACAATTCGCCTGGTGTAGTTTCCTGTTTCCATATACCGATTCCAGGCATCTGGGATTGTTGTTCCAGTACACCCAATGTATTAGCCGCATAACGTTGACTTCCGCCACCCTCAATTAACGCTACAATACGCGCAACATCAGTTGAATTTAAGGGCATTTTTTCAACTAACAATACTTGACAACTGTTACTTTGACATCTGACATTCCAAACAAACGCGATTATTACATGAAAATTTGTGTATGCGACCACTGCGTTTGGAGGATTTCATTTAAAAGGCTGTAACTTTTTTAATAACAGAGGTAATAACGTGAAATGTTCGTAAAGCAATGGGCTACATTTTGACACCAGTTGACACCCCCTGTTGTAGTTGCTGCATCCTACAGGGTGTTTGAATTTTCGGGTAGAAAATATCTTCACATTTATGCACCCCGTATAATTTCAAATTTAACTGTACATCAAAATTTCAATCACAGTATTGCTACAGAAGAATTGATATGCAGTTCACAAAACAATCATCAAAATCATATGAGTGTTTAAGAGATAACCACTTTTGAAAATATGTAAAATTTTTGGTGGCTGGATTTTTTTGACGGCTAGTGTAGAACATAGTAAAACAGAAACAGCAAAATAACAAAAATATTTTACTAATAATCAAAAACTGACAAAACCGCAAAGTTTTTGACATTTTGCTTTTTATTCCAAACAAATTAGCCATAGTCTACTACCCACTAATTGAACACAAAAGAAAATTTAGAAAATCTTAAATTCTGAGATTGTTTTTGAAAATAATTGAATACAATTTATATTTTTGGAAAGCCCATATTATGCCTAATAAATATAAGAAATCATATACAGGGTGTTCCATTAAAAAAACCATACGTTTGCTTCATAACTATAAAATTGGAAGGCGTCAGAAAAAAACTAACTGCACCAATGGATTCTACGGAAAAAATTCTATAGGAATACATTTTAACTTCATCGATAAGTTTAAAGATAACTGAGATAAAAATTTAAGGGAATTTCGTATAAAGTTTTCTTTGGCCGATATTTTAGGTTAGGGACAAGATATCGAGATGCGGTTTTCGCGAGCTTGTTTAGGCATCATTTACCTACTTGTTCATGAAAAAAGTCATACCAATGCATTTAATATTTTTGCGAAAATTAACCGTTTCTGTCGGAATGTCGAACAAAGCCCTCTAGCGACGACATGTGAAACTAACAAAACTTTAAATATTATAACATTTGTGGCCCAAGAAAAGTTCAACGCGCCCAAGTTTGTTAAACTGGGATTAGCCATTTCGAAGATACGGGGCGTGATTTAAGGAAACCTTTGAATACCCCCCACCACTTTATTTTTATATGTACGTCAAACAAAAAAGTTCAGATTATCCTCGACTTCAAAGATCAGTTATTTTTTTATTAGGTTAATATAGCAGAATTCACAGAAACATCACTTTTTTAGATTCAAGATTGCAGTTACGCCCCCTAGCGGCCAATTCAGAAACCTGAAAATATTTTCCAGATTTTTGTATTGGCCGTTTTAGTAATCACTTTTTTTTTGCGCAAGCCTCTACGATGGATAGTTTCCCAGATACAGTACCTCGCATTCTTAGTTGGCCACCCTGTACATATTATTACTTGCATATCATACACAGTAGTTTACTATAATCTCTCTATTTTTTAGATAGCTAATTACACTATTTTTAAATGGCGGGTGGGTGGGTGCGTGCGTGTGTGTGCACGTGTGCGTGTGTGTCCACGTTTAATTGCTTTTCATGATGTTACTAAAGTCCACGGAGAAAGTATCAAATTACTTTTGTACATGTGCTGTTAGTGCTAAGTCTTGAAAAGCGCGAGATTGATTATCTGTGTGTGGGAAGCATGCGTGAACGTTTTTTGTCGATATTGATCCTTTTTTGGTGTGATCTGGAAGAGGGGAATTAATCAAAATAATTAAAATTTGTAGTGAAGCAGTATATTGCCGGGTGAGAAGAATCGCGGTGGTAACGTTGACGGTGTAGGGGATTAGTGTAGCGAGCGGATACAGAATGCCTTCTTGACTTAGTGAACTATTGTGACTTTATTTAATGCACTTCACATCAGCGTATTTTTCCTATTCACGACGTCAACAAGCCGCTATTGTTGTGTGGATGCCTTAGTTATTTGTATCTTTTAAAATTTTGAATAATCCATTTCGGCTATTATTCTAGGTGTCCGTAATGTTTAAGTTGTAGTTTGAATTGCCACCACAGTTTCGTGTTTTGTTTCAAGTAAGTTAGTAGTGATGTAGTGTAGTGAGACATAAATAAATTCGCTGAGTGCGGTAAATCACGTTTATGTATTTAAGAAAGACACAATATAAAATTTGGACAATTTAGAGTTCTGAATGTAAATAACATCTTGTAATAAAGGAGATATTTTAATCTATCATAGGTTGACGACCTTATGTTAGCTGCTAAAGCAGCTGATCCTAACATAAGCTTTTATAGAGATATAAGCAGTACTTTATCTCCCGACAACCCTATCTGTTATGCAGGGTGACTTTTTTTATGTCTACTATGGGGATCTCGGAAACTAGAGCAGATAGAAAGACAGTTAAATGGGGAAAGATGTGCAGTTTCATGAAACTAATTCAGTGTACCTTCTGTTTTCCTTCAAAAAGTTCAAGACTAACTAGGCACTTAAAGAAAACGATTCCTCTGTAATTTATTTAAATGCGTATAGTTCCGTTAATTCCATTTTAAGAAAAAAAAAGTACAATGGAAAAAGTAGATAATTATGTTCTTTATAAGGAGTTTCATTTTTTGATATAATAAGCGTTTGGTTTTGAGTTACGACATAAACACACATTCTTTTAAATGGAAAAAACAGTTGGCTATGAGTTTTTAAGAATAATGATATAACATATGACATAGTTATTTTGAAAAACTAAGGATACGGCCGTTTTTCCGATTTAATTCAGAATTTTTAGTATGGTAGGCCAGGGAAGCCGTTTTTGATTAACAAAAGCTACTCATATTACTTTGACGTTTAATTTGAAAGTGCTTTTCTGTTGGGCTAGTGTATATAATCTAGAAAGCGTTATATAGTTGAATGTTATATTATAAATGAAGTTCGGGCTGTACAGTAATATTTTGTCCTCTATGTTGAACGTCGTCAGCCTTCTCAGCGCGCATTTAAGACTATATGATGCTTTGGCTGAATATGGATCTTTCTGTAAACCTAGAAATGAAACAGGGCACATTAATGAAGCTACCGAAGTAAACACGTTAGCATCTTTTATGCAGAATACATCAACTTCAACCGAAAAATTAGAATGCAAGCGGGAATTTCACAACTGTAAGGGGTGTCTGAGAAACTCAAATTGCGCGCTAAGTTATACGTTATTTCATAGAATGAGAAATGATTGTTTGTTGTTTATATATAAAATGATTTAATATTGATAGGAGAAGCTTGAGTTTACTTCAATAAGTTATGTACAAATTTAATTAGAAAACATTTAAATTAAACACGGCTATCTGCAAATGCATAAATGAATTGGAGAAGGAGGGGAAATGAACTGTTAACATGTTTGAGTTGGTTGTTACCGCGGCGCAAGTGACAGTAGTATACTGCCCTCTAAATTGAGAAAATAAAGCCTAAATTAGTGAGTATTGTAATAAGGAAGTAAAAAGAATAATTTCCTTATTAAAAAATAAAAGATTAAAGTGAATAAGAGTGCGAATATTGTTAAATTGGTGATAACAAGAAAAGTGACGTAATAATTTAAAATAACGTGTTTGTACGTATCAGAAGTTATCTTCGACTGTGTTTAAATATTGCACGATAAATATAAAAGACGATAATCGATCCGTGTAGTAAATCAAAACATAAAGAACAATCATCAGAAATTTGTGGTGGAAAAGTAACAATTTGAACTGATAATTGAAACTTATACAATACTACATCCAGAGGATATTAATCGAATAGAAAAGCTGGAACAGGAAGTGTGAGTGATCAGCAACAAAGATCTAAATAAGATATTTGAGGAACAAAGGAATACTGCTCCAGGCAGCATAGTAACGAAGTCTCGAGGGCGAAGCCCGAGGGCAACAACCACTCAAGGGATTTACGCACTTTGGTCCCGAAGTGTATACGCTATTTTTTGCACTTGTGACAAATTTGTATAAAATTATCTATAAATATCTAGGTTAGTATGGGAATCAGTAAACAGCGGTAGCCATATTTGAAAAAATTTTACAAAAGGGTAATAAATATAATATGTACGACGAATTTGATCTAGAAAAAGCCGCTGAAGAGGCTTTAGAAGACTTACTGCCTTCCAAATCTCGTAAAATTTACGATAAAGCGTATGATATATTTTTAAAGTGGTGCTGTGAAAAGAAAATTACAAATTTTAACGAAGATGCTTTGCTGGTATTTGTTAATGAAAAGGTAAACAAATTTGCTGCTTCTACATTGTGGGCCCAGTATTCAATGTTAAAAACTATGCTTAACGTTAAACATAATGTTGATATAAGTAAATTCCACAAATTGACGACGCTTCTGAAAAGGAAAAATTTTGGTTACAAAGCGAAGAAGTCAAATGTACTAACTACAGAACAGATTGATACGTTTCTAAAGGAAGCTTCAGATGACACATTTTTAATGACAAAAGTGAGGATGTCCAAAAATCATTGTACCTACTTTTAAAAATGATTTTTTTGTAGGTAGCACTCATATGTGGTGTGGCAGGGGCTTGTAGAGGACTTGAATTAGTCGAATTGTCAATTAATGATGTGACTGATTTGGGCAACAGACTTCTTGTTAACGTTAGAGCTACCAAAAATGGAACAGAGAGGAACTTCGTTGTAAAAGATTCAGATAAAGCTATCATTAGTTATACAAAAATCTGCAAGAAATATATGTCATTGAGAAAAGCCGAAACTCCTCATTCAAGATTCTTTGTTCGTTACGTTAACAAGCAGTGTACAGTGCAACCTGTAGGAAAGAATATATTTGGAAAAGTGCCCCAGAAAGTTGCAACATTCTTAAACCTACCAGATGCGTTGTCATATACAGGACATTGTTGGCGGCGAACTTCTGCATCTCTAGTAGCTGATTCAGGCGACTGTTAACTGTTAACTGTTTTAAAAAGACATGGGGGATAGAAGTCTGCAACTGTTGCAGAAGGGTATGGGGAAAACTCCCTGAATAATAAGAACCTTAGCGCCGAAATATTTTTTTGAGGTGGAGGTGATCAAAAAACACCAGCTACCTCACTTCCAGGACCCTCGTGCCAATCTGAACGGCCCACAGGCACTGATTCATTTGGAAATGCGTTCAACCTTACATCCAGCAGTATCGTTTCGGAAATCAATCTTCCGATATTTATTAATTGTAATAATATTAATGTTAATGTTTCGTAAAAAAATCAATAAAAAATATTTGAAGTTTGACATCTGTCAATGAACTCTCTAGGGGGTTCAGTCCATATTTAATCCCTAGGGAATGAATGACCCACTTTAGTCCCTGTAGACAGAGACTAAAGTATCTATTTTAGTCTCGGAAGTGCAAAAAATATATTTGTAGGTCTTGGATTATTACGAATTTATAATTACACTTGTTGTATTATGCATAGCATAATACTCTTACTATCATAGGTATTATGCGCGTATTATTAAATGGTTGTAGATAAAATCTTTTATACTGGTATTAGTTAGAGATAAGTACACCCCAGCATTCAAAAGTAGAATTTGAAATCCCATAAATGTAATTAATGGATACTAAAATAATATAACAATTGAAATCTATGTTTAAGGTAGCACACTGTACATAGTACGTTGAGTGTCTTCTCTTTCGTGTTAGTAGAACTACATATGGAATGTGCGATCACCGCATATGTATAACGTATGTAACCTATATTTTTTACTACACGCAAAATATGTAGGTATATTATGTCAAGTTAGTTTTATTAAAATGAAGTGTTGTTTACAAAAGTGGTTTCATTATCCCAACGAATAAATAAACACAACAAAAACTAACACCGTTCTTTAAAATGAATTGATTTCTTAGAATTTCATTTTTGAATGTTAGGTAGGTACTTGACCGTCAAACATTATGTTTAAAAGAAATACGAATATACCAATATAATTTTGCCATCTGTAACTACCGTTCGGGAATAAATTTGATGCTGTAATTATAGACAGAACAAGATCACTTTCGATATTAATACTTAAAGTTAAATATGCTATAATTCCTATAACAGTAACCAAATAAATATAACTCTACAATGGGATGTTATCTGCTTTCTATTGTGTAAAATAAACTGTACTTTAACAATGCATCCAACCAGAAACACATGTGCAGGAGGTAGCCGACTTCTGAAATTTTCAAATTGTAAACCGACAAAAGTGTTAATAATTAGTAGTTAAGCCGTTAGATAGAATAATTATTTTGTTTGTAGGAATTGGTAAAATTTTTATATCAATCGCTCCGTTATTCCATAAATAATAATTTTAGCATATCGAGATAAGCATTAAATCAATCATCGATTTAATTAAAACAACTTTTGACGTTACCGGCTGACCGTAGGAAAACTTGGAATTTCCAAGGGGACCTCACCGTGAACGTACCGATGTTATATATGCAGGTCGGGCGGGCGCCTCTATCTTTTTCGTTCTCACTGCATATTCGGATAGTCGAAGCTGCTTTATTTGAAGAGTATGAGGTAAAAGAGTACTTTAAATTACTAAAGTAAATTTAGCTATAGAATTTAAATATTAAGATACTCGCTCTGTAATTAAATCTGAAAGTATTTAATTTGTTTCAAAACTTGCAGTAAACATTTGCTTGCTACTGATAACCGTTCATGTAAATTTTAAACGCTGCCGTTGAATTAGATTTAAAGAGGTCATATTTTTTACCCGAAATCATTCATCATCAACCCCTGGTGGAGGATTTTTCTTTGTCAAGGGAATCTGTGACCTTTATCTGTTTCCTATCCGCCGTCCGTCCGAATTAATTCTGTTTTAGGAGCATCTTCCACCGCCGGACCGTACCCTAAATGTTTCCTCCACTGTAGCACCTGGAGCAGCCGTTTGGAAACCGGACAAATTTACGACTGGCCCCAAAGAACACCTTAACAGAGGATTATCTTTGGGTGGCTCCCGAATCCGTTTCTACCCACTGGAATGAAGAACCGAATATCCACAACCCGTCCAGGAGTGATCCCGAAAATAATGCAATACATACCGTAAATTATAAGTAGATTAAATATTTCCAAACGAATTTCATTTTTGTATTGGTGCTCGTCGAGGGCAAGATTTACTTGCCACCACCGAAAACGCTTTACGAGTGATACGATTTGTACATCAAATTTATTTCCATGGTTCATCATATTAGTAATCACGTTATTTATCAATCAATAACGGTTTCGATGGCCTATCATACTAATAATTCTGAAATTAAACCGGAAAAAAGGGCTGCATCTCTTTAGTTTTTTAAAGTAACTGTGTCACATATTATATCACTACAAAGGCTAAAAAACTCTTTCTCAAATACCCATAGCCAACCATTGTTTCCATTAAAAAAAATGTATGCTCAAAAATAAAATTTATATATCATCAGCTTCCGTTTTGTTTTGAAAATTAACGGTACGAAGCAAGGTGGATTCATATGTTCTTTTAAAGAATGTCGCAACAACAGTAGCGGAAATTGACTATTTATTATTTCTAATAAATAAAAGTGAACTATACATATATTAACAGTTTTGTAGAGGACCTGTATGTTTATTGCACTAAATTTGATTTTTTTATTAGTTACATTTATTCTTAACAAAATTGAATTTACGCGCCTGTACTATCCTCAGAATGGTTGTATCCGTTGAAGGTCATCAATTTCAGCCACATAAAGATCAAAGGCACCCAAAAGCTTTGTCATTACTGTGTGCGTTAGCTATATATCTATACTGTGGTAATAGCATAATAATGTCGGACAAGTTCACCATGGTAACATCTGGAATATCCAGACCCATTTAGAGACTTGATAATCTCCTGCTGCATCTTTATTTGAAGATATTTAAGCTACATAATGCATTTGATTGGAAAACGGAATAACAGCATAACCATTTACAGCAGGTTCTCTCACTCTGTCTAATTGTTCAATTTCCGAAAACGATTCCGAGTCATCTGAATCATTTAAAAGCACCTAAAAAATATTTTTAAGAAAAAATAACACAAACTCTTAAACAACTTTATGTGCCTTACCTCAGAATCGGATTCTTCATTTGACGATTCAGAACTCTCATTAATTTTGGCATTTCTTCATGGTTGCTTGTTGTTTGTTGAAAACAGGTCCTTGGTTACCTTTTGTTTTTTTCGTTCCATTTCCTTTTGTTTTTTTTAATTCTCTTTGTAACGCCAAATAAGTGTTTTTCAGGTGTATCTGTCATAATGGCACTTTTTCCTCGTTTACGACCTTTAGCTGTTTGTTTTCTCGGTAAGTCCTTAGGATACCCTCTGAATGGTTTAGGAGAAATGAAAATATTTCCTTCTTGTGGCATATTTGCAACAGTTTCTTTAGATGTATTAAATGTGCAGAAGGACGCAATACATCTGCGTGAAATGAAAGTGATTGGGGACGAATTGTAACAAAGGAAGTCAAAAAGTCTGAATCCCTAAAAACGTCTATGTTAAAAGGGAAAATTTCCGACCTTATAAACCCTGCAATGATGTTGGATGGAGTTATTGCCTTTGGTAGTGCTTTCCCGCTACTTGATACATTGATACATTGTTAGGGGAAACCAGGATCGGTAAGGAGCCAGTTATCGACAGCTTCATTATAATACGCTTTTAGAGGTGCGTAAATAGACACATCTAACGGTTGGGTCTTATGACTAGTGTGGAGAGGTATAGTCAGAAGTGTTACTCCATTCTCCTTGACTATATTTAACGCTGTTATGCTTATGTGCGATTCACGGTTATCGCATATAACTAAGGTTGGATTTTATTTACTGCTGCTGGTATATTTTATAAGGTGGCTTAATGCTTCAGGAAACAACTCAGCTGTTATCCATTCAGATGGATTAGCAAGTCCAAGTGTTCCTGCTGGAGCTCCTGTAAGTGTGTGTTTTTTTCTAGGGAATACAAGCACAGAAGGAATAAACATCTGCTCCTGAAATAAATACCTACCACAGTAGTTTTTAGTTACCCTGGTTCAACACTAGAGCATTTATTCCATTGTTTGGTTCCTTTCTTGGCTTTTTAGCTTTCTGCACAGTTGTTAGTCCCGTTTCGTCAAAATTATATATACGAGAACCTACTAATATCTGTGGTAGCTTTTCGAAGATCTTTTTCAAATTATCAAAGAAACATGTCAATGTTGTGTTTATTAAATGAGGTTAGTCTCGATAGACTACACGCTTCAGGTGTTCTAACGCTTAAGTTGCCGTTACTATGCAAAAATCCTCTTAGCCAGTCTTTGCCCTCACTTTTGTACTTTTTCCAAACATTAGGTATTTTTAACTGATTTATTAGCGCCATTTCGTATGCCAATTTTATCAACTCTTTTCTTGACAAACCGTAAGCCATTGTACTACATTCTTCGAGATGCTCAGCAAGGTCTTGTTCTTGTTTTGTAGTAAACATTTTACGAACGTCGTAGTATGGCATGCTTCTTATATTACCCTCTGGATATAATTTTGCCTTCTTAACGTACCTATGTAGCATTTGAAATGCAATATTTGTTTCTTTTGCTGCTTCTCGAATGGACATTTTTTGTTCAATAACTAAATTAATAGCTGCAGCCATTTGCTCCTGTGACGTTTTCCAAATTTTTTGTTGAGATATCTCTTCGTCTTCCGATTATCAGAGAAAACTGAAAAAAAAATTGTAAACTTATAAGACGTCCTATCACTCTATGGTACACAGTGAGACGCTGGTAGTGTCTCAGTGTGTACATTTGTAGGTAAAAATTAAAATGGCTGCCAAATATTTGAACATAATAATAATCACTTTTAAACTAAAACATACATTTAGTTTGAAACATTGGCTTTAAATGTACTTACCCAATAAAATTTCAAAAGTATTTTCTGACACACCAGAAGGTCTATAAAGTCAATCAGTACGTAACTTTCAATGCAAAAAACTGCCAGTTGACCACCTCGCGATATCGACTGAACATCAACGAACAGAAGCAAGGCCAAGTGACTGTGCATATAAAAGTTAACTTACGGCGTTGTCAAACCTTAAACTGTCTAAGAAAAAATGGAGGTGTCTCACTGTGTACGCAGTCTCGCTGTAGACTACCCTCCCCACCAGGATGGCATTTTAAAAAGTTTCAATTAGCAGCATCTTTTTAAAGATATACCTACTTGTTTCGGAAATATGCAGTGGGAATCAAACACCCATTTTAAAATCTGAAAAGACGCTCGTGATTATAAACAACAATTTATGTTAATGTGCATATGCTAACATTAAAATAAGCACTCATAATTGGTTTATGGAGTTGTGTGCACTTACTATTTTATACCTCTCACAACAAGTGTAAAACAAATCTGTCTAAATACAAAATCATATTGTACTATTTTGTAAAGGAAATGTCATATGACTTATTAAATAATACGTAAATTATTTTCAGTTAATTTCAAATACAAATATATTTTTATAGGTTAAGTATTTTTAAAAGTATACTAATTTTATTTGTTACTCTTTTGTAAATGTTAGTTTATCTAGTTGAAAGACGTAACAAGTTAGCTACAATACGCTATTCAAGCCACCAGCCTTTGTACGTCATAGCTTAAAACTTGCTAAATCAATGACGTGGTAATCAGCGTTGTCAAGTGTACGTGTTGTGAGACTGATTGCTTATACATATTTTTAGGTTAGGAACAAATAGATAGTGTACCTATTATGTGTAATAATAAAATACAACAATTTAGTTTAGAGAAACGATGTTCTTGTACTTATCTAAATTGTTTTCGTTTGACCTGCTTTCACACTGCATACCTACCAATGTAAAAAATCCTTTCGAGAATATCAATAGAGATTTATTGGGCGTGAAACATTCGACAGTCAGTATTACTGCCGGCGTTATTTTGGAGGTGCGCATGCGCATTGCGGAATTTAAATAGTTCCGTCCTTAATAAAATACTGCCTGCTACTATTTGTGATCAAATACTGGCAGGCAGTATTTGGTTGTTATTTAATTTTGTCTTTTTTTTAGGTTATATGTTTCTCATTACAGGTAAACAACTCATTTCAAACTTCCAAAGTTTTGAGTGGTTTTAGTTTAATAATTGTATTTTATTTCAGATTATGATTATAACTAATAAAAATATCAATATGTAGGCACTTTATTATGGTTTTTATTTACTTTGCAGTGTTTATCAAAATGTAAAAAAAAATACAAAAAACATTTCGTTTACAAAAATAAGTTTTAACTGCTATTAATATTATGGTAATCCAAAGTACTCATTTTGTGTCGGTGGAGCAGTTTGAAAATAGGTTGCAGTTTGGTTCCCATAGAGGCACGTGTGACAGTTAGCAAAACAGCAACTTTGTATATTGCATCTAAGTCCTGTAAAAGCAATTTTTGTTTTTTCCTGAAATCAACAAAGGCAAATTGGCTAACAACTTTTTGAAAACCCCATTCCACCGACACTTGTAACCTCTTCATTGACCGGTGAAACTCCAGTTGATGCGGGAGTAAGTCTTCTGCTCTTCCAGCGAATGGTATTAGTAGCAACTCCATTAAGCCATAAGCCTTCTCAACAATATGCACATTGCTGTAGGACCTAAAGAATTTTTAAAAAATAATAAAATTTTCAGATATCTTTGTTTTTAATACAATATTCATACCAGACACGTTATTTTGTGTTTTTGTGACAACTTCGTCTGGGATCTGCAAAATTTCGACTAGCCTTATGATACCGTCTCTTTCAAATCGAAAATTTTCTTTAATCTTCTCATCTGCCAAATTATATAGATTAAATGGTTCCTGCCAGTATTGTATATTGTCTCGGTCAATGAGTACATTATCTAAAATAATATATTCAAGCTCCTCATCATTTGCACCTCCTAGGATAGCAGCCTCTAAAAGTTCTTCCATCTTTATCCACAGTTTTATTTACAGTACAAACAGAAACATGGACAAAAATTTAAAGAAGTATGAAAGAGAAATACTTATAACCCGGCCAAGATTTGTTAGGTTATATATATATATATATATATATATATATATATATTTTATGATTGTGGACCTGAACAGGCTAAATTAGGCCTATCGTGCTAAAGCACTCAGGAACACTTAGGAGGATGGAGAGAGGGATAATGAATTGCCAATAGATGCCTATGAACAGCTACCTTAAATTTTCTCATATCATAAGTGAGAGGAAAACAGGAACTAGGGAGATCATTCCAGAGTTTAGAAGCCGTGTTGGTACGACAAGTGGAGATTTGTACTGCATACTGATGATGTGAATAAGCGAACCGAGTGTTTCTCGCAAAGATAGCCCGAGTTGGTATCAAAGAATATAATTCAGCAGCACAATAGCCGTTGTAATAACGATAATACAAAGAAATAACTGAAACCATCCTTCTATGCTCAAGGGACTGTATGTGAGAAGTTAAGGACGGGTCATTTATAAGCCTAATCGTTCTCTTTTGAATACGATGAACGATATCGAGAGCGTATTGGGGAGCACTAACCCAGAGATGAGAATTATATTCCAGATGAGGCCGAATTTGGACCTTATACAGCAGAAGTAGTTGTCGAGAGGTAAAGTACTGCTTAGATCTATACAAAAAGCCTATTTTACCAGCAGCTGCTTTGGTAGCTGCTCGAAGATGGTCAACCCATGAGAGATTTGAAGATACAGTCATACCCAACAGAGTAATATAGTTTGAAAACTTAAGAACTGAGCCATTATACTTACAACAGGAAATGATCGATCTTTTTTGGCGGACATAAGGCAACACTGAGTTTTGTTAGCATTAAATTTAACTAGATTATTGCTTCCCCATTCGAGAATACGTTGAATGTCTTTGTGCGTTGAATGTCTTTGTTACAACAAAGGAAATGACAAGCCGCAAGTGGCAAGCGCGCCGATGCGCCACTACGGCAATAATGACAGAAAAATAAGTATCCCAATAACTATTTTTTTTCGTGTCATAAGAACGTCAAGCACTATTAAAATAGTGGCGTCACAAATACTGACTAGAATTTCCAATAACTCTCTAATAACTGTGATACGTTTTGTTATGCATTGATAGAACCAGACCAATCCTACCCGGGGTAATACAAGATTGCTCAAATATGCTGTATGTGTGAGGTGCAAGGCATGATTAACTCATAAGCTTATGATCAGAATACAGAAAAAAACATGAACACGTAAAATAAAAAAGTACTGTTTTTCGTAAGACAATTTCAAATAAATAGGTTATTGAGTGCGTACCAGTGAATTTAACAAGTAAACAAAATTTGACGTGACAACATCGAGATATTTTATGAGTTTACATTCACACTACGTTTTAAGTTGTAAACACGTACAGCAAAGTGTGTGACAAGGATAAGATATGGTTGCTAACCTTACACGATTAATGACTTTTAATACCAACTGTACTTTAATATAAATTTTATTAAGGTTTTATAGTAAATTATAATTTTAGTATTGTTATACGATTAATGACGTGCAACGGCTGGTGACTTGAATATGGTGTAGTTAAGAAATTTACCGATTAGAGACGAAAGTTATTGATTTTTTACAAGACAACCGTACCTTGTTCACGTTGTATTAGGAAATTAATAAATAGTAAAATAAACGATAAGTGCAGTTGTCAGAGTAATGATTTCAAAGGTAAAGAGACATTTTTGAAAATATAATGATTGTAATAAAAGAAAGGCAAAATTTTATTTCATTGTGAGTTTTCGGTTTTTATTTACAAATCAAAAACAAATAAAATATTATACATGACACGCAAGGTAACCGTTTTTACTGGCTCAAGGATGTGACAGGCTCGCCTAACGGCTCGCCAGTCATCATCATCCTATCGCCCGTAAAATATGTTTTACCTGTAAAATACTACATCTACTTTCTCAAACTAAACATAATTATTTGATTAAATCAAATTTATCAAAAGTATTTGAATTCTTCGAGATTTCGTTCCATTTATCACTTGGTAATTCAACGTAATCCTTTGTTTCCCAATCTTCCTCTTTAGGGTTCTCCATTTCGCCTGGTTTAAGAATTGTTTTTAACGGCTTTCGGTTAGATCCTAACGATAAATATGATTGAAGGCTAGATGTAATTCGTCCAAAAGGATCAGCGTTTTGCGCAATAGGTACATCATCTCCAATTTCATCAAAATATGTTTTTGTAATTTTAGAAAATTCGAAATTCTAAAAAACATGTTTTAAAAATTATAAAATACGAAATCTTAAAATAAAAATTTATAGCTAAAAACAAATTAAAAAGTACATTACTTCTGAAACACATCGATGTTGTCGGCAAAAGTAATTTAAACCTTTAGTACCAGTGTGACACAAAGTTCCATCTGGAAAATATGGAGATGCGCCTAAATCGTTTAGTTCTAATCTCGGTGTGTAATAACTTAAATCTGATTTTTGGCAAAATATAGCACAACCCATCCATAACCGCCCTATAATAAGTTTACAATAAATATGTATAGTCAAGAATTCGAAACTTGTTAATAGACACCTTCTTCATGAGGAGCCTGTAGTCCCACGCCATTTAAGTTTAGATGCGGTAGTAAGCCGGAAAAGGCTTTACATTGATTTGAAGCATAATCAATTATCGAGGTTCGATTCATTTTCCCGCATATCTACAAAAAACATACATAACAACTTGTTTAAAAATCTGAAGTGACTACCTCATCATCCAAACAAAGAGTAATACTGAAATTCAAACCTTCACATCCGCGACGTGCATTATCAGAGCTACGATTATTACACGATCTGCGTAGAATTTGATAGCCCTTAGATTTCTCCAAACAACCTGAATTGCATGATTCATATTTCCAAGATTCCCACCCTCCTAACGTTACCGCTAAAGATTTTGGAAATTGTTTTGATATACATTCACCTCCATAACAGTACTGTACACAACATGTTTAGATTTTACATATAACTATTATCGTTTCTATCGCATAAAACCCACCTTTTCTCTACCACAATTCGTACCGTCTAAAGCAGGCCCGGCAAAATAAAAACCGCTGCGATGTGGTGTTTTGCATTCAAGACTATTACATATTTTAGATAATTCCTGATTAGGGGAAACTACTGCATCTTTATCACGTAAAAGTATTTCGCATTGGTCTTTGGCTGTATAAACTTTACCGGGCAAATTTTTAAACTGGGAGTGATCCAGATGATTGTTTGGAATCCCACTGAAGTCATGCATACATTTCGCATTTCTAAAAACGTTTATTATGAAAAATGATTATAAGCAAGTTTATTTATTACTGTAATTTTGTCATAACGTCTGCACTGCAAGATGACCATTGAGTCTCTCCTGAAACACCTCTGGAAGGTGACATTATAAAACCTTCTTTAGGGCAATCATTCCTTGTACCATCGTGGTGCATTCCCAAACTGGAAGAATTGTAAAATTATAATACTATTATTATAAATAGTTGAACAAAATCGCATACTTGTGGCCAATTTCATGTGCCAAAATATACACGCTTGTAAATCCAGCACTAGGATAAGGTTTTCCAAATATATTAGTTGTACCCAATTCGGCTATTACACAAGCATATTGAGTGTAACAAACACCACCTACTGCTGCTAATCCCATGGTAACACTGTTTAGATTTCCATTTTCATAAGCAAAAAAGTCGAGGCTATGCAAAACAGAAGTAAATGATTTAAACTCAAATAAATAGTCTCACCCTGACACGTACAGTCCCATATCCCAATGTTCAGGATCTGAATCATCTGAAGGATTCAAATTTTTTTGGTAAGTACAAAATGAATCAAGTAACTGTGATCTTTCACCATCGTAGTGTGGCAAATCTGGCGGTTGACTTTTCATGATATCTAATCGGACCAAGACCAAATCCAACCTTGTACCAAGACTTGGATGATGGAATAAAGCTTGAATCTAAAAATATTGTATTTTATATATGGCTATTACATATTTTAAACTTACCCCGTTAATGTAAACAAGTAACATGTCTTGTAACTTATTTTCGTCATTATTAAAATACGGTGAAAAAATATTATACGCTTCTGCATCAAAAAATAATGCCAGTTCCGCCGTTAATACATCTTTATGACTAACTGCTTCTATATTACAAATAGCATAAGCTAGGTATTAGATATAGTTATTAATAAGTTTATTCAGTGTCAAATCCAGTTTCATTAGTTGTTGGTTAATCTGTTCTTATTAATTTGTGTAATCTTTTGCAATAGTTTTACATTAGAAATAATAGTTATTTATGTATCAAAGACATAACTAGTAGATTATAGAATAGTTTGTCTAACATTTTTTGAAATGGGAAAACCGCAAAACGCAATACTGGTGTTACGATAAAAGAACTATCGTACTTAACTTTTAATTTTAAGTGGTGGGTTTTCTCATTTCAAATAATGTTAGACAAGCTATATGAGAGAATATTTATAGCTCGAAACCAGGTATGTGAAGATAGCCGGGTCTTTTTTGAGTAATGTAATTTAAATTTGCTCTGATAATGCGCCCCAATAAGAAATAAGTTATAGCAAAAATTCTATAACCATGGCTTGAGATAAACAATAAGTAAGGATGGGGCGTATTTAAATGCTTAAAGATAGAGCAACCTGTAAAATAAAAAATGTTAATGGAAAAATTTGGAACACTGGAACTGTGGCAAGACCTGTAGCAAACATAATGCACCGCAAATTCTCATTTGCTTATTCTGGCTTAACGGACAAGCAATTGCTAAATTGTTGTACTTGAAAATAAGTTAATAAAACTTATAATGTCAGTGTTTATGCTAAATCAATTAAAACCATTGTCAAGAATACAGAGCGTATTCAACTGCAAATTTGTAAGATTGTCAGTCAAATGCAATGTTTCTCAGGATCGCTTACTGATGATGATACTGCCATGCGTAATTTAAATCTTGTGTGGTATGGTTGTATTTTGTTTGTTAAAAAGCTAATATATGGTTCTAATATAACTGTTCGTTTAATATTTTGGTTAAAATAAATTTTGAGCTTAATTATTAAGATGGAAAATTTGCAACTTTCTTCATTTTATTAAATAAGTTTAGAGCAGTTTATTTGCAATTATTTGTTATAGTTGGGTATATTTGTACTTTTGAAAGGGAAAACAAGTAATGTCCTAATTTGATTTCATAAAGAACTATCGCACTTAACTTTTAATTTTAAGTTTTGAGTCGGGTAAAGTGTACTTTACATCATCAGAGCCTATAAAGCAAAAACTTATTAAACAGTGGAAAATATAGAAAAAACTTTTCTGAAAAGTAACAAAAAGTTGCAGATGCGGGGGATTGAACCCGGGGTCTTTCACGTACGCCCTACCACTAAGCTACTGCAGCTGGACATGCTTATTAAAAATTAAAGCAGATTCAAAGTGGTGCATAAAATAAGGATAAAAAAAAATTATTTACAGTATGAAATAAAATACATAACGATACACGTCCGTGAACTCATTTCACAGTACTCATTGCGAGTTTTTATACACTCCGCATTCGTACTGTAAAATACGAGTTCCCGGACTTGTGACGTTAATTACTATTACGTACAAAGCGAACGCTCTTTCTCTTACCTACTGCAGCTGGACGTGCTTATTAAAAATTAAAGCAGATTCAAAGTGGTGCATAAAATAATATGTATTTAAAAAAATTATTTATAGTATGAAATAAAATACATAACGATACACGTCTGTGAACTCATTTGACAGTACTCTTTGCGAGTTTTTGATTCAGCTCCTTCGTCGCCTCTTTCTGTAAAATACGGGTTCCCGCACTTGTCACGTTAATTACTATTACACATGCAATATGGAATAATGATACAGTTTAAACATACAATGCAATGCTGAAGGAGTAAAACTCTTTAGCGGTTTGTTCATTCAGATGCTAGGTATTGTATACAAAGTCATGAATAATGTGAAGTTTTTTCATCTTTTTTTAATTTTAATTGGTCTAATTAATTTTAACGTAGACTGTTTTGGAAGAAATGAAGATTGCGGGGGACAAAAAAGCCATAAGTTATCAGTTAGATAGCGATAATAAATCAGGATATAGGGGGCTGAATAAAAAACCAATCCCATTTATCTTTGATGTCATCGTACACAGTAGTCCCTTTGAGATCCAGAGGACATGTGTATGTACCGGGTGGCCAACTAAGAACGGCCGTCGGCCATATCTCAGGAATGGATTATAGCACAGGTTCGGGAAAAAAAATTGTATAACGAAAGTGACCTCGAGAAACGCCTGACAATTATTTTCAGAATTGTAGGTACACCGCTAGAGGGCGTATTTGACAGTTAAAATTTTAAAAAGCAAAATTTTTCAAAATTTACTCAATTAAGGGGTATATTAAATATTATAATTAGATTACTCGACAAATTCTGCATATTTTTTATTTGACAAGTTTTAGTCTATCTCTTCAAATAAGGGGTGGGGGAGAGTGGGAACCTTGTTACGAAAAAACGCCTTTAATTCAGGTTCTGCTTAACCGATTTTAATAAACTTGATGTTGTTTGAAAGAGCTTTTGTTAAACAATAGAACATTTGTAAATTTGAAGCAATCTGATTAATAACATAAATGCTAGAGGGCGCTGTTAAATATTTTTTTAATATTGTGTTTTCTCTTTACAATTTTAAATGGAAGCATAACAATTTAAGTAGGTCTTTAAAAAGTAGACTAAATTAGTAATAAAACAGTGAAAACTGCAAGTCGATAGCTTTTTCCTATCCTGAGATATCGTAAGAAACAGGTAAATGGCGGAATTGTCCTTCCAACGTCTAGTAGGCTAGTTCGCGTTAACCGAAATTATTAAATTTAGCCTGGATGAAAAGATCTTATATTGGTCTGCAGTAATTTAAACTGTTATCATACTAATGTTATGGTTGCCGCTAGATTACCTAAATGTAATGCTATCGCTACTAACAATGAGAACAAATTATAAAATAATAATGTGATAAATCTAACATTTTTTTAATTATATAAGAATGTTATATTTGTTTTCAAGCGATGTGTTAGTAAATCAAAAGCGTAAAATATCAATAAAAACCGATATTTGCCCAGCAACAACAAATACAGTTTAAAATATGAATTACGATTTACTGATGACAACAAAATTAGTAAAGAGGGCCATGTAAGATATAAAATAAATTCCCTGTTGAAAACAAGCAAGCTATGATTTGCACGCAGATGTCAAAAATTAATCATCGTGTTGCATTTAATAAACTTTCTTTATCTATTCGTACCAAAATGATTCTTACAAATGAAGAAGCATTTGATATGTTGGCCGTTTATTTTGAATGTATGAGAAGTACAACCGTTGCTGCTAGAGTGTATGTACTGCAGTACTCAAACAGACGGCATCACAGCAGAAGAGTTTTTCTCCTACTCGCACACCGTGTGCGTACTCCTTGAAATGTGAATCTTCCTGTGTACCGAAGATAACGCAGAGGTAGAACAGAGGAAAATGTTATTGATGTTTTAGCTTATGTAAATGTTAACCCTCATTCAAGCACCAGAGCTATAGCTAGACACTTGGGTATATGTCGAACCACCGTCCAAAATATTTTAAGAGAACACGGGTGACTACTTATTTATTAATGCATGTTTTATTCGGTATTATAATGATAAAAATGTTTTAATTTTTTTCGTTTGTCGTTATATGTTTCTCATTTTTATCATACCGAAAATGTCATTACATCATAGTTAACTTGTGACAACGTGACTAATGTATTTGCCGTCATTTTATGTCCAGTTTCAATAAAACACCAAATTATTTAATGAAATTATCTTATGCTATGTGAATAGATTTTATCTAACAACATGATAATTAAGTGAGGCAAAGTAAAGTAAAAAGGTACCAAATAATAAAAAATAATGAGAGGCCGGGCGAAAAAAATTCGTAATAATATTACGAGAGTTAATGCATTTAAAGTCCTTTTTCGTTTACTAGCAACGAAGGACTTCAATGTGTCTTATTGACCTGATTACTTTATAATATATACTATTTTAGATTGCACCCATATCACATGGTCCTACACCATAGTTTGAATGCTCAAGATTTCGATACCAGGTTGGATTTTTGCAACTGGTTCTCAAATATGATACACGACGATCCTGAAATACTTTCACGAATTATGTGGACAGATGAGGCTACTTTTCATAGTGATGGTAGTGTAAATCGACATAATATGCACTACTGGTCTGAAACGAATCCCCACTGGATGCAGGAGGTCCAACATCAGGGTCGTTGGTCTGCAAATGTGTGGTGCGGGATTCTAGGTGGAGAAATAATTGGACTCTTTTTTTTTAATGAAACTGTTAATGGAGAAAGATATTTAGATCTTTTAAGCAACGAATTGCCACTTCTTTTAGAAGACATACTCTTGGCCATTCGTCGTGACATGTTCTTGCAACATGATGGGTACCCCGGCACATTACTCTAGAGATGTTCGGAATTTCTTAGATCAATCATACCCTGAAAGGTTGATAGGACGTGGAAGTTTATTTATTTGGCCACCAAGGTCCTCCAGACCTAACTTGTTTAGATTTTTATTTGTGGGGGCGTATAAAAGATCTCGTTTATGCCGATAGACCCACAACAAGAGCTGACATGATTGAAAGAATACGACAGGCAATACGAAGTATTTCAAGAGCAGAAATTGAAACTGCTGTTCTCTCCACCCGTCAGCGATTGATTTCATGCATTGAAAATGATGGACGACATTTCGAACATCTAGGGCGACACTAATTACGTAGTTATTTATTTAAGGTTTTAATTGTTAGTTTTATAACATTATTATTTTATAATTTGTTCTCATTGTTAGTAGCGATAGCATTACATTTAGGTAATCTAGCGGCAACCATAACATTAGTATGATAACAGTTTAAATTACTGCAGACCAATGTAAGATCTTTTCATCCAGGCTAAATTTAATAATTTCCGTTAACGCGAACTAGCCTACTAGACGTTGGAAGAACAATTCCCGCCATTTACCTGTTTCTTACGATATCTCAGGATAGGAAAAAGCTATCGACTTGCAGTTTTCACTGTTTTATTACTAATTTAGTCTACTTTTTAAAGACCTACTTAAATTTTTATGCTTCCATTTAAAATTGTAAAGAGAAAACAATATTAAAAAAATATTAAACAGCGCCCTCTAGCATTTATGTTATTAATCAGATTGCTTCAAATTTCCAAATTTTCTATTGTTTAACAAAAGCTCTTTCAAACAACATCAAGTTTATTACAATCGGTTAAGCAGAACCTGAATTAAAGGCGTTTTTTCGTAACAAGGTTCCCACTCTCCCCCACCCCTTATTTGAAGAGATAGACTAAAACTTGTCAAATAAATATGCAGAATTTGTCGAATAATCTGATTATAATATTTAATATGCCCCTTAATTGAGTAAATTTTGAAAAATTTTGCTTTTTAAAATTTTAACTGTCAAATACGCCCTCTAGCGGTGGACTTACAATTCTGAAAATAATTTCCAGGCGTTTCTCGAGGCTACTTTCGTTATAAAAAATTTGTCCCGAACCTGTGCTATAATCCATTCCTGAGATATGGCCGACAGCCGTTCTTAGTTGGCCACCCGGTACATATAACTTTTATTTCTATTTTTAAATACAAAATCTGCACCAAATCTGTACAAAACTGTAGAAAGTCACTCTTACATGTATTTTAGCTACTATCAAATAGATAGCGCTACGAGCTTTCCACGAGAAACAATATATTAATCTAACCGCCATTTTAATTTTAGTTTTAGTAAAATTGTTATGACCAAGTACTCTCATTTAAAGTGTTTGGAGTATTGTTGTTAGGTAAGTAATTAACCTAAATTATAAAATATTCATATACAACTAAAAGGGTTCATATAAATACCGTAATTATACATATGCAGGGTGGTTCATTTTCAATGTTTCCTTATGGGAAGTACACTTTCTATTACAGATAGACAAAAAGTAATTGCGCTCGATTTTGGTGATAATTAAGATCCAATAATCACAATCAAGACATCTCTGACCGTTATTGCGCAATTAGCCAAAATTGAAAAAATTGCAATTTTGAAAAACTTGAATAACTTTTTTATTTCTAAATGTATCGACAAACTGCTGTACATAAACGACCTTATTTCTTCAACAACTAACCCCATCCATTGCTTTGCTGACGATAGCACTCTTCACTGTAGTTCATCTCAGTCTACTCATAGTGATAATCCACCTTCTATGTCAAATCAAGAAATTAAAGCTGAAATGGCAAATTCAATCAACAAAGACATTCAACGTATTCTCGAATGGGGAAGCAATAATCTAGTTAAATTTAATGTTAACAAAACTCAGTGTTGCCTTATGTCCGCCAAAAAAGATCGATCAATTCCTGTTGTAAGTCTGAATGGCTCAGTTCTTAAGTTTTCAGACTCTATTACTCTGTTGGGTATGACTGTATCTTCAAATCTCTCATGGGTTGACCATCTTCTGTCAGCTACCAAAACAGCTGCTCGTAAAATAGGCTTTTTGTACAGATCTAAGCAGTACTTTACCTCTCGACAACTCCTTCTGCTGTATAAGGCCCAAATTCGGCCTAATCTAGAATATAATTTTCACCTTTGCGTTAGTGCTCCCCAATACGCTCTCGATATCGTTGATCGTATTCAAAAGAGAGCGATTAGGCTTATAAATGACCCGTCCTTAACTTCTCATATACAGCCCTTGAGCATAGAAGGATGGTTTCAGTTCTTTCTTTGTATTATCGTTATTACAACGGCTATTGTGCTGGTGAATTACATTCTTTGATGCCATCTCCGGCTATCTTTGCGAGAAACACTCGGTTCGCTCATTCACATCATCAGTATGCAGTACAAATCTCCACTTGTCGTACCAACACGGCTTCTAAACTCTGGAATGATCTCCCTAATTCCTGTTTTCCTCTCACTTATGATATGAGAAAATTTAAGGTAGCTGTTCATAGGCATCTATTGGCAATTCATTATCCCTCTATCCATCCTCCTAAGTGTTCCTGAGTGCTTTAACACGATAGGCCTTATTTAACCTGTTCAGGTTCACTTTTTAAGTAGAATCCGTTAGTGCATTCACATTTTTAATACCTCCTTAATTTAAAAAGATATGATATAAAGTCGTATTTTTTATATAGAAACCATAGTTGGCTATGAAATTTTTAAATGACATTTTTTTGTGCTTTTCAACTTCTATGCTATTTTAATAATTAGTAATTGATTTTTTAAGTTTTTCTTATTTAGGTTTTATATTAAGAATACAGAGTAGACATAGGAGGCAGAGATTTATTTAAGTAAAAACAAATGATACCTATAGGTATGTCAGATTATAAATTAAAAATTAGAAGTGTGCAACAAAGTGACTTGGAATTTAGTTATTAACATGCCTAATTATACAAATTCAGAAAAATTCTGCATGTTAAAGTGTTTTGTATTATCCGAAGGTGATACGAATGTGGCATCGGAATTATATTTACAAAATTTTCCTGGAAGGCAGCAGCCAAATAAAAATATTTTTGAACGATACAGTTAATAGAAATTAAAATTTTTGCTAGCTCTTAATTAATTTTAGGTTACAGAAAAATTTAATTAAACACAATTAACATTGCAATAGATTTCGGAAAGAACATTTTTTGACTATAGACGACAGAAGGCGGCATACTGAGTTTTGTAACTGGTATATAAGTCAGTGGCAAAATATACCTAATTTTGATGGTATTTTTAATAATCACAATTTACCTTACTGGGCAGATACTAACGTTCATGTCAGTGTTGACCGCAGGAGGCAAGAGAAATTTGTAATAAATGTGTGGTGCTGCATTAAAAACGGACGTTTTTATTATCACATGTATCAAGGAACATAAAACTCGATGCAATATCTCGATATTCTACGAATTCATTTGGAGGGATTTCTAGAGAGTCTTCCTTTAGCAAAATATTGCAATGTCGTATTTCAGCAAGACGGAGCTCCCTCACATAATTCCCGTGTAATTAGTGACTACTTAAATTTACGTTTTCCTAATAGCTGGATGGGAACGACAGTGTCAATTTTCTGGCCTGCTCGTTCACCCGATCTTTCGCCTCTACATTTCTTTTTATGGGTTTTTTTGAAAAACATTATATACAAAGAATTAATAATATTGTGAATGAGTTAAAAGAAAGTGCTCGTGTGGCTTTTACACAATTAACACCATTATCTATATGTAACTCTATAAATTCAATTAGAAGACGGTGCGAAGTTTGCATCCAAAAAGAGAGCGCACAGTTTGAAAAATATTTGTAGTTTTAGTGCGTTTCTTATATTGATATTTTGTGTTCATATTTTTGTTCGTTTATAGAATTAAGATGTTTACATACGTATAAAAATAGATTTGCTGTTAGCTTTTCATAATTTCTGATGATGTTATATTGTTTATCTTCATTTCATTTCAATTTGCATTTGAGGTTTTTAGATAGTTTTATATTCAACCTTTAGATTTTATAATTTGTTACCATTCCACAAGAACAACATTACAATTAAACTTATTTGAATTACAAAATGTCTCTAAAATATTTTACTGGAAGTGAAATTTCTTTTTTGAGTAAAATACCTTCCTTCAATTTCATATTTGGTTTTCTAAGACAACTGTTATCCTTAATAAATATACCAATTAAGAAAAACTTAAAAAAATTAATTAATTATTAAAATAGCATAGATGTTTTATATATTTTTAAAAAGCAAAAAAAAAATGTCATAGCCAACTATGGTTTCCATACAAAAAAATACAACTTTATGTCTTATCTTTTTAAATTAAGGAGGTATTAAAAATGTGAATGCACTAACGGATTGTACTTAAAAAAGTGCCTTAAGAATGTTTTTACAGTTTGTCGATACATTTAGAAATAAAAAAGTTATTCAAGTTTTTCACAATCGCCATTTTTTCAATTTTGGCTAATTGCGCAATAACGGTCAGAGATATCTTGATTATGACTATTGGATCTTAATTAACACCAAAATCGAGCACAAGGACCCATATTACTTTTTGTCTATCTGTAATAAAAAGTGTACTTCCCATAAGAAAACATTGAAAATGAACCACCATGTACATGCGTATGTGCAAATGGTCTGAAATAATTTTTCTCTTTCTACATCTGCATGGACAAATGGTCTGACGTGATTTCTCTTTTCTTATATTTGCAAGTTTATGTCAACAATTTTTTATTTCAGAACAATCAAAATATAACAAACAAAATACACCCACGTACCACACAAAATTAAAAAACACCGAACCCGTTTCGATAGCTACGCTATCATCATCAGTGGTCGACTAGGCTAATGATGATAGCGTAGCGTTCAGTGTTTTTTAATTTTGTGTGGTACGTGGGTGTATTTTGTTGGTTACAGATCCTGCCACAGTTCCAGTGTTCCAGATTTTTCAATTAAAATATAAGTGGAAGAAAAGTATATAATTTGGAGAATCCAGAGCATATCAAAGAATTAATCGATATTATACAAGATGGTGATTTACCTGATATAGGGGAGATCGAGACACCTGGGTATGAAAGTTCCGATGACGATGTTGGAGTTTTAAATTATTACGGTAGCAGACTTGTGAAACAGACAGGAGCTGATGTTTTAAACAGAAGAGAAACCCAAATGAAATAAGGCCAAGATTGTGAAACTGGAGTTGAAGAACAAGATGCATCCGAAAGCGAACAGTCATCAGATGATGAAGACATAACAGATGAATATGTGCCAGATGAAGATACTACTGATTGTGAAAATGAAGTTGTTGAGAAAGTTGCAACGGAAAGCGAACGGTTATCACATGATGGAGGTATATCGAATGAATATGTCCCAGATGAAGATATACTGTTGATTCACATTCAAAAAATGAAAAAAATAGTGTAGATAACGAACTTTTGAAAAAATTTAAAACTCTAAGAAAACAAAAAGAAAAGACTGAAACTAAAAAGGGCAAAAAAATCACCAGAGATATAAAATGGAACAAAAAATCGCTAAAATCTCCATCATTTAATTGGGACCCAACAGTAGAAAATACAAGCATTACAGAGCCACAGCACCCATTCAGTATTTTTCAAAATATATACCTATCAGATGACTTGTTCGAAGCAATGGCAACATACACAAATATTTATGCGTTGCAACAAGCAAGGACATTAAGATCTACAAGTTCAGGAGAAATAAAAATATTGTTTACAGTGCATATAACCATTGGAACGTTAAATAAATTTCCTAAAATAAAGATGTATTGGAAAAGAAGTCTGGGTATTTAAATATTCATAAATAATATGTCTAGAGACAGATTTTTCCAGCTCTGGGGGCTAAAAGTATATAAGCTCTGTAGAAAAAATGGCCAAGCATGTTTTATGAAGGTCAGACCACTGAAATAAATACAGATAAAAAAAGCGGATACGGACAAGAATTGGTACAAATGAAGGTCATAAACTTCATTTTGACAATTATTTCTCGTCTTATGATTTATTCAAGAAATTAACAAGCAAAAAAATATATGCTGCTGGTATAATTAGGATAAATAGATTTTTCAAACCTCCCCTACTGCCAGATAAAGAAATGAAGAAATTAGATAAGAGGGTCAGTAGACGTAGTTGTTAATTCCGAACAAGATATAGTATTGGTAAAATGGTTAGACAATAAAACTGTCACACTGTCCTCTAATTATGTTGGCCAGGGAAATGTCGATTCTGTTAGATGATGGGATAAAAAGGATGGGCAATTTGTACATATCAGTAGACCAGAAATTGTTAAACACTATAATTATGGGATGGGAGGCATCGGTTTTATGGTTCATATGATCAGCTATTACCAAATATTCATTAAATCCAGAAAATGGACACTTCGCATGTGGCCGAATTTGCCCTGACAAATAGTTGGATAGAATACGCCAAAGACTGTGAGAAGGGTAATGTAAAACAATGCAAATGAAGTGTCTGGACTTTAGAACTAGAGTTGCTGAGAGTCTTATACATATGGGTAACTCAGTGAATAAGTTAAAACGAGGAAGGCCGTCTTCTGTGTCTCTTGTTTCTCCTTCATTATTTAGAAGATATGGAGAAACCAGACCATTGCAAGAAATTCAGACGGATGTCAGTCATTTCCCCCTGTTTGACTAGAACAAAAAAGCTACAAGATGCAAAAATGTGGATTGTAAGAGACATAGCCATGTGTTTTGTTCAAAGCGTAATGTTCACTTATGTCTATTAAAAGCTAGAAACTGTTTTACGGCTTTTCATTATAAATAGAAATATTGACTATTTTTTAAGTTGAGTTTGTATTTGAACCATATGTACATACAATTAGGTCTGAAAGGGTTAAGGTTGTCATAAATATTGGTCAGGATTAAACAGTTAAAGTGTTGAGAAGCAAAATAATTGAGAAGATGAAAGAGAATTAATTTAGCGCAGGTTGTCTGTTTAGCAGTATTTTTCTTTTTTAAACACGAACATAACAATTTTAAGACAAAAACTTTAATGAAACTTGTATAAGGAATTTGTAACAACTACAACCCATTAAACAGTGGTTTATTTCGGTATATAATAACATAAATTAAAATAAACTTACCAAAACTTTGAGAAAGGAATGGATTGTGCTTAAGAACATTTCTTTTCATATGCAAAGAATAATCATTTACATTAGTAGGGAGCACAACCCGTTGAACTAAATGTGGGATCTTTCCTAGTTCATCTACGTCTGGTCCAAACCTTTCAGTCAAGTTTATAATTGAATTTAGGTGAGATGTTAAAGGGTGAATTTCGTAAATGGAATTGTGTAAAAACAGCAATCCTTGCTAAATATATTTTAAATAATTTGTATTTACCAGTATAATTATGACTTACCACTGAGTTCGGTTCACAATTACTAATTGCCGCAGTTGAGAATGCATCATAGTGAATGTAGTGGCACATCTGTGATACATTTGCTAATAATTCAAAATTACCTTTATTGTGAATGTATGTTTTAAAAAATGGGGATATTAACTTCTTATTAGGTTTTAGTTTTAATGATACAGTTCTGAAAATAAAAATTATTATTGTAAACAAATTATAATAAAGTTTTTGATTCATTTTTGTTGCTTTGTAACAGTGAAAATTTGTAAAACAATAATAAATACTATGATTATTCTTATAATTATTATTTGACTTACTGTCCAAACATAGTGAAATTAAAAGTGTTCTCAATAACATCCTCAGATCCAGATGCTTCTTTAAAAAACAAAACTGGCAGATACACTATTTCAAGCTCAAAATTGTTTCCTAAATTTTTATGAAAATTATAGAAACTAAAACTTTCTGTTTGTGTATAACACATAACAATTATTAACAACAAGGCTATAAACATTCTGCACATCAACTTGTAAAAACTGAAAGATCGAAGAAGTAATTTTTTGATTTATAAAGCAACTTAATACAAACAAACATTTTGTATAGTGATAACAAGTTTTGAATATTCGAATAGCTTCAATTACCCATAGCACTTTTAATTAACAGAGTTTAGAACACCTGCAAGAATTTCCTATGTGGGTTATTAAATTGATAACAAAAATTGATAGAAAACATTTATTAAGTGTAAAAATATAACAACCTTTATGCATTATTAACACATTATAATTCTTAATTGCAAACAATGTTATAAATAGAATTTTAAATTACTAGAATAATTTAAATACAAGAAAATAATTTAAAAATTACTTTTGCTCATATTTTTATAGTTTTATGTACAAGTGATCAAGTTCACTTGGCTGTGAGTTATAATACCCCTTTTGGTTTGTTACGTTCATCCCAAATAGATACTCCATCACATGCACAAATTGTTTTAGGATTTTCAAATAATGCAGATGACCTCGCAATTATGCCACACGTAAGTCGTTTTCCAACATCAACAATACCAGGATGTTCTGTAATCACTAAAGCTCTTCCAATAATGTTTGATAAATCAATAATTTTATTTTCGAATCGAAATTTTGCTCTACCATGATCGTCGGCAGTTATAGTACCAATGTGACCATACATTCTATTCATTTCATTATGTTTATAATCACTAGGGCTATAACAATTTCCCACACTAGCACATCCTTCAGATAAATTCCCACTTTCATGAATAAATAAACCGTGATCACCAGGTTTCAATCCATCAACAGTTCCATCAATAATGCATGTATTGGGATTGATCTGTGCTAATCTGATGACTCCATTTATATCTTTACCTATATCAAAAATGGTAACTCCTGCTAAAAGTCCAGCTAATCCTTTAACTACGACTTTTTTACCAGTTGATTGTAAGTATTTAAAAACTTCGTCTGTTGTAAGAGTAGTGTCAACCACAACACTGTTTTTTTCCAGATTAATATCAACATTCATTATTCCAAGTACACCATCTAACGCATCTCTTACTGATTTTACACACGAATTACATGTCATTTGCACTGCGAATTCAATTTTTGTGGACATTTTTACTTTTTATAATTTTTCTTTGTGGATTTAAAATGTTAACCTTTGAACTACAGATAATTGATTTGTAAGCAAAAATAGTTAAAGTGTATCCATTAACATAAAAAATCTTTTGTTCTACTGTACAAAATACATACAAATTTACTTCAATATTTCTATTCATCTTAGCCAATAAACGTAAAGTTTTTGAACTGAAAACCTAAATTATATAGATATTATGAATAATTATTCACACCAGTACAAATAAACACTTTTTACGAACACAATTAAGTAGAGCAATGCCAAATGTAAACGAAAAGTTTACAGTAGACTACACGTCTACAAGCCTGTGCGAAGAAAGTGACTACACCCGTATTCATATACATTGCTTGCCCAAGTGAAATAGCAGCACTATGCAAAGAACGCTCTTTTTCTGTGCGTTCCCTTAAGCAAACTATGCAATACATAGACAGCACTCAAGGAGTTCTTTACTATGAGATCCCACTGCGTTTAATACGACCCTGTGATTGGTCAATTTGTTGCAGTGAAGCGATTGGTATTTCGGCACATTCTCTTTCAATAGCTGCTCTCAACTCATCGATTGTAGCTGGTTTTGTGGTGTAAACATTGTGTTTAACATGCCCCCACAGAAAAAAATCCATGGGGGTCAAATCCGGTGAGCGTGGAGGGTACTCGGTACTTCCTCTTCTGCCTACCCATCTGATTGGCAGGTGGCCATCAAGATTGGCCCTTACGTCACGATGATAGTGGGGAGGTGCTCCATCCTGCTGGAAGTACCATTCTTCATTCCTAAACATCTCTTGGATGCGTAGCATAGCGGATTCTTGTAGCAAGTTGAGGTAATTTGCACCATTCACGGTACCATCAAAAAAGAAAGGTCCAATTAAACCAAATGCTGACAAACCACACCACACTGTAACCCCTGGTAAGTTCACATGGTGTTCCACTGTCACATGAGGATTGTCAGCTGCCCAGTAGGTGCAATTGTGACGATTTATTGAACCATTTAACTTGAACATAGCCTCATCACTCCAAACAAACTTGTATGGGAATTGATTGTCCTCTGCACATTTTCCTTGGTACCACTCACAAAATTGGATTCTGCGGTCATAATCATCTTCATTGAGAGCGTGCACTAATCTAGGAATAAAACTTCTCCATTTGGCACGCTTCAAAATGCGATGGACGCTCGATTTTGAAACTCCTGTGTCTCACGAGCCGCTTGCCGGACAGATTTTCTAGGTGATTGCTGAAATCTCTGAATGACTTCTCTTTCTCTTGTGGGGCTGGTGGATGATCGTGGTCTTCCGGAATGGTTCTTATGGACATCCTTAACAGTTCCTTCTTCCTCAAACTTATCTCGCAAACGAGTAATTGTGAGTCTCGTTGGTGCATCTCGTTGAAACTCCATCCTAAACCGTCTTTGCACTTCACTTACGTTCTCAGTCTTCCAGTAGCACTTTAGAATGAATTTTCTTTCCTCAAAGTTTAGTCTGACTCCGGCCATTATTTTAAGCAGTCACAACTGAAAAAAAAAGTGTGGTTGTTATGAACTGTTAAAGAGTGTATACATTTTATTGGGACACTCGGTATGATGTTTATGCATTTTTGAATTTGATGCACCCACTCCAAGTGCAAGCCTTAAGTCGTGAGTATTCACATGTCATTAACACATAGGTAATTATATTTCAGTTCGAAGAAACTGGCGTTTACTTCTCCGGAAAGACAGTAGTTCGCGAGCGGCTCATAATTGAAGGCAAGCGAACTCACACAAAAAAATATAGAGCTAAAAAACAGGCCTGGAAGGAGTTGACTGTAGCATTTAATGATCAACCATATGTCACGCAAAGAAATAGCGTACAGCTGAAAAGTGTTGGGAAAACATCAAAACCCAAAGGAGTTGATGAATATGACACGCACAGGTGGTGATCCTCCACAAGGAGGCTCTACGATTTCGTCGGATAATGTAGTTAACGTAATTTCCCCATTTATAAATTTGAGAGTTCCGGAAGTCATCGACTCGAATACAATCGGAAGTGAGCATTTTTCCCTTTAACACGTACTTTACCATTATTTTAGTGATCAACGACCTGTGTGTATTGTAGTAATATAATCACTTTCTTTTTTCAGCTGTAGATGATTAGAAAATTATCGATAAAAAGAAGACAGATCCAAATATGTTAATTGACGGGACAGGTAATAGTGATTTAAATAAACTTCATTTCCATACTTTCTGTACCTGCTGGCCATTTCCACTTTTAAAATAAAAAGTTTACTTTAATCGGTGTCGTAAGTGCTCACGTACATTGTGTATAGGTAGGACATTCTGTGATATTTATATTGTTATTGCACCTTTACAGATACTGATGTGGTTGTAATAGACGTAAAGAAAAAGAAAGCGAGAAACTGAATTTGTTGATTCGCAAATGTGCATGAAAGGCAAGTTTTTCATTTTATAATATGGATGTGTTACTGCATTGCACATATTGGATCAGTTCCTTAGGGAACATAAGTGCACCCACAGGTCATACCTTGTAAATAATGTATATATTATGTTTTTTTTTTGTTTTGCAGTCACGGCTATACAAGATAAAGTAAATGAAATCTTCATTTTAGAGTTTACACAGACCATTTTTGGAGTTTACTTACACTATTTGAAAAACATCGAAGTAAAAAGTGAAATAGGTCAAATAGTGGTCGTAAAAATGACATTCTTTGAAATAAAAGACCTCTGTTCCCTGCTGTTCTCTGTCTCAATCTTATGTTTTCTCCTATATCGTCCGCCATATTGACAATTTTCCAGATACCTATGGTTCTTTCTGCAGTGTTCCTGGTTTTAATGTGACCCTTATTATAGTTTTCCTCAGAACTTGATTCTGGTTGCAGCACTGGTGTCAATAAATATGTTTGACAGACATACCTACTGTCCCCCAAAAGTACGCCAAGTAGAATACAGGCACCCTCCCCTCCACTTTTTACGTCACAATCCTCCGAGCTGTGGGGCACCTCACATCTCACCTTTCACTTTTTACATGCCCACGTGGGGATCGTATTTTTTCACCCCTATGGCTTCTTTTCGTAGGCCATTTTCAACCCTAATTAGAACCCTTTTGGTTGTGTTAATAACTTTTTGTCAGTTCACACCTATGGTTTCTTTTCGGTAGTCATTTTTAATCCCTTGATAGAATTTTCACCCTAATTACGGCCTTTATGGTAGCTTAGTCCCTGGTAGGTGGGCAAATGCGTGCGCATGCAATGTTCTAATAATGCTAACTTGTAAGACGTGTAGGTCTTCAAAACTTGTTCTCGGGCCTTCGCCCCCTGTCGCGGCCCCCTGGTTGGAAGTGGGGCCCTAACCTTATAAGACAAGTACAGAAACTAGCTCTCTGAACTTGGCCCCTATCGTGGCCCCCTTGGTGCAATTGTATGCGGGTTCTAACCTAATCTTACAGTTGCAGGCTTTCGCCCCCACCCCGCCGTCATCAAAAAGTTGTATTCTAATAAGGTGGCCCTAGCCTGGTAAGACAGGACTTGTGTTGGGGCCTTCGAGTTAAAATTGATTTTTAGCACCATCTAGAGGTATATTTTAAAAGTTCATACAGATCCTTGGGAATTTTTTTTTTAATTCTAAGTAGGTAAGTTTAGAGACTTCTGGAACACACTTATACAGTAATTATCGTATAGAACTATAACGACATATTACGTACTGAATATTTCCGATAAGACAAGCACTTAAATATAAAATAATATAGAGGCCTGATTTCAAGTTTGGTTATAAATTATATTACAAGTTTTGCACTGTAAGCTAATCCAAATCTGCATTTTAGACTAGAATTTTAAATCTTATTTCTATATGTAAGATGTAGGTAGAAGCTGTTTTTAAATCAATATCTTAAACTTTCATCAAGTTTTTGTATCTAGGAGATATTGAAATAAGATGTAGATATTGACAGCTAAAGCGAACTTAGCAAAGGATTTTGCTAATCGTATAATTCTTAAAAACAAATCTTATAATACATTTAAAAATGGTATCCGTCTTAATAAACTTAAAACGTTCAGATAGAGTAATCTGATCGTCAGCATTTTATACGCTTTAACATGGCTGTTATCAGTGTTTGGACTCAATCAATCAAAAACCTTAAATTGTTTTAATAAAGATAGATTTAATTCTATACTATACTGAAACATATAATTAGATTTCGTAGTGCAGTAAAAGGAAGTTTAAATAACTACTTTATTGAAATGTGGTTAATTACATGGATATTGTTAAAGCCTTAAGGTGATATCTGTATTCTGCAAATAATACGCATTCCTTTAAAAGTATTCAGATCAAAATCCATATGTTGAAGGTTATTATTAATATTACAATACATACCATTTTGAAAGTCCTTGGATTCCTCACAATCTGACAAAAGCTCAAAAAAAGCACGTGTCAAGTGGTGGAAGGAAATGCTTAAATGCTTCATATGAACCTGAAAATAAACAGGAATCATCTGTATGGGTGTTCCAAAATGAACCTAAACCAACAAAAGTGGTGTTTCAACGAAAATGATTGCTTGTTTTTTAGGAATAACCAGCCTTGTTGCAGTTGCTGCATTGGAGGATCGAAGAACACTTACTGCCGATGGGTATACTTCAATTTGTCTCCCCCAGGTGATAGGTGAAATTAGAAAAAACAATATAAATAGGCGTATCATTTTGCACCCTGACAATGTAAATGCACACAAAGCACAAGCAACAACGGAATATTTTACTAGTCAAAATATTAAATTAATGACTCATTACCCATATTCGCCTGATCTGTCTCCCAATGAGCTTTTTGTTCAAAAACGTCAAAAATAAAATGCGTGGTAAGGGTTTTGATCACCTGAAGAGGCCGTTGAAGCTGTTCAAGTACTTGTTCTGGAGGTACCTCGCTCAGAGTGGCAGATATGTTTTGAAGATTGGTTTTACTGAATGCACAAGCGTATAGATCTTAAGGGAGAATATTTTGAAAAACAATAAAATAATAACAGTTCTTACGTAACGTAATGTGTGCATTTTTACTTTTTCCACGAATTTTGTAAATTTCGTTCCAAACGACTGAACATTTTCGCATCAGGTTGGTGCAGTTCTGGATAATTTTCGTCGTATATCTGGGCTACTGGCACTGAATTTTTGGTGCATTCACTATCAATTAACATATCCGCTTTTTCGATGTGTGAAAAAACATTATTAATAACAAAATAAAAACTTAATTATAACCAGTCAATTACACTGTCTTAACAGCGAAATGTAGGTTTATCAATTTACTAAACGATTTTATCACACATTTTGTTAAATATTTTTCTCTCTGTAACTGGTGAACCCAACAAGTCAGGAAAGTGTTTTTAGGCAGGTTGAATTCAGTGAAATGGCAACATATATATATATATATATATATATATATATATATATATATATATATATATATATATATATATATATATATAGGGTGTCCCGTAAAGAATGGGCTATAGTTCAAAGATAGTTTCCTATGGGTTAAAATAACCCCATTTAGCCCAACGTACCTTAGATCAATTCTGCTTCCTTAAAGAGTTATGACCTTTCAAAGTTGGACTGTTTATTTCACTTTTTTTCGATAGCTGTCGTATTTTTCAAGATATCTTGTTTAAACTTGGTACATGGGAGTTTTTCGGGTAGACAAACTTGAATATCTATTTACTTTCAACGTAAAAGATAGAGGGCGCCACCAACACCTTACTCATGTTTCTGGTTTCCGCTGTATACTTGTAGACATTCGCAGAATGTTAATGGACGAATCAATTTCAACTAGATCTAAGACCTTTTCTTCTTGTTCGACACTACGTACTATAGGTACGACCTGTACTTTGCTAGAGTACCGCGCTAACCAACTGCGCCATCAAGGTTCAAGCCCCAATCGATGTAAATTTTGTCTTCATGTATGTAGAACTGATGTAAATTCTAAATATAATGAGATTACAATCAAATTACTTATATTAATGGAATGTGAGCCTGCAATATCGCAAGGATTCACACATACCAAAGCAACTTGACTAATATTAAATTATTCTCTAGCAAAGTACAGGTCGTAGGTTCAAATCCTACTCGAGGTAAACTTTTCATTTATGTATTTAATAAAATTAATAATAATTTTTAATTACATATTTACCTTTGAACTTATTCATTCATAACAAAAACTTATAATAATTCTGCCTGGTTGTCTACGATTTGGAAAAATATTTCCGTAACTTTTGGCTGCAGCACGTTTATTGAAATTTTGTTGAGCGTGAATTGCCACCATTTCACTCAATTCACTATTTGAGAACAAATTATGTCGCCGCATTCTTAAAATGGAAGCCTAATATTTAAAACAATGAATTGCTCAAAACCACTAACAACAAAAAAAACCACGTAAAAACATACCAAAGATATTTTATGAGAATTCAAATCAGAATTACGATTTTGTGATGGATACCTACAGTATGGCACATTCTTTACCGGACACACTGTATATATATATATATATATATATATATATATATATATATATATATATATATATATATATATATATATATAAATATATATAAATACATTTGTGAACGATTTTGTTGTATCTCTTAGAGATACAATTAGGAGACCTTAATATCACTATCTCTTTTTTATGTCACGGTGTAAGTCATTTTGGGCTTGTTAAATCTTGTTCCCTATCTTTTGTAGTTAAGAAAGGTATACTTTATTGAAGTCGCTAGAAGCAATCCTTTCCGAGAAAAACGCATCTGAAGCTGATGACACATGCAAATTGTCAAACTGAGTCGAAAGCTATTACAAGGTAGATATTGCGATTTTTTTATCTAAAATAACCTCTTGATTGTCTTTTATCTGCTTTGATACAGAATAGTATATTAAAGTATAAGTGGATAAAAAGGTCTTTAAAACACGTGTGATTTTTCGAGCACGACGGCGCAGCCGAAGTGCTCGAAATAGAGTAAGTATTTTAAAGACCAGTTATCCACGAATACTTGACGCTATTTTTTTTATTGGTGCACCTTGAAATCATAAATACTAGTATTATTACTACAAAAAATGGAAATAAGAAATAATATATGTAATAAAATATACTTTAGGACGTATAACATAATCCTGAGAAGTAGCATTCTTTTTTAATTTGCAGCAGTAACCATATTTGACCAATTGTATAGTAGTGTTCTTAGATGGTTATGATACAAAATCATAATAATTAATACTAATATTGTGGGATAGATAGAATAGAACGACTAAAGCTGTTATAATAATTTAATGGTAATTTATATTACAGGAGTGAAAAATGCGTTATAGCTTTTAATCCAATACAATAACATTTGAGAAACATGAAGTTTGTTGCCAGAAAAATTATATTGGTGCTACTGTTATTATCGCCTATTCACAGACTTTAAAATGTATAGACCTGTTGTGAAAGTAAATTCCTATATGTTGCGTTGAAGCTTCTACGCATACTACCCTGTATGTGGTTTTACAGGGGTTTTCTGCATATACGCACATGATACACGCATGTGCGGTTATTTAGGCGAATGCTGGCATAGTTTCTTCCCTCTCAGAACCCTAACTCCGTTCTTTTCGATCTCATGGTGGTGGCTCCTATCCATAGTTCCATCATGAATACATACTTAATGTACGTGTGTATATTGCGAATCCATCAATGTTGCTGAAAGAGCTTGGAAAGCTCAAGCAGCCCTCCCTCCCTTTTATGGAGAGAATGAAACACGTTGGCGTGTGGAGATGAAAAATTAGAAAACATGTAAAAATAACCATTAAGAGAAATACAAGACAAATTTTGTCAACGTACGTCAAGTGCTGTCTTTTTGTGTCGTAAAAAGTTTACTTCACATTCGGTGTCTTCAATTGACACAATTGTTTCCATATAATACAAATCTTTTTTTTTATTGGTGCCCCATTTTACCTATTTAAAGCACGCCTAGAGGATTAATAGAACACTCACATGTGATAGTGCGGGGGTCTTTTTCCACGCGCATCGATTCTAAGGAAAGTCTACTTAGCGCATCTCTTAATAACTTCGTTATTTACCGACAGATTTTTTCGAAACTTTGCACCAATGTAGATCAGGACCAAACGCTAAAACTGGATGTTCTGTAGTCCCTCCACATCCGCACTCTGAAATTTAAAAAATCGGTTCATAAAGTAACTTTAACATCTAAAACAATCTTAATTATGTTACCATTTACTGAGGACGATATATGCATCATTTAATTAAACCTTTGTACTGTTTTTTTTTATATTTAACTTTTACTATATCAAAAACAAGTAAAACTTTGTTCAACAAAACTGTTTTATACTTTATGCTTTGTTGAGTATAGAATTTTTTAATCAATTATACTTTTCATATATTGTAAATTAAACATACATTTAATTTAATTATTACGTATCCTTTGAATATAGTATTCAAAGTACGTATCAGACTGTACTTACAGAAAATATTATTTTGGTAGCATTGCATGCCAAGCGACATTTTATTTTACAATTGTTGAATACTTCCCAATATGTAATTTGGCAACGTTTATACTTTCATGACATTTTTACTTTCATAAATATTTTTTTTTGTATTTGTGGGCCGAGATCTAGACACAAACGGATATGTCAGGCATCCCTTTCGTAACATTTTTACTTTTATAAATTTTATTTTGGTACGTCAAAAAGAGTATATGTTAATGTAATTTGGCAACAGATAAAATCACGGAACTGTACTTATACTGAAACGCGCATTGGCCGTCTCTGCCATAGAAAAGCCGCGACGCGAGAGAGATAGCGCGCAAGGGACACTCCTGTCCTTTTCGTAGCGCTTTCCGCATGCGCTGCGCGAGAGAGCAGACCACGTTAAAGCACATCGGTCCAAAACAAACTAACCAAAATGTAACTTCAAATCGGCAATTATGATTTACTTATTAATTATTGAATTTCACTGTATTATATTTACACACCGATTTGTATAATTGTTGCCATCACGTTTGTTTCTTACAATTATATTTTTTATACATCTATACAAATTTATTACAATTTTTATACATATTATGCCGATAATGTAGAATGAATGTATTATGCGAACACGTGAAACTATGTTTAATTTATAAAATGTACTTTATACCTTTTATGGATAATAAAAATCCGAAGTTTAACGCAAACCATTGATTATACCTTGAAATTATTTTTATAGTTCATTATTTTTGTAAAATGACTGAGTATAACAATAGGTAAACTGAGTTTCAATGGATATCTGTAAGTGTCCATGTTATTAACAAATTATCATTGAAATATTCATCATTACAGTTCTCAAAACATATTAAATCCTTTCAAACGTTGCGACATGACAATCAACTGCTCAACGTATGCGCGTACGCTCGAGAGTAAGACAGAGATGTCCCTTGAGGTCCTCTCTCTCGGATCGGGCTGGCGGACGGAGTGCGCTCTATAGTATAAGTACAGTTCAGTGGACAAAATTCTTAACGACAATAGTTAAAGTCCAATATAGAGGTTAATAATGTTACCTATTAGAATGTTTTAATTGTTACACTCATAAATATTTTGGTAATCTTGCATATAAAAACGTTGAATTCTTCCAAAAATTTAACTTGGCAACATTTAAAATTCGGAATGACAATTAGGCATTTTCAAATACGTCATACTGATGTACAAGCTCCGGCTCTAACAGCTGATCTTGGACAACTTGTGTTAGCGTTTCATAGGAACCTACGTGTTTTGCTGTGATTTTTGAGTGTTTTCTCCAGAATCATGATAATTGACTTATTGTAGTGTTAGTATATAATGATAAGATATTTCATAGTTAATTAGTGAATAATTGTTAGTGTATATTATAGTTGGGTTAGATTTTATGAAAACGTATTTGTGCCTTTACCACATTGCAATAGAAATTTGCAAGTATTTTGTTACGTGCTTTAATAAAGTAAAGCCCATTTTGTAAATTCCAGAATAATGGCTTTAAGTAATTTCACCATCTGCTTGTGAAATATAAAATGTCGAGTTTACTGGTGTTATCCCTATGAGAACTTTGATAATGTTATGATGTTTATAGGTAGATCAAGTTGTGCACTGTATTTCCATTTTTTTGCCTTTTGCTAATTGCGTAGAACATAATTAATCTATATAATTAAGGTACACAGATTGGTATTTTTATATCCTTGCAAAACAACTGTTTCAGAAATATTTGATTAAAATCAAAAACAGCTCTTAATAATCCCCCGTCTCCACTCCTGAATATCTTTCAAATTCTAATCAGCTACAGGAAAAATTAAAACACACACACGCACGCACGCACGCAAGCACGCGCGCGCACACGCACACACGCAGACACGCAGACACGCAGACACGCGGACACGCAAACACGCAGACACGCAGACCCACAGACGCAGACACAGACGCAGACGCAGAGACCGACACAGGCACAGGCACAGACATAGACACAGACACCGGCACAGACTCAGACTCAGACACAGACACAGACACAGACACAGACAGACACAGACACAGACACAGACACAGACATAGACACAGACACAGAGACAGAGACAGAGACACAGACACAGACACAGACACAGACACAGACACAGACACAGACACAGACACAGACACAGACACAGACTCAGACGCAGACACAGACACAGACACAGACACAGACACAGACACAGACACAGACACAGACACAGACACAGACACACACACACACACACACACACACACACACACACACCCACACGCACACCCACACCCACACCCACACACACACCCACACACACACCCATCCACACCCACCCACACCCACCCACACACACTCAGACAGACACAGACACAGTCACAGACACAGAGACAGAGACAGACACAGACACAGACACACACGCACGCACATCTTGACAAAAGTTGTAAAATGACCTAATAAGTCGATTGCATAACCTTCTATACCTACATATGTATATGTAGGTTGAAAGGTAAAAAGCAGTGTGAAAGACAAAGAATGAAATACTACACCACGACAGGTTGCCTAACCTCTTCATTTGGCACAGTTTGTTTTCACTTATTTACCTATCTAGTATATATATATATATATATATATATATATATATATATATATATATATATATATATATATATATATATATATATATATATATATATATATATATATATATATATATATATATATATATATATATATATATATATATATATATATATATATATATATATAGTCACACACACCACATCTTGGCAAAAGTTGTAAAATGAGCTAATAAGTCGATTGCATTACCATCTATACCTACATATGTATATGTAGGTGTTTTAAAGTTTTAAAGTCTCTTCATCAATTTAATTGCCAACCTAATTTCATTTAAAATGCAGGTAATTCTAAATAAAATATTTTTAAAGATATTTTTTGTTACTATATTATAAGGTGCAAATTGATTTTGTTCCGTGAATTACCAGATATCATCTTTTGTAATAGGAACTGATTTATAAAATTAGAGTCGCATCAGATTTGAACTTTGTACTTCTTAATATTTTATGTTCATTACAGCTTAACACAATAATGCTATTTGTGAGCGAAGCAGTACAAAAAACTTTTTAAAACATTAATTATAAATCCCCCTTTTAAACTGTATAAGTGTTGCTTCTTTGTATAAAAAAGAATTGTTTACGAGTTATGTTCATAAGAAATATGTCAAACCTCAAAGTATGTTTGACACTTGAAACTCCAGAATTCTATGCTTAAACATTGAGTAGTTTCTTAGCTTATTTTGCGATTACCAACTACTAATGGTTTAAAAAAATGGAAGCAGATACTTCTCTAGAAGAGGGAGAGGTAGGTACACTTTAAATAAAAAATTATAAAATAATAATTCTGTAAATAAAGCAATTTCCATTTAGATTTTAGATGATGACCAAATTTATACACCATTAGAAAGACCCTCTAATTATTCTTCAGAATTATATCAAGCTAGATTTCCTGTCATCCAAGACGTAGAAAGTGAGGACGAATTTGAATCATCTAGTGATTCTGATAGTGATGTTGGTTATAAGAAGTTAAAGCGTCCTAAATTAAAATTGAAACCACAAGCTGTTTCATCGAAGTCTAACTTTCGAAAAAAGTATGATATATGGAGTAACCGTGTACAAGAAGATCTGTTACTAGAAAACTTAGTCAATTGTGATGTTAGTCAAGTAGATCGTTCTCGAAGTGTAGAAACTTACCCTATAAATCATGTGCCATTTATTAGACGAAATAAACGGACTCATGACGATAGAAATAATTCAAAATTACGTTTGCCAAAAAAATTGGACGTAAGTGATGGAAGTGAAGCTATTTGTACAATTTCTCGAGTGATATTAGACGTACATGTTACTGTTGATGACTCGGAGGAAGATATTGCTAAAGATATAGCAAATAAATTATGTGAAGAAAAGGAAGATTTAATTAGTATGTTAAAAATTAAATTTAAAATAGGCATCCTTTAATTTAAGAGTTTTCAGAGACTATTGTAACCACGGCAGGAAAAGCAAAGGCATTAGAATTATTTAAAGAAACCCAAAGGATAGAAAAAGGTGGTGGAATGTTAATTATGGTAAAAAAATATACACATATTACAATTAACGGTAACATCTCATTTTAGAATCAAACAAGACGTCGAACTCCTGGCGGTGTATTTTTGTTCTTAGTTAAGCATGATAGTAATCTTACTAAGGAACAAATGATGGCGATATTTACTGAAGAAAGAACGAAATATAAACAAGAAGTTAGGTTACAAAGGAAATTGAAGTTGCAACAGATAAAACAGAAAATAGGTACATCTATTTTTATAAAATAATACTCGGCTTTTTGGGTCAAATAGTATATTTTATATGTACTTAGAAATTTTCTGGGTACATTTCAACAGTTTTATACTTTTTGACATTCATCTGTGGGTGAAATTGAAGAAGTAATTGCTATTAAAACTTTTGTAAATATACAAAAGGTTTTTATTTATATTCTATCTTAATTTTTTATAAATTGTTACTTTTGTCAGTATTACAAGCATGTAAAAAATTTAAGAAAAGTATTGCAAAAAAGTAATTGTTCATTTACATCAAGAGGGAAAGTTTTTGCAAATTGAATTTTGTGGCCTTGAATTATACAATTTTCTTGACCAGGAAACATTTTGTACTTTTCACAACTAAATGACTCGTGAAATGAAATGAAACTTGTGCACTTTCACGATATGTTTCTAAAGGGGAATGAATTTACCAGACAAATTTTAACGTGTTGAATAGTTCTGATACAATGAAAAAATTCATTTTTGGAAACTCGTAAATTGAAAAAGAAGAATTTTGTTACTTTCATTATGCTTTAATCTACGGTTATATGGTGTCGATGCAATATAAAATAATAATAATGTTTGTTACTGTTAATATGTGAAAAAATATGTGTTTACAGACACCAAAACTAAAATAGAACAATCATTTTCCATTTTAAATAGAAATTCTATCAGTTTCTAAATTACATGATTTTATCCAAAACAGCCAAGTGTTATTTATGTTGTGAAACCTTTCAGTTTCATAAATTAAATTTTATTAAAAATATTAGTTGTAATTGTATTTTTACCGATAGCTGCATCAAAACGTAATTGTGAACAAAATCTACCAGAGCTGCTAACACGTGCTGAGTTGTGTGTTAAAGAAATTGACCAAGATAAAATTAAACCAGATTCACATGATGTTGTTGTAAAAAATCCTCCTCCTTCACCAGTGACAGATGGACATGATAATAGCACAGATGGAATGGAGAATGTTAAAGATACAGATGTTTCTATTGAAAATTCGCTATTTGATAGGAATGTTATTAGTTATGATGACGATTGTATTGATGTTGGAGTTGATATGGATTTATTCTAATATAATTTAGGGTTACTTTTACTTGTTTACCGTTTACTGTAATAACTAATGAATACTGCCTGACACAAAAGTTGTTTACAATTTTTATATTGTAACTTGGTAAGGAATTCATGTTAGCACTATTATAATCAAGTTCTATATAATAAAATTTTGTTGTATTACAGAATTATGTTTACTTAATTAATTATATGTACAATATTATTAGTTATAGATACATAGTTAATTTGTAAAATAACAAGTTTTTATAAAAGCAATATGAACCTTTTTCCACAGCGTTTTATTTTATGGAAAATCCAGCATCTGCAAAATATTTGTTCTTATATTTATAACATTTGTATTGCACAAATTTACCATTTGAAGTAGCATTATTTCAACATGATTTGTATTAACGGTAGTTTTATTTTCTGAGAATGCTTGCTTTGCTGCACGAATTGCAGCTTCTACAACCATTACTTTTGTAACTTCCTTTACCAATTCAAGTGCTTCTTCGGTAATTTTTGTTTTTTTATCTTTGCATCGCCATAACAATGTTTCTTTGATAATATCCTGTTGAGAAAATTTATTCTAACCTTAAAATTACTTGCTTTCAATTATACACACTTTTTGAAATTCTGTGGTAATTTTACTGTAGGTGCCATCAGTATTACTTGAACATTTTGAAGTTCCCGGGTTTGTGTCTCTTTCCATGGTGTTTAATTATTTCTTATATTTTGCGTTGAATTGTTTATTACGTCACAAGTAAAGCAATTTTACCCGCGAAAATTTAAATTGTAAGTTTTTTTAATAAACACAACTCACTGTTATTGGAATTAAGCCAAAAATTGGGGAATTGTAGTTGATTCGAGTATAAAATTGAAACAGCTTGCAAATAATTGAGTAATTAGAACGTGTTCAAGGAAAATAAAACCAGTTTAGTATTACGTAATACCATGTAAATTGCTTTAATAAAAGATATAAACATTTTTATAAAAAAACTAAAACAGCACAATTCGTATACACATATACACCAATCGATTTTTTTTGTTCATTGTTTAGCATAAAATAAACAGTTATATATTTTCTACAAATCGTTTAAATAATGAAAAAACGTACCTATAAGTACATTATGGTTTGAAATTAGAAATAATGTGTGAAGTGGATTCTTATATTTTTTATTTACTTATATCGTTAGTAGATATATACAGTGGCCATCAATAAAATCGGTGTATTGAGCGGGTCTCAACTGTCAGTTCCAAAAAGTCAATATGCCAAAGGCATAGATATCTTACTAATAAGTTATTATGTAAGATATCTATGGCCTAAATTGACAGTAAACGACAAAATTGTAATCATTTTTAACGTATAATCTATTTTCTAATCATTTATACCCATAACCGATTCGTTTTGCGATAACTTATTATGCCAATATGCACGTTTAATACTTAAGCCGAGCTTTTGTAAGCTGGCCTAAAATACTAAGCTTCGCTTTATATCTGGTACAATCCACCGTTGAAGTTAAGCGGAGCTTGGCTAAGCGGAAAATCGACTTGACAACACCCCAAAACCACCGGCAAATATTTGTTTGTTTACATTTGGCATGACATTTCTAACCTATGTTTCTAATTGTTCTGTGAATATTATAACCTAATAAATTAGTTTTCTTATTTTTTATTTTATTATTAATCATGAATAGTGATAAAAAAGTTCGTGAACCGAACTTTTCCAATTCGGAAAAGATGCATTTAATGAACATCATTGGTAATAAATACGCGATAATCGTGGAAGATAAAAAGACAGATCGAGCGTCAACTTCCGAAAAACTCAAAGCTTGGAAGGGAGTAGAAGAGGAGTTTAATGCATCGTCGACTAGTAGCACTTACAGAAATGCTACCTGTTTAAGGAAGTGCTATGAAAACCGCAAGAAAGAGTTACGAAAAGTATAGCTCAAGAGAGAAGAGAAATGATGCTAACTGTGTGTTGGTGTATTAATTGTACCTATTACTACTTTACTTTCCCTACCTATCTTGTGGTAACAAACACATTATAACTGGAGGCAGAAGTAGAAATTAATAAATCACATTTGTGGAAATTTGTTTATATTTTTACAACTTTAATAACTTTTATACAGGGTTCCCCATAATAGGCTACCCATTTTAATATTTGCATTAAAATTTTTCTAGTTAACAAAACAAACTATTTATTATACTAAATTACAGCTAACTCTTTGGGATTTATGATAACTTATAAATATTTGGCTAATTTAATTCTAACTTTTAAAAATCACGTCTTCTAAATGACCTCCACCAACTTCAACACATTTTTCAATATTAGATAAAAAGTGGTTCATTACACGGCGTAGCAAACCCTCGCCTATTCCTTCAACTTCTTCACGAATTTTGACTTTGAGTTCCTCGATTGTACCTGGACGACTCGCAAACACTTTGGCTTTTAAATATCCCCACAGGAAAAAATCGGGTGCCGTTAAGTCGGGGGACCTCGAAGGCCAAGGCAAATCTCCGAATCGAGAAATGAGTCGGCCATTAAACATTTCTCGCAGAACACTCATTGAGTTTCTGGCGGTATGAGCAGTTGCCCCATCTTGTTGGAATAGTAAGGCATTGTTTAGTAAGCCTCGTCTATTTAATTCTGGAATGAGGAATGTCTCTAGCATGTTTACGTAGCGCTCGGATGTTACTGTTACAACTCGGTTATTTTCATCCTCAAAAAAATATGGACCAATAATACCAAAAGATCCTACTCCACATCACACAACAACTTTTGGATTATGGAGGTTCTGTGTAAAGATTTCACGAGGATTTTCATTTGACCAGTATCTAAAATTCTGTTTATTAACCATGCCGTTCAAATAAAAATTTGCTTCGTCGCTCATTAGGAGACTGTGAATTGCCCCTTGATGTAAATCTAAAAATTCTTGACAAAATGCTAACCTTGCTTCTTTATCTTGATTGCTAAGGTGCAGTGGCATTTGGTATTTATAGGGAAGAAATTTTAAATCCCTTTGAAGAATTCGATCAAAGCTTCCCTTTGATATTCCTAGGATAAGGGTTTGTCGATTAGCAGACCTTTTAGGACTTCTCGTAAACGCAATTCTAACTCTTTCAATATTTTCTGGTGTACGAACTGTTCTTCCACGTCCAGGCTTCTTCAAATTTTGTACAGAATCATTTTCACGCCAATGACGAACCCATAACTTAACAGTTTTACGATTTGGCGCGTGACCCCTATCGTTGCTATTAAACTGACGCCGGAATGCACGCCTAACTTCTTCTATCGAATTGCTTCCTATGTAAGTTTCTACACAAAACACACGTTGTTGGACTGAGTAATCCATGAAAGTTCAAACGGATGTTGAAATAATGTCTCAAAGCAAAAACATTAAATAATTATTGATGAAAACTAACAAACTTCTCGTAGTAAAATGACACAAAATTATTAATTTATAACTTATTTGTGACAGGCGCCTACCTGTTTAATAATTAACTTAAATCCCAAAGACTACAGAAGATAATCCCACAGAGCACAACTTATTTAGTTATCTCGTAGGGAATTTATTAATAAAATAAAATTGGTAGTCGATTATGGGGAACCCAGCACATAATACTATTTTCCTGCAATCACAATTTTTTTACAAATGTGAAAAGTAGTTATGTACTAGGTCATTCGGCACATCATAGTGAAAATTTTGCTGTACATTTATTGCAGGAATTTGTCCCTGCTGTATCAAGTAATCCAGTTCTGCATTCATACCTACAGGAGGTGGCGGGATGTCTTCATGCATTGTTAAAGCAATATTATGCAAAACTGCTGTGGCAACAATCACAGTTAAAGCAGTGCCAACTTTACATCGCCATAACATAATGCAGGAACCCTTCTTTTTAATACGCCATTCGTCCGTTCTATGCAGTTCCTGGTGCGGGCATGGGATTCATTAAACAGTTGCTCTGCTTGTGTACGAGGATTGGCAAATGGAGTTAATAAATATGATTTTTGTGCATATCCACTGTCACCTAAAACAAATATGAAATTTAAATGAGCCCATATATCATATTCATACTCAGCAAGAATAAATCCATTCCCAAATTCACCAGCCTCAAAACTAGTTCTTAAACGGTTGTTATTAAAAATTGTAGAGTCATGGGCTGACCCAGGCCATCTCGACACAATATTTTTTATTATCAGCTCGCTATTACATACCAATTGAACATTAATAGAGAAATATGATTTTCGATTTCTATAAACTTCTCCATCTTCTCCACCTGTACATGTTGCCTTATTACTTTCAAAATTCATAATTACATTGTATTCTCACAGTTTATGTTATATACATAATATTATTATTATCAATACACCCAATAACACGAGGAAATCGTGCTACACGATAAAAATTATTTTGATCCGATAGTAGTTCATCTGGGCTAGCTGGCATTTTTATGAATTCGTTGTGCAGGCTAGCTAGTACTTCGGTCACTTTTTTCACAATTCTAGAAACAGTGCTTTGGTCCATATGCATTAAATCACCAATATTCAATTGATGTGCACTACTTGCATAAAATAGGAGTGCTGTTAGAAGTTGGTTGTTACTATTGTTACTAAAATTTGAAAAATTATAAATTTAAACAGAATGAAAGGTTGACTAAATTGCTGTTTCGTTACTAATCATTGTCAAATTCCAAATTGACATTCATTTCCAATTGCAAGATCGTTGTTGGTTTAGTCAATCTAAACCTACGATAGAAGCTCAGATCATCCATCTCTTCAATATAATTAGGCCTGATGTAAATGTGACGTGGAAATCCAAACTCAATTATGTCCAATACATCAACATCATCTTCAAGTATCATTTGATCCTCCACTTCCATATTAACACACAAATGCGATGTAAATAAAACAAATATTACAAATAACCCACTCTTGTTTATGCAAATCTCTCCCGAAATTGAGGTTATATTTTCCACATAAGCTTGGCTTAATGCGTTAAGCCGTCAACAACGAGAGCTTACATTTAAGCGAGCTTAAATGCCACAACGGCTTCGGTGCAAAGAAAATATATGAATTAAGTGCGCTTAAATCCTAAACTCGGCTTAATTACATACGGTGAATACGGCCATAATGGTTGTTAAAATTTGCGGAATGGAGCATTGCACTGGACAAGGAAAAACACCACTTGTAAAGAAAGACATTTGTGGTTCGTTTAATAGTTTCCTCCGAGAAATATTTGGTGAATTTGTTTCGGCTAGGCATGGAGTTAAGGCTAAGCTTCCGAATATTTTAAATAGCTCGAACCGAATGGCAAAAGATGTTTTGAAAAGTGTAACTAAAAAATATACCCAGTTAGGTTGTATTCCTTCCAAAATCGAGCTTGCCGATGTTAAATTGGAAACTGTTTTATATGAATTTATTAACCGCACGTAAGAAGGAAGACTATTATCTTTTGGATTTGGACATTACACAAGGTTTCGCAGGAATATTTAATAAGGTAGACATGTACCACTATTTAATTACCAATTTTAATTTCTGTCTCCAAGGCGAGTGCAAGAAATATTGTAATGTGGTTGTAGATAACGATAATACGGTTGGTATAGACTGCCTAACTTGGTTAACTTCTAATGTAAGAATAAAAATTTACAACAAATTTATTTGTCAAATAAGCCCTGGTCTTAATAAAACTATTGGAAACCATCTTATAGATTTTTAAATTGTCCGGATGCAAGGTTAAAGGGAACATTTTATTCCACTCTGGCCAAGAAGCACTGAATTACCAGATTGGAAGCAACAATTTACAACTATAACAACGAGGCTTATTATTCTGGAAACGAGATGTACAATACACTCGCAAATTGTTTAACACTATTGGAAAGTGGTAAAAATTACTTCCAACATGCACCAATGTATTCTGTATCTATCCCAAAAATGTGGACAAAACTAACAGATAGTTTACAAAATAGTTGCTGTTTAGTGTTTACCAATATGTTGCAATTTGTATACTGGGGAAACGAGAATACACGAAAGTTGACTGGCATCCAATTAAAACTACAGGCGGATTCGAAAGAAAGAGAAAAAATAATTTATTTAATAAGTTATGCAATTTCTGCCTTTGGTTTTAATTGTCTGCCTATAAACTACATAGAGGTTATGGAAGAAGAAGAAAACAAAAGACGAAATACGTATTACACAAAAGTGTTTTATTAAGGCTCGCGAAACCTATTTTACGAAATCTATGACATCGTTTTCTGCAATACCAGAAGAAATTAACATAGCGAAAAATGTTCTCGTTAAAACAGCTAATGTAATCCCCCAAGTATGTAGAAAAAGAACTAATATTAACAGCAAACTAAAACCATATCCTATTAAGGAAATAGGACCCCTGCACCAAGCTTACGTAGTATCCACAAAGAAGCGTAAGTTGGAACTGGAAGAGGCGGCCTTAAATACAACAGGCTAGCAGTATAAAAGAAGAATATATGGATTTATTGGAAAAAGAACAAACAATGGCAGAGTTTAAACAAAATATTATTAACTATTTTAATTCTTATTGGAGCAATCTGGATACAAATGGGACTTATAAAATGACCGTCTTCGTTGTTAATAATAAGAGACAATACCGACATGTTGGAGGACTTGCAGAAAGAGATGGAATAAAAACTGTTTAATTTATAAGAGGTTATGTTAAGAATTATTTTTTAAATGTAGAGAGATAAACTTGTAAGCGAAGAGTTTATTTTTGTTCCTTATAACGGGTTGGATATAGTTTCTTTACCAAACCAAGAACCTTTTATTACATTTAATACAAACGGTATGAGCACATTTAATCGTCATGCGTTTGTTAAAATAGAGAATATTGTCCCATATTCTAAAACAATGGAGAATTAACAACAAGAATGTTTTACCGAACAAGACGTGAAACAAATTAAAGGAAATATTAAGACTACAAACTGTAGGAAATTGGAACAGCTATCCGAGGGGGCAGAATTAGTTATAATAGGTATTAAACAGATCAGATATAGAAATAAATTGCGTTATACATTACAATTAGAAAATATGAGCTCGTTGTACATATCTAATTATTGGTTAGAAAGGGAATTGGAAGAACAATGTATAGATTTAAATTATAAAATTAAAATTAAATTGGATGTACTAAAACATACGCCTAGTAGACATAAAGAAAGAATTGTATTTTGTATGTAAAATTGTATACTGTAAATTATGTTTCTGTTAATTAAATAACAGTTTTGTTATGAACGAATCAGTTCACAAGTACAGGTCGTAGGTTCAAATCCTACTCGATGTAAACTTTTTAGTTATGTATTTAATAAAATTAATAATAATTTTTAATTACATAGTCACCTATTTGTTTATGTGAAAATAAAAGTGCTGTAAATCTAGTTTCTTTTTTTATTTAAATAATCCCTAAGCTATTTTGTATAATCTCGATTATCTTCGGGGTTCGAGGAGTGGGGTTCTCCCAAACGGCCTTCGTTGAAAGCCTCGCGTCGCAAAATTTTACCTATATGAAATGATAACAGTATTATTTTTTGTATTGCTAGCATCAGTAACAGAACCTTCAGAATGATAATTGGTAGGAAGTACTAAGAGATTTATAGGTTCTCTGACACTATTTTGATTTTCACTTAATACTAGTGGTACTACACCTTTCCCTTGAATGCAAAACAAATTTATTGAGAGGTTGTTTAACTTTTCGCGTTTTTACATCATCTAGCTTAATGGGAAAGCGAATTGAATCATAATTCAAAACATCCATAAATGACAATAACTGTAAACTCTATCTGAATGATTTTGTACCGGATATAATGCCGAAACGGCCTACAGGAAGCAATATTCGTCATCATTTTTAACATTCACTACAGCATGCTTTACTGATATGAAGGAAGGTACTTTAACGTAAGTCAAAAGGTCACCTCTAAATGGAGCATAGCAATTAATATTCACCTTTAAATGTAAAACTTCGTGTAATGCCTAACCGAAATCCCTTTCGGAAAACTCCTCTAATTTTTGTTGTAATTTATAATAAACATTTTCATTATATCACTCACGTAAATTGGTTGAAATATCAATGACATAATTTTTTATGGCAAAAGTTTTCAACTGGATAACATGATTTTGATGTTGCATGAAATTGCAGGATAAGACCACATTCACCTTTAGCATCGTTCGCTTTAGCATTAATTTAACCTTTTGTGCAAAACTGTTGTATGCATTTTGTAAAAAAAATAAGAGGGTTCTTGATGTTTGCTGTATTGACTATAATTCCCGTAAGTAACCTACCATTAAAGCATGAATCTAGAGAGTACCAACCTAATTTAAGTGTACGTTTTTTAGTGACAATTCCACTACTTGTTTTCTCCGAAGCGTTCTTTAACCGTTTAAGTCTCACAAGATAACACTTTAACAATGATAAATTGCTTTCGAGCTTAAACAAATTTTCATTTGCCTCTAAATAAATTTTATTTTGAATATATCTTATTGCAACAGCTTAATATTACTGTTAATTATACGGATGTGCTTGACAAATTCGTTTTTTGTTTTCAATAATGGAATAATACGTCTTGTTAAATTAACAATATCACTGCTACTTAGTATAACTTCACTCATAGTTACCTTGAAAAACTGTATCCAACAACGCAAAAATATGAAGCACACACTGCCGATTATTCAGTAATGGACTTGCAGCAAATATTTTATTTATTTATTTATGTATTATAACTGGTATGTAAAAATTAATAATAATTTAAGTGATTACAGAGGTACTTTAAGTGTACAATTCTCATCATGAGCACAATGTACGGACTGGTATAAACTACTCTGTATCTGCTTATATAGTCATATATAAACCCGCATTCAAGGTTAAATATGTATGACCTTGAGAATTCTATCTTTAACCACCTCCATTTTTAGCAATTTTGGTAACGTTAACAGATTTAATGTATATAACCTTAAAATTTTATTGTAACATTTAGTTACATACTTGCATTTTGTAATGGATTCATATAGGTAAAATTGACGCGAGGCTTTCGAGGAAGGCTGTTTTGACGACCCCCACTCCTCGAGTCCCGAAGATAATCAATATTATCCAAAACAGCTTAGGGATCATTTAACTAAAAAAGAAACTAGATTTACAGCACTTTTATTTTTACATAAACAAATAGGTGATACATTTTTTTACAAATGTTATTTAATTAACAGAAACATTATAATTTACAAAATACCTACAATTTTACACACAAAATACAATTCTTTCTTTATGTCTACTAGGCGTATGTTTTAGTACACCCAATTTAATTTTATAATTTAAATCTGTACATTGTTTTTCCAATTCCTTTTCTAACCAATAATTAGATATGTACAACGAGCTCATATTTTCTAATTGTAATATATAACGCAATTTATTTCTATATCTGATCTGGTTAATAACTAATTCTGCCCCCTCGGATAGCTGGTCCAATTTCCTACAGTTTGTAGTCTTAATATTTCCTTTAATTTCTTGCATTCGAAGGTCGTTCATTAGTTCCACATCTTGATGGGTAATACATTCTTTTTCTAAATTCTCTATTGTTTTAGAATGTGGTACAATATTCTCTATTTTAGCAAACCGTTTGTATTAAATGTAATCAAAGGTTCTTGGTTTGGTAAGGAACAAAAATAAACCCTTCGCGTATAAGTTTTTCTCTCTTTACATTTAAAAAATAGTTCTTAAAATAACCGTAAACAGTTTTTATTCCACCTCTTTCTGCAAGTGCTCCAACATGTGGGTATTGTTTTTTTTTTGTTTTGTTAACAACGAAGGCGGACATTTTATATGCATCTAGATTGCTCCAATAAGAATTAAAATATTTAATATTTTGTTTAAACTCTGCCATTGTTTGTTCTTTTCCAATAAATCCATATAATCTTCTTTATACTGCTAGCCCTATATATATATATATATATATATATATATATATATATATATATATATATATATATAGTCCAATTTTCGTTTTTTCAGGCCACCTCTTCCAGTTCCAACTTACGCTTCTTTGTGGATAGAACATTAAGCTTGGGACAGGGGTCCTACTTCCTTAATAGGATATGGTTTTAGTTTGTTGTTAATGTTGCTTTTTTTTCTACAAACTTTGGGGATTACATTAGTTTTTTTAACGAGACCATTTTTCGCTATGTTAATTTCTTCCGGTATTGTAGAAAACGCTGTCGTAGATTTCGTAAAATAGATTTTGCCAGTCTTAATAAAACACTTTTGTATAATACGTATTTCATCTTTGTTTTCTTCTTCTCCCATAATCTCTATGTAGTTTATAGGCAAACAATTAAAACCAAAGGCATAAATTGCATAACTTATTATTTTTTCTCTTTCTTTCGAATCGGCCTGTAGTTTTAATTGGATCCCAGTCAACTTTCGTGTATTCTCGTTTCCCCAGTATACAAATTGCCACATATTGTTAAACACTAAACAGCAACTATTTTGTAAACTATCTGTTAGTTTTGTCCATATTTTTGGGATAGATACAGAATACATTGGTGCATGTTGGAAGTAATTTTTACCACTTTCCATTAGAAGTTAACCAAGTTAGGCAGTCTATACCAACCGTATTATCGTTATCTACAACCACATTACAATTTTTCTTGGACTCGCCTTAAAGACAGAAATTAAAATTGATAATTAAATAGTGGCACATGACTACCTTATTAACTATTCCTGCGAAATCTTGTGTAATGTCCAAATCCAAAAGATAATAGTCTTCCTTCTTACGTTGGGTTAATAAATCGGGCAATTCATATAAAAGAGTTTCCAATTTAACATCGGCAAGCTCGATTTTGTAAGAAATACAAACTGGCTGGGTATATTTTTTAGTTACACTTTTCAAAACATCTTTTCCAATAATTTGCATAACACCTTTTGCCATTCGGTTCGAGATATTTACAATAATCGGAAGCTTAGCCTTAACTCCATGCCTAGCCGAAACAAATTCACAAAATGTTTCTCGGAGGAAACTATTAAACGAACCACAAATGTCTTTCTTTACAAGTGGTGTTTTTCCTTGTCCAGTGCAATGCTCCATTCCGCAAATTTTAACAACCATTATGTTATCGCAAAACGAATCGGTAATGGGTATAAATGATTCTAAACTCTTGTCTTGTAACAACACCTCTTCTTCCACATAATTAATATTACCAATATCCAAAACAAGATTGTTATTTCGTAAATTCTCCAATAACAGTCATTGTCCAAATCTTTCGTCTGTGGATTTAATTTTTCATCCAGAAAGTTCGGAAACACTAAACACTTTAGAAGGATCCATGTTAACGGTTCGAGCGACTGCTAAGAAATAAATTAAATCGTTTCTACATCGCTGGTATATTAGAAGTACGCGGATAGGATCGGTTATCTTCGGGCGCTGAAAGCCTTACGTCGCAAAATTTTACCTATATGACATGAATTGATTCTATTTTTAGATTTCTAAGAATTCCAATATGATGACCTTGACATATCTATTTTTAAATCGCCTTGAAGAGCTCCAAAAATTTCCCACCAAAAGTTTGCACTGGCCCCAAGAGCTCCAAACATTCTCTCTCTCACTCCAAACATTCTCTCTCTCACTCGCACACTTACAATTTACATGAAAATTCGCCATATTCTCCACATACAAAGCAATAGGCGAGTAACATTGAACTTGTCTAGAACCTACCCTATTTCGATTTATCCGGATTTTATGACACCTGTAATAAATGGTTTTACAAATAAAATGATTGTGATATGAATTAAGTGAACTAGGTACCTCTTTAGTTATATAAGATGATATCATTTCGATAGGTGCGTTCTTCTTACATTCTTTCTCGAATAACCCCACCTCAAAAAATGTTTGCGGAGGAAGCAGTTCTTTTACACTTTTGAGAACTGAGAATTGTGCGCCATTCCCGTTTTTTCTAGTTTCATATTACTTATAAACTTAGCTGAGATTTTCACACTTGCTGATGTGACATTGTCATCTCACCTGTGAAACGAAATCACCTAAACATATCAGTTATTAAATGGGGGGGGGGGGGGGGAGATAAAATATCATGAAACAAAGAAAGGAATTTTAACAAAATAATGTATAAATGTAAAATTTTTATTCTATGCATAAAAAAATGGCGGCGTGCTACGTTCATGTAGTAGTAGAACATAACATTTCATAGGCTAGTTCTTTGCATACGCACGTTATTCCCTTGTATCCAGTGTGAATATGCAATAATACATTTTTTGAGCTTCAATCCGGCAACACTGGTTTTCAATCCTCAAAATCGTCCAGAAACTCATTTTTTCTGGCCTATGCCGACAAAACGCAAACCATATTTTAGATTGGCGCCATTGACATTTTCAATAATAGTGATACTATTTGCAATGGAGATTTCTCGGTTTCTAAAATATATTTTAGAAATTTTTTTTGTTCTAGGTGTCAAAATATTCAGTATAGCGTGCAGTTTCATGATGCAGCGTTTGATTAAGTGATCTATAGCTGCCTGTGGTATATCAACCCAAGCTTCTTGATTCCGTAGCCGGAGATCGTGTAAGTTATCTGGAGGATGTGGTAAATTGCCCAGTCGCCTACCGACCTCATCCCATACATGTTCAATGGGCGACAAATCAGGCGAACGAGCAGGCCATGGGAGGACGGCAATGTTAGCTTCTCCCAAAAAACGTGTTGTAGTCCTTTCCGTATAAGGGCGCGCATTATTCTGTTGGAAAATGGAAGATATGGAAGCGCAACGGGTTCTACCACATTGGCAATATAACCAGCGGCGTTTAAGTTGCCATCAATGAAGACCAAGGGTGATCTGCTACCGTAACATATTGCACCCCATATCATCACTCCTTGTGTAAGGGCTGTGTTGCGTTCCACAAAAATGTTGGATTTTTACGTTCTCCATGCATCCGTCTGACCCTCCTACGACCATCGTAGACCCACAAGTAAAATCGGGACTCGTCACTAAACACAATTCGATGACATTCTTGCATCCAATTCGCTCTTTCGTTGCTCCATTCTAGCCTGCGTAGACGGTGAAGTAGTGTAAGAGGAAGACATAAAATGGACGATATGAACGCAACCCATAAGACCTTATCCGGCGATAAACAGATGACATTGACATTCTGAGTCCTACACCTCTCATCCAATCCTTTGCAATCGATCGAGTTGTTGAAAATCTGTCTCTTGTGGCCAAAAGCCTTAAGCGACGTTCTTTGCGATATGTAGTCCTGGGAGGACGTCCAGATCCAGTGCGACGTTGTCGTACCCCTTCCTCGGACCATTTGGACCAACATCTCAATACCGTTGTAACATTTAGGTTTACACGACGAGCAATTTCTCTTAGCGAAAGTCCGGCCTCTCTCATGCCAACAATACGGGAACGTTCAAAATCAGCCAATTGGGAAAAATGTTGAGGTTGACGTACTCTTGGCATTGTTACCAAGTCCAGAACGAAATTGTGAACAAACAATTTGCAAAATGGATGGATATTGTTACTAAGTGCAAAGGAAAAAACAAAAAAAGACTACTAGCTAGATTTTATTCAAATTTTAATCGTTTGTTTGTTCTAATGAAAGAAACCCAATGAGTGTGAGTCAGACATAACTTTACCGATGTTGCCACTTGTACATATTTGCATCTAGGTACAAAATATGAACTACTTAAGTCTCCTTTAAGCTAGTTTCTACATTTCTAATGAAACCAAAGCAATTAAGATGTTGTTGAAAAGTCGCGTGTTCTTTGAAACTATTAAGTAAATACTTTACACTTAAACATTAAATGATAATACCTCAAACATCGAAGTGTATTGTAATTGCGAATTTATGACATGGTTCGATTACTCCTCGTAAGAAGAACCAAGAAGACACTTACGAGAGCTACAAACAGGAACATGAACATTGACAGTGTACATTGATAGTGTAACTTAAGTTTAAGGTTTAACTTTAGCATTATAATTCTTATTGAAAAACCAACTGTTTTTAAAAATGAACAGAATATACTTTTTTCAAAACTCTACTTTATAAGATTTTCGAAAAGACCTCCACCTTGCGCAAGGCAGTAACCCAATCTGTGATAATATTCAGTTCGGGTGTTTTCTAACGTTTCTTGGGTGATGCTGTTTAAAGAGTCTGTAATTTTGACACGAAGTTCGTCCAAACTGTTAGCACGTTCATGTCTGTGCCCATAAATTTGCTGGGATACGTATCCCCAAACAAAAAAGTCGTTCGGAGCGATATCAGGTGAGCGAGGAGGATATTTAATAGTACCTTTTCCACTAATAATACGGTTAGGGAACGTAGTTTCCAAAAACTGTTGTAATCTTATTGCAGTATGAGCAGGACAGCCATCTTTTTGATACCAAATGTCATCAAAAATTATATTGAGGCGTTGAACATCTGGAACTATCTGGTTTCCCAACAGTTCTAAATATTTGTTCGCATTCAAGTTTCCGTTGATAAAAAATGGACCAATTATGGAATTTCCTAAAATTTCTGCCCACACATTAACTTTTTGGGGGTATTGTGTCTGGTAAGGAATATTAATGTGTTTGTTTTCCCGACTACTACAGCGACAGACAGATTGTGATGGCCGTGTAAGTTAAAAGAACACTAGTCGGTAAACAAAATATTTTCAATAAATCTATCGTTTTCATTAGCCCGATTCATCATATCTTCACAAAATTCCATACGCTTTTGATGATCTTCTGGAAAAATTTCTTGTGTAGTATGCAACTTATAGCAACGGTATTTATTCCTTTTCAAGATATTGCGAATGTTCTTAGTTCAATATTCATTTCTTCAGCAATTTTTGTACTATTGCACGGGAAATTAGTTTCTGCTAAACTACACACTGCAATTTCTTGGAGTTCGTGCTCTTCGTTTAAGTTACGACCAGGATGCTCACCATCATTACCATCAATGCTACTGCATTTGCTACAATTATTTAAACATCCACATCTTTAAAATTTACAAACAATACGCATAGTCGTACTTTCTGATGAAATTGGCCTGTTTTCAAAGGAAAAACTTCTGAGTGCTAAATAATACCACTTAATAATCTATTGTTCTATGAATACATGTATTGTGTCGGACTTCTAACACTGATTTTCAATGTGTCATTGATACTACTATACATGTATATAGTCTGTGTATTATATATATATATATATATATATATATATATATATATATATATATAGGTGTTTTCGAAAATTTTTCGTAAATTAATGCTTCGAACATTTTTCGTAAATTAATGCTATTTTGTTTATTTTTGTAATTGATTTTGTAATACATTTTTGTTTACTTTTTAAATATCTCTGAAACAAATGAAAATCGGACTTGAACATATGAGTTTATTTTACTTATTTTGGCTTCCTCGACATATTTTTAAAATAGTGCCACTTCCTCGAATCACCCTATATATGTGTATATATATATATATATTATGATATATATATATATATATATATATATATATATATATATATATATATATATATATTTGTTTTTCATATTGTTAAACATTTTATAACTGGTCTTGAGTAATGTTTTCAATCATAGCTGCAATTGCATTTTTTAAATCATCTACAGTATGTAGACTTATTTTAGAGAGAGCATCCAATGATAGTGACAGCTCGTCTAGACCGATTAAATAAGGATCTTGACCTCCCAACAACAATAATTTCGCTGAATAGCCTTTTTTGTTTTCTTTCTAGAGACCCCTGGCATAATCACTAAAAGCCATTTTTTCTAGAAAGAAAACAGAGCGTACATTATTTATCAAACTTCGCATGGGTTTTACTTTATTAAAGCAAATAACAAAATACTTACAAATTTCTATTGTAAAGTCGTAAAGGCACGAATACGTGTTCATAAAATCTAACCCAACTATAATATGCACTAATGATGTTCACTAATTAACATTTGCGGATATACGTAGAAAAATGCGGACCAATAGGAAATAAGCTTTGAACGTATAGTATCATACAGTTTACATAACAGATTCAACGACAAACTGGTGAAGCGCTGGTAGTCCTGTGGTACATTGCTTGCTTGACACACGGTTCATATTGGTTTGATTCCCGCCTCATGCACTTTTTTTTGTTAGGTTGTTTTTTTTCCTATTATTTCACATTAGAAAGTCACATTTTTAAGTGCTACGCACGCGCGAAACAGGGAGACGCGTGATTGGGCGACGTCGATCTACAAATATCTATGAAATATCTTAACACTATACTAACAATACATTAAGTCAATTATCACAGCAAAACACATTGGTTCCTATGAAACACTAACACTAGTTGTCCAAGATTACCTGTTAGACGCGGAGCTTGTGATGTACTCTATGTATATATATATATATATATATATATATATATATATATATATATATATATATATATATATATAAATGAATTGACGTTGTTTGTTAGTCTCACTAAAACTCGAGAACGGCTGGACAGATTTGGCTAATTTTGGTTTTGAAATATTTGTAGAAGAATAAGGAACGATTAAAAGGTGGGAAAAAATAAAGAAATTACAAGGAAAATATTATAAAAAAATACCTGTCAAACAGGGTGCGTTCAAAATAAATAAAGAATGTTTTCTCTTTATAATTTTAGTCGCAAAACTAATTTCCCTTTTTGACAGTTACGAACTTTGACAAATGATTTATTTCTAAGGCGGTACGAAGTTCGTCGTGTCACCTAGTGCCACAGAGTAACCCCCCTACTCTGTGCCTAGTGCCTAATAAATGTAAATAAGTGTACGTGAAAGGATAACCTTTTAACACGTTATCACATAAACACACATGTATAAATGTAAAGGTACTTTATATTTACTCAACTTCAACACAAAAATTTTAATTAAAACACTTAACACTTGCATCTTTTCGCCAAAACCAAAATGTTATGCACAATTTTAAAGAAAAGAAAACAGTTTAAGCAACGTCCAATAAATCGCTGCCCATAGGTAAACCAAATTTGCAATTAGAATTGCGAGAACACTTCTGTACCCTACGATCACTCCACCATTATTTATATTGTATTTTATTTATTATATGTTAAAGTGATAAATGAGAGTATTGATTAAGTTTTTCAAAATTAGGAAAAAAATAAAAAAAATTAATACATTTTATGGACAGCGTTATTTTTTACATTTTTTTTTCATTACTTTCCTCTTCTCACCCTTAGTGAGATTGTTGTTTACGAATATAGGTATCGCAAATATTTAGATAGTATAAATGTATCTTTTAAAAAAAAGCCATGCCACTGCTTCCAAAAAAACTTTCTGGTGCACAAAACTTAAAAAGAAAACGACAAAAGCAAGGCGAAACTGAAAAAGCTGCAAAATTGTTATCGAAATGCAACGGAAGAAGATCTTTATCAAAAACGTTCTTCAGATGAAACTCAAGAAGATGAGGAGTAGCACATTCAAGATATTATGGAAAAAGTTATGTCAGGCATACCATCATCATCTTTTAGAGAAAAAAATTATGATGATATTTCCGAATGGCCACTGATTGACTGCAACAAGAGGTGAAATAATTATTCGAGGTCCTGTAAGTAATGAAATGAGGAACGAAAATGTGCATTTTTCAAATAGGCATTTTGAAAGAGTAATACCAAATGGGGAAACTTTCAAAAGAAAATGGCTCATGTACTCTAAATCTGCAGATAAAGTATATTGCTTTCGCTGCCATTTCTTTAACACAAATCCTCACTCTAATTTAGAAAAAGAAGGATTTGACTACTGGAGGCACTGATCAACGCGTCTTAAAACTCACGAAATTGCCTCAGATCACTGATGTGCTATGAACAGCTGGATAGAAGCGTCAATTAGATTCAAAAACTTCACTGGAATAGACAAGCACTTGCAAAAACAGATTGAAGACGAGAAATCACGGTGAGTTGCTATCCTTGGACGAGTGATGTCCATAGTATTCTACTTAGCAGGCAATAATGTGTCGTTTAGAGGGAGCTCTGGATCTGAAACATTACACACCCATAACGGCAACTTGCTGGGATCAGTGCAACTACTATGAAAATTTGATAACGTGATGATGGAGCATCTTCGAAAAATATTTTGACTGTGGTAAGGTCAGCTAAATACTGCGCCGTCATACTGGACTGCACTCCTGATGTAAGTCACGTTGAACAATTATCACTAACATTTCATTTTGTTGACACTAATGAAGAAGAAGTCGAAGTACGAGTGGTTCGTTGCTTACAAGCCGATAAGTGACGCTTCGGTAGTAGGACTTTCATGCCTCTTTCTTGATACGATTCAAGAGATTGACTTGACCATAAACGACTGTCGAGGTCAAGGGTACGATAATGGTGGGAAGGTGGTAGGAGTAAACACCGGTATCCAAATTATAATTCTGAACCAATATCCTAGGGCATTTTTTAATCCACGTGGCTGTCAGCCTGAATTTAGTGATAGCAGATGCAGTCAAAACATGATTTAAATCAATTTCTTTATTTGGATTTCTCCAAAAAACAAAAAGCGATGGGAAGTGATATCGAAGCACATAGAATTCTGAACCAATATCCTCGGGCATTTTTTAATCCACGTGGCTGTCAGCCTGAATGTAGTGAGAGCAGATTCAGTCAAAACATCACTTAAATCAATTTCTTTATTTGGATTTCTCCAAAAAACAAAAAGCGATGGGAAGTGATATCGAAGCACATAGAAGGTTTGCGAAACTTTCTGGGAGGGTAGAGTTTCTAGCCTTGCTGCTGCGCGCTATCACTACTCTTTGGTTCGTGACGCTGAATCTTCACGAAGAAACAAATGACTCAGTTGCAGCCTCAGAGGTCTTGTTGCTGATTAAGAACATGAATCAATTTGAGCTCATAATTACAATGGTGGCTTGGTATGATATATAGTTTCAAGTAAATATTCTAAGGCTATGCAATCGGAAACTATGGATTTACCAAAAGCAACTACTGAAAAACTGCTCGGAATTTGTGAAACAATACCGGACCTTTTCATCTACGTTAATAATAGCTAAGGAAATAGCATCTCAGGCCCAGATAGATCCAATGTTTAAGCCAGTCCAATCCCAAAGAAAGAAACGGTTATTTGAATACGAAGCCGTAGATAACATATCAACTGATCCTGAAGAATTGTTTAAAATGAATGTTTTTTATCCTACGGTTGATACAATTGAGAATGCATTGGTCCCTCGATTTAGACAACTATCAGCATTCATGGTATTTTTTATACAGCATCAAAATAATTCGTGAAATGTTCATATTGGAAAAAGCCTGTGGTGATTTGCAAATCAGTTTAACCGATGGGGAAAAATGTGACGTGTCTGGTTGCGAATGGGTTGAGGAACTTACGAGTCTGAACCCATTATTAAAAGATGTTCAATCATCAGAGCCATTAAAAGTTCTTCGACTTAAACAGGCATGTTATTTTCCTAATGTGTGGACAGTGTTTCGTATCTCGCTGACTCTACTTGTTGCTAAACGAGAACGAAGTTTCAGTAAATTAGAACTAGTAAAAACTTACCTACGTTCTACTATGTGTCAGGAAAGACTGTTCGATATTGAAATTTTATCTATAGAAAATGCTATTGAACAGAAGTTAAATTATTCCAACTTAATAATAAAATTTGCCAAAAGTGCGAAAACTAGAAAAGTGGCCATCAGATTTTTTATCAAATTAGGTATTCCTTTATCTGTTTTTAACACTGATTCGATTACTGTCTGCAGCATACCAGAATAAATAAAAATTGACAAACAGAATATTAACTGTTATTACTTATCAATTCAGATATACCTATAGATATTTGATCGGTCCGATACTGTTCATAAATGTGAAAAATTTCTTTCCCTTTCATCTAAATATCAACTATGTAGGGCATAATCACGGGTAAGAATGGCATAGACAAAACATTAAAGCTTTGTATTAAGAGGGGCGCCACCTAAAAATTTTGCTAAGGCCGCTACTGATCGAAGCAAAGGAATTATGCACGAAATGTATTTTACTCGACTATTTAATAATGAAAACGGTGTAAAAATGTATCTTGTCTATCGAGTGTATTCTAATAAGTGTATATTTAATTTTAATGCATAATTCATTTTTTGTATTTATTTGTTGTAGTTACCTGCGCGTTTTTGATAACACGAAAACGATAAGTGCAATGTAACACATCCGTTAATTGTAATGTGATTGAAATTTGTGCTATTTCATTGGTTGTTGGGATAAGGTTGACATACGTATGCAATAGTCAGTTTTATTTAATTAATTTTTAGACTTATTTTGCTTTGTATGAAAACATTTTATAAAGTTATTAAAAATTATATTTTCTTTGCAAATAGTTTTACAAATTTTCCTATACAGTTGATCGTTACTCAGATATTGAACAAATACTTACACTCCACCTAATGAATTTTTTGTCACCAAATTACGCGTCGTATCAAAAAATTGTATAGAACATGATCCATTTACGATGTAATATCTATATGTCTGTATATTTACATATTTGCAGCTATTTCAGAAATATTAGACAAAAACCAAAAACTGCCCCTAACAACAACCCCAACCCCCGTTTTCGTCACAGGATTTCTCACTAAATCTAATCAGCACCATGAGAAATGAAATCAAGCTTAAATACGAAATTTCAAGTACCGTAAACTGGTGTTACTTTGCCTAAAGGGGTAACTTTTCCAAGCGATGCATCGATCACAACATAAATATTTTTGCGAAGAAGTGACAAAATTGCAAATTCGGTAAACGGTTTCAGTCGCTGGTTAGTAGTTGTTGCATGGCTTGCGCGCGTTTGGGGCTGTGAAATATATAATTTTACAATTTATTGAGTGTTATTTGTTTTGCGATAATTGTTTGATCCAAGACACCCTGATATACTAAGGTATGTATCATCACTAATGTTTAGAATGAAATGCTTAAATTTACATATGTTCTTTGTGTTGGTTTTGAGGTTATAATTGATATAAAGCGGCGTTGCCAGAGGAATCAAAAACCTTTTTTTTTTGTGATGGCTATGTTACCCCGTATTTTTACTTTGCCAATCCGAATAATAATAAATTTTCTTTTAGGGTCGAAACAAAATGTAAAGGAGTTACAAAATCGTCCTTGGTTTACGGCGTTACATGAATTATACGGATCAAGATGCCGTAGCCCACGTTAAAAGAGGTAGGCTAAAAATATCAGAAGCCTCAACAGTCGTACAAAATTCTTCGAAGAGCGTTACCTAATGAACTGAAAAATCAACATAAAAAAACATGGGATCACCTACAATACTATCAGAGGCTCTTGAAAGAAGCCTTGTAGACGTGATAGTAGCATGTGCAGAATTTGGAAGTCCTTTAACCTTCTTGGAACAAGTGTTAAGAAATTTAAAAATAACTTGCCTGGCACAGATTGGTGTTACAGTTTTTTGAAACGGCATCAACATTATTTAATACAAAGGCACTGTCAAAATATTACAAAAAGTGAGGGCCGAAAAGACTGAAGAAGAATTTAATAATTATTTCAATAATTTAGAAGGAAGTCTGCGAGACGTTGCTCCTTGTAGAATATTAAACTATCATGAGACCAACCTGACGGATAATCCGGGTTCCAAGAAATGCAACTTTCGAAGGGGGCTAAGTACCCGGAGAGAGTAATTAATTTTACTAAAACAGCCATATTAATAATGTTCGCAGTAACAGCATCTGGAGAAGTTCTACCTCCCTACACAGTATATAAGGCCGAACAGACTTATGATCAATGGTGCATCGGAGGGCCCCCAGGCGCTAGATATGACAGAACAAAATCCGGTTGCCCTGACTGTGTTAGTGCTTCCTTGGGCAAACAAATTGGACAATTTGTCGTCTCACATCAACATTGATGTTTTAAGAGAACGCCAAAGGGCTAGTATAACGTTCGTGTTTCTTCCGTCAAACTCGACGCATATTACCAGCAACTGGACGTCAGTTTATTTAAACCTCGCTAAGAACTCTAATGAACAAACTTGAAATTAACCGGGATATTATTATTGAGAATTTGGACTTCCAACAGAATGTAGAAATTGATGATGGCGCGCAAAGTAATAACGAAGAACCCAACGGCGAAGGGGATTCTGTAGTTGTTTCTTTTGAGACTCAAATCACTACCGTTCATTTTATTGGGAAAATTCTAGATGGAAAAAAGAAAAACAGCATTTATATTTCCTGATAAAAATGACATTGCACACGTTACCACGGAATGAAATCGTCAAAGTTTTACAGAAACCGCAGTGTCCTTCATCCTCAAGAAGTTTATTTCATTGCAATGACGATTTGTCTGAATTTAAAATTAGATAGGCAATTAGTTTTGTTTTCTAATTGTAATTAAAATGTTTAAGCATTAGTTTTAGACCAAAAATGGTTATTTTTAAGTTTTCAGTTACTTTTACTTAATTTCTAGATAATAATCAAGATATGTTAATATTCAAAATAAAGTTCCTTCCTAAATACTCGATAACTTTTTTGCCTTTTAAGATATGTTAATGATTTTGGTGCCAAAATATTGAAAATTTTACGGTGAATCTGAATATTGTCAGAAACTAGTCTTACTTTGCCTACTAAGCTGTTTATATGGCGTGGCAATGTCATCCCAATATAGGGGTAACTTTGCCAACTTTTTGCCGACAAAAAAATACTATAATCCATTATTATAGGAACAATCAAAATACACCCACGTACCACACAAAATTAAAAAACACCGAACGCGTTTCGATAGCTACGCTATCATCATCAGCGGTCGACCTAAATTTTAATGCATCTAAATAATTCACCAATTCCTTATAACAGGATTAATATTTTTGAAAAACCAATATAATACTAAAATTCAAACTGACAATTACTATAAGGAGTATATAAATAAAAGAGGTAAAAGATGGTAAAATAAATAAAAAAATGAAATAAAGTGATAAGACACATTCTATACTTGAACGCAATGGTCCCACATAAAACAGGTTAAATATCACACACGAGTGTGTAAGGTAAGCTGAATCATGCAAACAACTTGAATATAGAAACTTTCTTACACGGGTAAAAAATACTTATGTACAACATTACATACCTACATAATAAAAATTACAGTCCACACAAAGCAAGTTAATATTAGGTACTTTAAGAATGTGGCCACACAAAACCAGTTGCAGACAATTTATGTGTAGGTAAGTCTACACAAAATATGTACAGGGTGGCCAACTAAGAATGCGAGGTACTGTATCTGGGAAACTATACATCGTAGAGGCTTGGGGAAAAAAGTTATTACTCAAACGGCCAATACAAAAACCTGGAAATTATTTTCATGTTTCTGAAATGGCCGCTAGGGGGCGTAACTGCAATCTTGAATCTAAAAAAGTGATGTTTTCGTGAATTCTGCTATATTAACCTAATAACAAAATAACTGATCTTTGAAGTCGAGGATAATCAAACTTTTTTTGTTTGGCACTTTTTGACGTATCTATAAAAATAAAGTGGTGGGGGGTATTTAAAGGTTTCCTTAAATCACCCTCCGTATCTTCGAAACGGCTAATCCGATTTTAACAAACTTGGGCGAGTTGAAAAGAGCTTTTCTTGGGCTACAAATGTTAAAATAATTGAAGTTTTGTTAGTTGCACATGTCGTCGTTAGAGGGCTTTGTTCGACGTTCCGACAGAAACGGTTAATTTTCGCAAAAATATTAAATGCATTGGTATGACTTTTTTTCATGAACAAGTAGATAAATAATGCCTAAACAAGCTCGCGAAAACCGCATCTCGATATCTTGTTCCTAACCTAAAATATCGGCCAAAGAAAACTTTATACGAAAATCCCTTAAATTTTTATTTTTTTTAACTATATTTTTCTGGAATTGTTTCTATTATATAAGTTGTGGCCCTAAAAAGGACCGATTAAAAGGAGGAAGGTTTTTAATGCCCCCGTAAATGCTCGAAATGCTGACCATCACGCTCTATGCACTGGTGAAGCCTCTCATGACTAGACAAAACTGCAGCTTCAATTTCGGCTCTTGGTATGTTACGTATTGCGTTGCGAATCCGATTTTTAATATCTTCTCTAGAAGTAGGTTGAGTCCGAAACACGATGTCCTTTAAGCGCCCCCATAAATAAAAATCGAGGCAAGTTAAGTCTGGCGATCGCGGAGGCCATGGAAACAGACTTCCCCTTCCAACCTACCGCTGTTGAAATACTGCATTAATATGCCCTCGCACATTAATAGCAAAATGTGCTAGGCAACCATCCAACTGCAAAAACAATTTTTGCCTTGTTTCCAGAGGCACATCTTCCAACAACAACGGTAATTGATTGGCCAAAAAGTCAAGAAATACATTGCCATTTAGGGGTTGCTCGAAAAAATATGACCCAATAATTCTGCCTCCCAGTATGCCACACCATACATTTAAACTCCAACGTCCTTGGCGCTGAACTTCACGCAACCAATGGGGATGTTCTGCAGACCAATAATGCATATTGTGCAGATTGACGCTCCCGTCACTACTGAAGGTGGCTTCATCGGTCCAAATAAAAATAAAAATTCTCTATTTTCGCGTATCATGCCTAACATACAATGGCAATAGTCTAACCTTCGATCAAAATCTTCCTCTTTCAAGGCCTGATGCAAAACTACATGATATGGGTGAATTCTTAAAGTAATTAAAAAAAGTTTAAACGAATACCTATATATTTTGATGGCCATTAGAACTTACCTACGGTCCTTCAAAATATTTTGAACTGTTGTCCGTGATATGCCCAACTCAGTGGATAATGCTCTTGTGCTAACATGAGGATTTCCTTCAATACAGCCCAGTACACTGTTAATATTTTTTTGTGCTCTTCCAATTCTTTGCCGTTGAAACGTAGGCCGAAAACTACCATTGGCTCGTAAGCTCACCACTAATCGGGGAAGAACTCTTACATCGCAAGGACGCCGATTTGGATATCGAGCCGCGTAAACTCTTTTAGCTACTGCGGCATTCTGAAGACATTCAAAATAAACCGTAAGCATATCAACAGCTTCATTATTCGTAAAACGCATTTTGAAAGCACAATCATTGCTCAAAGTAACGCGAAAGTATTGACAATTTGAGGATTATGTATGTTTTGTTTAGGTATCTGTTTCCATTGCCTGCTTCTATTAAAATGTATTTTTCGTATTGTGAACATGCATTTAAACAAACAAAAAACCGGCATTTCGTATAACTTTTAGCATTACTTACTTGCCCGTAGTAATTTCAAAAAGGGTGATTTTATTCTGGTAACCTTGTCAGAGCCGAAATTGAAGCTGCAGTTTTGTCTACCCCTAAGAGGCCTCAGCAATGCACAGAGTGATGGTCAGCATTTCGAGCATTTACGGCGGCATTAAAAACCTTCCTCCTTTAAATCTGTTCTTTTTAGGACCACAACATACATAATAGAAACAATCCAGAAAAATATGTTAAAAAAAATAAAAATTTAAGGGATTTCCGTATAAAGTTTTCTTTGGCCCATATTTTAGGTTAGGAACAAGATATCGAGATGCGGTTTTCGCGAGCTTGTTTAGGCATCATTTAGCTATTTGTTCATGAAAAAAGTCATACCAATGCATTTAATTTTTTTGCGAAAATTAACCGTTTCTGTCAGAATGTCGAACAAGGCCCTCTAGCGACGACATGTGAAACTAACAAAATTTCAATTATTTTAACATTTGTGGCTCAAGAAAAGCTCTTTTCAACGCGCCCAAGTTTGTTAAAATCGGATTAGCCGTTTCGAAGATACGGGGGGTGATTTAAGGAAACCTTTATTTTCTATTTTTATAGATATGTCAAAAAGTACCAAACAAAAAAAGTTCAGATTGTTCTCGATTTCAAAGATCAGTTATTTTTTATTAGGTTAATATAGCAGAATTCACAGAAACATAACTTTTTTAGATTCAAGATTGCAGTTACGCCCCGCCCCCTAACGGCCAATTCAGAAACTTGAAAATATTTTCCAGGTTTTTGTATTGGCCGTTTTAGTATAACTTTTTTTTGCGCAAGCCCCTACGATGTATAGTTTCCCAGATACAGTACCTCGCATTCTTAGTTGGCCACCCTGTACAGTCACTTTAGTGTGAGTCCGCTCAAATCTAGTTACAGTCACATCGAAAGTGTTTCAATAGAAAATCACGTAGAGGCAGCATATGTCCACATAAGTGAGGTTAAGTTCTTGAAATCTAACACATTGGAATAATAACGGACAAGTGTAGGCATTTAAAAAAAATCAATTTTTCTGATAGAGCGGGGTGCATATCCGTACAAAGCCGAGAAACCTATGGACACCCGCGCGCTAACACTCACAAGAAAGTAAAAACAAACGCAAATTTGGTATCAAACCATGCGCAATGAAGCACTATATTTATCCCGAGAACATGACGGCCATACCTTTTTACCTCACAATACGAAAGTATTGGGAGGTATTGTAATCAGTCGGCGAAATTTCGAGTGCAGCACTTTAGTTTTTGTGAATTATCGCAAAATAAAAAATAGATAGAAATTAGATCCCAGAGGATTATTAAAGAGGATTAAATTTCTTTTAAAGTGCTAGCATACTTAAAAATTGCTTTACCGTAAGTTGAAAAAAGAGGCTCAAACATGAAAGTTTCAAAATGTATGCCTGTCTGTATGTGTTCCAGCGCGATAGCGTCCACAAAGATAATCCGATCGTTTGGTACCCAGGTTCGGATTCATGAGTAGACGGAATGGTGAACTTTTGAGCGAAATCTGTCCAGTCAAAATGGAATTCCAGATTTCGACTACTATAGAGTGTATAAATACGAACAGCTATTCGTGGCAAACCGGCACGTCTTTACGTAGGCAACCAAGTGAATCATCCTAGAATTGAATATCTACCAAGTTTTTCGTTTGTTCGTGAACTCCTCCGGTAGCGCAGTGGCAGCGCGTTTGGTTGATGTACCGGCGTCTCGGGTTCAAGACGCATAATGTACGAGGTTTTTATCTTATCTTATTAGACGTGTTAAGGCATTACTGGTCATTTGAAACGATTTTTGAAAAAAAAATTTGGCCCTTTAGTAAAAAATTTTCAGAATTTTTTTTGCATTTTTACACGTTTTGAGCCATTTCTGACCATTTCAGATGATTTTTTGGAAAAAAAATACATATAGGTAAACAAGTGGATTTATATGTTTATGAAAATTGTACTTTTATGCATATATTTACACGTTTTCAATTAAAGAACTAAATAAATGTATACTGGGTAATTATAATTCTTTACTTTCTCTGATCAACTTTTCCGATCGTGATCATTTTTGTCTGGTACGTCAAGCTTTATAGGTATTATTTAAATAATAACTTAAATTTAAGATAATGTGTCTTGGTCGTCATATTTAATTGTTTCTGTCGAAGTATTACGATTTTTTTAATAAAACAATTTAACAATTTAATGATACGAAAAAACTGTACAAAATTTTTAGTAGCAAAAAAATATAGGCTCCTATAACCTATACTGTACATATGAGTGTATTTCGGGGTGTATTTCGCATATACAGGGTGGTCTAAAAAAATATGACGTCATAAAATGGATTTTTTAATGGTACACCCTGTATTTTTGCATATTATAGCTCTTTTTTGTGTTCTTTCTTATTTCGCAAAATTTTATTTAATTTGGTTTAGTACTTTAAGAGCAATGAATTAAAAACAAAAAATCGTTTTGCATGCCTGGAAAAAATGATCTAAAAAACAGTCTTAAATCTGTTTTGTCCAAGCTACATAGCGTGAATTTTAATACAAGAAGTCTAACGATACTTTGACATTAAATAGTTTTTTCTTATGTTATACAGGGTGTCCGGAATTTGGTTCCAAAAATGTCAACTTTCAAACCAGTTTTTCTTAAGATTTTTAAATGAATCACCGTGTATATTATTTCACTTTCTAATGCAGAATTTAAATGCGAATAGTTTCTGTATTAAATTTTTGGACTGTCACCAAGATATTTACCAAAAACCACAAATATGCCCATTTTATTTTTAAAGTATTTAAAAAAATGTAGCCAACAATGTTTATTTAACAAATAATTTAGACAGTAGCTCATTTATCTTAAAAGATGATCAAAATTTCTTCTATTTCTTTCAAGACATTTGTCTATTTTTGCTTGAAACTACCTTTCTACATCTTGGAACATTGTTGGTGTAATTGTTGCAAACGCGATGATTATTTTTTGTCGTGTTCTGCTCAGTTGTTGGACGTTCCGTATAAGCAAGATCTTTTACATACCCTCATAGAAAAAAAATCGAGTTTGGTTAAATCGGGCGACCTTGCAGGCCATCTAACTGCTCTCCCTTTTCCAATCCAACAATTTTCGTAAGCTCTGACCTGTGGCGAGAAATGGGTTGAAGCTCCATCTTGTTGTAACCACATATTTTGTGCCTGCATATTTGGTGGTCAGTTTAAAAGCAACACAGGTAAATTGACCGGTAAAGTGACCATTCAAAAAGCCTACCACATGATCTCCTACAATTCCTCCCCAAACATTTATTGATCAACGGTGTGGGTAGTCGATTTGTCGTATGATTCTTGGATTTTCCGTAGCGTACTAGTGAAAATTACGCTTGTTGACGCATCCATTGTTCTGAAATGTGGCTTCATCAGAAAATAAGACGTTCATAAAAACTTTCATCTTTTCTTAATTTTTTTAATTTACGATTCCTATTTCAAGAAAACGCTCGAGCAGTCTGCGAAAAGGTTATTGGTTCTGGATCCCGTCTTTCGGGAAACTGAGTCGCATACATTCTACTTGCTAGAACACATTTTTTATCACTATTCTCCAATACAAAAATTATGTTTAATAAGCTCTTCCTTTGAAAAATTCATTTTTGAAAATAAAATATCCCCTAACGTACTTATGTATTTCGTAAGCGAAATTTCAAAATTATTTGTTAGATAAACGCTGTTTTTCCATTTCTGACTACATTTTTTTTTAAATTATTTACTAATAAAATGGGCATTTTTGTGGTTTTTGGTAAATATCTTGATAGCGGTCCAGAATTTGAATACACTTGCCATACAAAAAATATTTGTATTTAAATTCTGCGTTAGATAGAGAAAAAAGGTGGTTAATTTGAAAAGAAAAACTGGTTTGAAAGTAGTCATTTTTGGAACCAAATTTTGGATACCCTAAATAAAATAAGAAAAAACTATTTAATGTCAAAATATCGTTAGACTTCTTGTATTAAAGTTCACACTATGTAGCTCGGACAAAACAGATCTAAGACCGTTTTTTAATCATTTTTTCCAGTCGTGCAAAATGATTTTTTATTGCTTTAATTTATTGCTCGTAAACTACTAAAGCAATGTAAATAAAATTTTGCGTAATAACAACGAATACAAAAAAAATGCAAAAGAATACCGGGTGTACTATTAAAAAAAATTTCGTCACACTTTTTTGAACCACTATGTATATGCGTAAATATTTTCCCGGAATACACTCATATGTACAGTACGCTCGAACTGAATTCCTAACTTAATTGGTATAGGAGCTATGATGCCTGACGCACTATTGCATGACCCTGTATAGTGTGGAAAAAGTATGGACTACCCCTAATAATTTGGTAGTTTTCAGGTTTTATAGAAAACGGTCGAACACGTCAATTTAGTTTTTCAGTTTCCCTCATTCTGATAGAACCAATGACTATTAACCAAGAATAGACCTATTTGTTCACAATTGTATATGTCCCAACGTAACTGCAAACTGCCAGAAGATGGCTGCCCCCATAGTTGACAACATCTCATTCTGACGATTGTTTTAATTATTATTGCAGTGTTTTTTCGAACGTTTAGATAAGTGCAGCGTTATTATTTGTTGTTTTTTGTATAACTCAAGTTTTACAGCGCATAATATTATTTAAATAGTGTCAGGTAAGGGCGGACTTATTTGGTCCTTACATTGTGAAAAACTAGTGTAGGTACTATATAGACAACAAATTTTGACACCATCTGTGCTTATACAATTCTGTCATATCTAATTCAATACCCAATGGTTCCAACAGGATGGGGCTACCTTGCCACACCACAAGAGCATTCTTAGAACTGCTTCAAGAAAATTTTGGAAACCGCATAATTTCCCGTAACACGGACTTTTCTTGCTCTTCTCATTCACCTGATCTAGCAACTCTTGATGTTTACTTGGGGTATGCTGAAACAAGCCGTTTTTACGGAAAACCCGCCGCCAACTATTAATGAACTCCGTGAAAAAATTTTGACCTTTTTCAGAAGAATGCAGCAGTCCATTTTTACAAACATGCTTGGCAATCTTGTTAAGCGTTATGAGTACTGCCTGCCCCACAATGGCGATCACATTTTACACGTTTTTTATCGCAGAAAAACTTAAAATTCACGTAGAGTTTTTGTTATTTAATTTTTCATATTTAATAAAGCTTCAGTTTCCAGTGTCCTTGCATACAGTACTTAACTTTACCACTTGGTAATACTGCGTTAATTTTGCTGGTGTTTGGTTTGTCTAGGCTTACTATGACCAAAACTGCTATTGCAACGATACTGAGATACTGAATTCCTTTTTCCATTATCGATTTAAAAACAAGCTCAGGCCAAGAAATTAAATGTAAGGGCAGGCTTAGGACTGTCTTAGTGTGATTGATAGTTGGCTTGTTTTCTGACAAAACAACAAACAGATCTTTTACTGGGAGTAAATTTAAGACAATATTCACAACGGAACGGCCGCCACTGTGAAACGGCGGGACAGAATCGCATAAAAATCTAGGAACGTACTGAATGAAACATGAACTTTTAAATGATCTATCACGTGCCATATATTGTCATAGTTTTGACAGATGTCAATAGAAAACAAATGAATTCTGTCAGAATGTGGAAAACTGAAAAACTAAATTGACGTTTCCGTAAAACCTAAAAACTACCAAATTATTATGGGTAGTCGATACTTGTTCTCCACACTGTGTGTAAATTTTGGAAGCTATCACAAAAATTAACAACGTAACAAACTACGTTAACATAACACCACAAGTTCAATTACCTCCCAAACTGCATTATAAATAAAGATTAAACAAAAATATCTGGTGTGGAATACCACACGACCTTCCAACCTACAAAATGGAAATAATTTTAATACCATTTTTCTTAATATAATTATGCAACCTCTTTTATATTAAGTTTATTATGAAAATAGGCAACATTGTAAAAACAAAAACAATAATCTATGTCAAACACACGTTTAAAATTTCATGTCAGACAGAGGTTAATAGACATCTAGATGTTAACTTACAAAATATAAAATAATAATAATAATAAAATAATTTTAAAAATAATTTATTTAGAATAACTATGCAACCTCTTCTTTATACGTTCATAACGAAAACAGGCAACATTGTAGAAACAAAAACAATAATCAATGTTAGAATGACGTTAAAACTTCATGTCAGATAGAGATTAATACACATAAATACATGTTAAAGTAAAAAAAAATTCCAAAGCCGCCCTCTTCTATAAAGATATCAATATTACAGCTTAACCATTTTCATTCATTTTTAAGTTATGTAAAATTAAATTTTTTTTTAAATATGCCTACACTTTTTCTTATAAAATTAATCGTTATTCAGATATTTAAAATATCTGGTGTGGAGTACCACACCACCTTCCAACCTACAAAATGGGAATTACAAATGAAATAATCTTACTAACATTTTTTTTTGGAACAATTATGCAACCTCTTTTATAATAAGTTAATTATGAAAATATGCAACATTGTAAAAACAGAAACAATAATCTATGTCAAACTGACGTTTAAAACTTCATGTCTGACAGAGATTAATTATACATCTATATGCTAACTTAAAAAATGAAACAATTTGAATTATAATTTTTTTAGGGTAAATGCAACCTCTCTTTTATAGGTGTCTTTATAATCTACTTTCATTTTCATTGTAAAATTTAGAGGGCGCTACTTGCGGTACTTCGCACACATTTAAAACGAGAAACCTTTTTTGAACCACACTATTTTACTTTTAAATACAATTTCTGATTCTCCAACGTCTTCACCTAAAAAAGCTACACCTGGTAAGAGTTGATTTGAGCAGCCGTTTTTGAGATATCTGGATTTAAAGAATTAATTTCTTGCATGGCCAGGTCTAAATTATTGTAATGATTGGACACAATTTGAAGAGAAGGCGTTATAATAAATTAACTGTTACAAAAAACTGACTGGTGTCAAATCGAATCTAACACAATTCAAGCTACATTTTGAACAGGATGAATTCGGCCTATCTTTTGGTAGATGAAGTTCGTGAAATTCCTGAAAGACCTCTGATTGTGAGCGGTGTTTTTGGTACATTTCTGCTCGGCAGTTGCAATGCGTCTTCGTGAAAAGGGTAGGTTTGCGCCTGTTTCTATTAATTGTGGTCATGCACGTACGGTGAGAACTTCAGAGGTTGACAAAGATATTCTAAATCGGATTGAAGAAAATCCAAAACTCAGCAGCAGACGATTGGGCATAGAGCTAGCGGAAAGCAAAGATACTGTTAATACGGTGACCAGCGAACAACTACTGCACCTATTTCATGTTCAATGGGTACAGCTAGCTTTCTGGCGATTTATCCAAGAACACAGAAATCAAGATAAGAATTTTACACCAAGAATTTTATTCGCAGATAAATCCTGTTTCACGCGGAGTGGCACAACTAATTTGCACAATAAACATGTCTATGCTGAATAAAATCCTTATGCGACTAAAGAAACCCATTATCAGCATGAGATCAATGTGTGGTCAGGAATCATAGACTCTTTCATAACTGGTCCTGTTATTTTACCACTTCGACTAAATGGCGAAGACTATTTGGAACATCTGAAAAACGAACTACCAGATTTATGAGATCCCCTGCCCTTGAAACTTCGTAGAGGAATGATGGTTTATGCATAACCGTATTCCTCCACGTATTACGTTAAATGTACGTAATTATTTGAACGAACAGTATCTAAATGGCTGTATAGGTAGAGGCAACGATGTACCTGCAAATTGGCCAGCTCGATCCCCTGCCATGACCCCGATGGATTATTTTTATGGGGAACTTTGAAAACGCTTTGAGAAATGATCACGAAATGCTCCACCGAGTTCAATTTAATTTTTTACGACGTATTAATCTTTGTACACACAAAAATAGAGGTCATTATGAACATCTGTTAAAAGCATTTTTTTCAATTAACTTTTTGTTGCTGATAAATCTCTTATTGACTATTTCTACTAGAGAATAAAATTAACAGCACATATTCTTGTTTTTTTTTATTTTTTTTATTATTCTGGTGGCAACGCAATGAAACTGTAACTTTTTGTAAGAAATCAAAAATTTCCATCCACATATCCCAAAAAACGGTGCTCAAAAACTCAGCTCATACCAGGTATACCTTTACTTGGTAAAAAACGTTGGAAAATGAGAACTTCTATTAAAAAATTAGCGATAGCTAATTTATTTAATAACGCCGTCACTTCAGATAGTGTTCAATTATTACAATAATTTAGACCTGGCCATACATAAAATGAATTTTTTAAATTCAGATATCTCAAACACGGCTGCTCTTACCAGGTATAACTTGTTAGGTAAATGATGTTGGACAATAAGAAATGTTATTTAAAAGTAAAATACAGTGTTCCTGTTGGGTGAGATCGTCATATTTTAGCCTCAGGAATTTCTGGTAGCATTTTTCCTCAGCTTTTAGAGTTATACCTGTATATATATATATATATATATATATATATATATATATATATATATATATATATATATATATACATATATATATATATATATATATATATATATATATCTATATACAGGGTGACAGAAAAAATGAAATGCATAGTGCCACGCGATAGAGGACACTAAAATAAGAAACAAAGTTCCTATGAACTTAGGTCCGCAACGCCTTCGTTTGAGTGGTAAGGAAATTCTTTGAAAGGAGGTTTGAAAATAGGTGGATTTGTCGTGGGGGGCTTGTGATATGATTACTGCTCTTTAGTAATAAAAGAACTAAGGTCATATTTGAATTCTGCGTGATAAAAAGCCCCTGTATACAAAATTTCGTCCGCTTATTATCATTGTAAGAAGATATTAAGAAAAAAACAAAAAAATAATTAAACTTCAACACCCTATATCTTTTAAACGAAGGCGTTGCGGACCTAAGTTCATAGGAACTTTTTATCTTATTTCAGTGTCCTCTATCGTGTGGCACTATGCATGGCACTTTTTTCTATGCCACCCTGTACATATACATATATATATATATATACATATATATATATATATATATATATATATATATATATATATATATATATATATATATATATATCATCCTTCGGGCGGTCAAGTACATTTGGCGGCCATATATGGCTGTTAAATAAATTTTGTGTTCAAACAGTTCGTAAGCATCAGAAGTACCATAAAAGCAATAAAAAGTAAGCCCTTCAATGTAGGTTTTATGAATTTTCGTCATTATTGATTCAGAAATAATCCGTCGACAGAAAACTGGCACTGTAAAAATTGTGTATATTAAATATACGGTTATTCCCATGTCATTGATAATATGACGGCCGAAACTTTGGCAACAAAGCACTGAGTAAATCACCGCCCTACATGATATATCTGTTTATAGTTGTAAGTTTCATTTTTAAAACATTATAGATATGCGTTGTTATAATGGACTCTTAGATTATTTAAATTAAACAGTAATACATTATAAATCCTTTTATTTTAATGGAGTATTAAACATGTAACATGTCAAATATTATTTTTCAAATTAATACGAGGCCGCGATAATAGTCCCGCGGAACATGTTTGGGTTAACTATGGTCTCTGGGTTTTAAAGACGGAGTGAGCAGCCCCTGTGTTGTCTTATTAAACAATCGCTCAAAATAGTACTATACGAAATCTATAGAAAAACAATACTGATAGTATTAACAAGTCTAAAATACTGCCGAATCACACAAAATTGTGATATTTAGTTTCATCACATTGAAACCACCATATAAAATTGTTAAATTCTGATTTTACTTCTTTCAAACATGTGACATTGGTTCTTTCAAAAAAAATTTCTGATAACGTCTATCGTGAAAATTATTTTCAGCTTGTGTTACTTGTAAGCTATAACTTAACAATCGAAGTCTTTGTCAAAGTTCTATCCCCATTTGATAAGAAATATAGATGTTACAGTTGTAGCGTCCCCCAGGTACCCTATCTTGAAAAGTGTAATTTAAACTTATTTGCAATAATGAAAATTCAACAACAAAACAATTGCTAGGGGATTTATCTTGACTTTACTGACAATAATATTACTATTAATCAAATTAATTGCTTGGCTTACTTTGACTTTCCTGGCAATAATTAAAATATTAGAATTTATCTACAAGTCTGATATTTAATTATTCCCAAACCTCAAATCTGATCAAACGAATTGGCTGTCTAGTGGTAGGTACGTTGTGCTATTTGACTGAGATAGGCTGGACGAGGTTAAGTGTTGCATCATGTGGTGCAGGTAAACAATGAAACTACTCAAATTAAAATTAACGAGCTTTGCGCAATGGTGGTTCAGCCCATTAATATACTATTGTGGAAAAGAACCACCAATAAAACCAACTTTATTCATAAATAAGTAATTGCACAAGTATATTAATAAATCAAATAACACAAAAAAGCAATGAAAGGGTTAAATATATGACAAAACATCATTAAATCAGGTTAAAGTGCGTAAAAAATTATAACATTAAGAGAAACACGAATAAACACAATAAAAAAAAACATGTAGCCACGCCCACAACTGTCATAAACAATCAGAATAAAAATCGTAATACCAAATATGCGGCCCTTTAAAACCAATCATGCCGGTCCTTAAGTAAATAAGCACATACAACAATAAGGCAAATTACGGTACATATAAAATTGCACAGGTGATAATAAGGTAAAGGCAAGGACAAAAGAAAATAGACAAGGAATTTACACGTACAAAATTGTTTAATGACTACTAAAGCACAAAAAGATACGTAAAATTACAATAAATTAATATAAAGAGAAATTAGTTCGCAGGCAAACAATTCTATTTAACAAACTAACACAAAAAACTCATTAAATAAAGCCTTACAAAGGTAAGTTGTGAATAAATCATAACATCGTGACCGATGTACAAGTTTGAGTGCGCTAGAAAAATACAGTGCCCCTTTCTCAGGTTACACATTCATCTATACAGCAATAAAAATAAAATTCGAGGTATTTAATGGTCATCTGGACCCGGGAGTATGTAACCACTTGGCAATTGCCCATTACAATTAGTAACCAAGGATTATCCTGTACACGTTCGCCACGCCCACCTGTACACAAATATAAATATAAACAACAATGCGAATTCACTCAAATACAAGAGGGATGGAGCTCTGTACTGTCTTTTATTTTAGCAAATTTCAGCTGAATGGGCCCGCGTGCAAATGAGATACCTTTTCAAGGCACTGTTTGATTTTTAATACGTTACATAGGTTTGTAAAATGATTTTCTGCGAGCTTTTATTTATATAAAAATACCTACTTACACTTAAATATATTCCCTTCAGTTAAATATTTTACACCAACACGGCGAGCTAAGACACGCGGTTTAAAACTCGGCGCCACGACGATTAATTACCGATTAATTTTTGGAAAAATTTACATTAAAACATACACAAAAATAAACGAATTAGCGTTTTAGTTTTGCTAAAAGATACACGACAAACTATTTATAGACCGAACGGTTTACAACGGAAGTTTCTAATTAAAGCAATAAAAGCAGTTCGGCTCGATCAAAATTTTAACAGCAACTCCCTTCCCCTCTAGTTTCCAACTAACCATGTCTACTCCCGAAAATCAACCCCCGTCTTTCTAAAGTAATAAAAAAACAAGAAACATTAATTTACGTTGGAACAGTTTCATATTAATTATTGCACGACATCTTAATTTTAAAAATATGTTTCAAGTTTCAACGTACCAAACAAGGATCCCTTTGGATGTTCAGCATTAAATCTATGACATTTTTACATCAAGAACGTACGTATAGAAATTGTTAACAATTCGTTACGCCAGTTTTGGCAGAACACCTGTTTTTCTACCCTAATATATGTTTCCTTTTTCTGTTCAACCTTTACTCAAATATAAGTTACAAACATTCCCACATTTCTTACATAAAAATACATAAAATAAAATATTCCGAAAACTTTAGCAAATTACGACGTATTACAAAGATATCAAAAATCCACAAATTATCTTTGGTATCGCGGTAACAATGGCGATTTGACAAACGTTTACTACAATAATAAAATTTCCGTGGTCCGCTACCTCCACAGTAGATGCCAAATTCGAGATATGACAGCGTAACTTTTGATTTGTAGTTCGTGGATTTACATTTTATAGCGTTCAACTAAAATCAATGAAGAACCTGTGTATAAAATCGGTCCAGTCATTACTGAGATCAGTGAGGACGTACAGCCTAACACATAGTCGGAAAACATGGTAATAAGCTCCCTTAGTTTGTGTTTTCACCAATTAATAACTTAAAAATATACAGATTATTAGATACTTTCAATTTAATTATTGTATTGTAAGAAATCTTAATGGTCAGTTTTATAACTTGACCGTAATAACTAACAAAGTGCTATAAAACGTAGCGAATTTCTGCTTAAGGAACACTATCCGTGAGGATCTTCATAATCCATGGGCATTAACAGAGTTCAGCCCGAACAGCCCCTAATGTGATGAACGACTAATGTCATAATGTTCCAGCTTTCGACGAAGTCTCTCACGATTTACTGTAGAATTTCCTTTCAGAAATTCTGAAGTACATGTGAATTTGGGAAAAGACGGAGCGTGAAGAAAGTTGTATGTAGTTAGAGGTAAAGTACGTACTAACCCTTTTTATAGAATGTAATCGCAGACAAGAACATTGATTTTAACCCCAATTTGTTAGACATAAACTGTGTCGAGGTCAATTAGCAAAGCATAAATGTTTGATTCGTTTTTAAATAATCACGGACGGATGGATTGATTATCGGATCAGACTGACACGAAAAAATTATAAAGATATGCTACGCATAACCTAATAATGGTAAAGGAATTTTGATGTATTGGTTTGTGTTTGTTTTGTTCTCACTTCTTTTAATATGGGTTGAATAAATAAATAAGTGGTATTTTGCAGTATTTTGTTTTATTAATCTGTCCAGTTTTTACAGCGTTTGGTATTGCAAACAGTACAATAGTTAAGTCAGTACTACAAAATTTAAAGTTTCACCCATTTTTTATGCTTGAATCGTTGCAACAAATTGTCGATTAGCGCAGGTGATAGGTTGGACTGACGATGAGATGGATCGGCGATGAAACGGCCGCACTGAATCAGTAGTGATAAGACGTTGACCTGTCAGGACCACAATGTAAATTTATATAAATTTATGGTAAAATTTAGCCTAAATTTTAAAAACGCCCATGGGCACAAAATTTAGCTCTTTGCATTGAGTCTATCCATTTTGCCGCGAATTAAATAAAAATGGTGTATAAATATTGACTGTGGCCACCGTGTGGCGTAAAATTTAGCACTTGGTCATCAAGTGACTCCATTTTGCAGACAACTCAACCAAATTGGTGTATAAATATTTCCACAGATAAGAAAGTTATGTTTTTTTTTATTTTCTTTTTTTTCTACGAAAAACGAAATCTTTAAAGAAAAAGAGTGTTCAATAAAAGTTTCTTATTTCGTTCTACTCTACAACTTATTCTACTAAAGTTTTGTCGTGTCTCATATTGTTACCAAGATACTAACGATATTGCTTAGTGACCTTTTTTTCAATATCTTCGATGTTTATCTGGGAATCTGGCTGGTAAACAATCCCAAACTTTCATTTGTGTGCGAATTTATTGTGAAAATTCAGCCTTGCACTTCAATTCCATCAAAAGTTGTAGCAGTAACAAGAAAATCATGGAGGGATGACCGAGCAAGTAAGAAATTTAGTGACGAAAATAATAAGTTTCCGCTAAAGCGTACCGCTTAATAGGTAAACTCGTTCATACAATATTAAAAAATCGTCACATTGTACTGATAAAATCGGGCATTATTACTTTTGACCTTGACACCGGCTTGGATATGTATTCAATAATACTACAATTATGTACAAAATTAGAAATAAATCAGTTAAAGGATCTCGAAAATTTCTGTATTCATAAGTTATGTATCAAATGGTTGCCATCGCAATCCAAAAATTATGAAAACCTAATATCATTGCTATTTAATAATCAATCAGTAATGAACAATAGACGTGATTCGATTGGGCAACGGTGTGGCCGTCACAACCACGCGTAGTGCAATGTACGGTCGTCTTATACAGTTATACCTTAGAACTGTACGTAAAATATACATTTCTGGCCGTCATATTGCGGTTTTACGGACGTCGTCATATTGATAGGAATATGGATTTTTCATAAAAAAATGAGGTAGTATTTTTCATCCAGTCAGGTCCAAAATTCATTATGTTGCACTATATGTGGTGTATATTCACCTATATACAGGGTGTTTGCTAAGTACGGTACATAACTTCAGGAGCGTATTCTGCCACTAAAATAAAGGCAACTTTGCTTATAAACTATGTATCAAAAATGCTTCGTTACGGGAGTACAGGGTGTGAAAGTTTCATTGAAAAATTACAATTTTTTTAATATTTCCATAACCACTTGAGACATTTCAATAAAATTTTGTAGTGGTTGAGAGATAGCAACGGTGCGTATTTTACGCTAAAACCGGCGGATTTACTATAATCAGTGGTACGCAGTCAGGATAATCGTTGCACAATTTGAAAGACAAAAAATGCGGTACACCACTGTTTCTAATCTTTCTCAATTTTTTTTTGGATTGTTGGACGAAAAAATGGCTCTCGTATTTTTTTCCTAAGACTAGTCTTTTCGAGTAAAAAAATTAAAAAAACATTGTAGTGCTCCGTCTTAACAATGTACAACAAAAAAGTTATCTTAAATTGTAATGTATCGTAATTAAATGTTCACGAATGAATACAACGCCATTTTTATTTTTTTTATTATTTAATTACAAATAGCAATCATAAAAATAATCACCACTGACACAGAATTAAAGTAAATGTTGAAAATGGCCACCTTCTGATAAAACGCACGATTCCAATCGTCTCATCAAAGACTGTCTCACTCGTTCAAAAACTCCTGGAGTATTTCTTATGGCATTACAACTTTAAATTATTCGATTTCTTAAATCATTTTCATCTAATACAGGTGTTTTATACACGAGTGACTTGAGTGACCCCATAAATAAAAGTCCAAAGGATTCAGATCGGGACTGTGAGGTGGCCAAGCGTGAGGACCTCCGCGACCAATCCAGCGATTAGGAAAAGTGTTGTCGAAGTATTGACGTGCAACAAGGCTGAAATGAGCACGGGCACCGTCGTGCATAAACCATAAATTAGCTCTCACCTGAAGAGGCACCTCTTCTAATAGAACGTTTAGTTCGTCGGCTAAAAACTGACTATACGAATTACCATTTAGTCGGGTGGGTAAAAAGTGTGGTCCAATAAGATGGTCACCAATAATGCCTATCCATACATTTAGTGAAAATGTTTGCTGAAAGCGACCTTCTCTTAAGGCATGGGGATTTTCGTCCGCCCAAATATGTTCATTATGAAAGTTAATAATAGCTTCTCGCGAAAAAGTTGCCTCATCAGTAAACAAAACTGTACTCAAAAAAATGTTATTATGAGCCATTGTATGGAGTATCCACCTACTAAAACTTAGCCTTGATTGAAAATCGCATGGCAGCAGAGCTTGTACTCGTTGTATATGGTAAGGAAATAGTAGAGAAATTTTCAAAACAGCCTTTGGACTTACTTGAAGCTGTTGTGCTATCTTTCTGGTACTAGTAGAAGGATTTTCTTCTATTTCTCGTAGTATAGCATCTTATAGTACGGGCGTTGTTACTGTTCGAGGTCTACCAGGAACTTCCGACTTATGCTTAAAACTGCCGGTTTCACTCAATCTGGCGTGTAGCTTTCTAAATGTTTTAGCACATGACGTTACTCTATTCGGTAACGTTCATGATAAATTCGCCGAGCTTCTACTGAATTTCCATTTGCTAGACCATAAATGAAATGTATCTGAGCCAATTCAACGTTAGTAAAGTTATTCATTTTATGTTTTGAATGCTTTACACAAAGATAAATACGGTGACACGTAAAGTGTCAACAATTTCACTACCAAACAGGAACTGGATAATAAAATACATATTCATACCTTCATACGAATATTCCTTTTTTTTAAGGCTGAAGCCGCAGTATTAGACAAAACATTTTAAATAACTTTTTTGTTGTACATTGTTAAGACAGTTTAAAAATAATTAAGAGCAATGAAAAAACTTTAGTTTCTTTATCGGTTTATTATGAGTTTGCCACGAGACTCATTCATGATCACTAGTTATTACATCACGGAGCACTACAATGCTTTTTATTTTTTTACTCGAAAACGACTAGTTTTAGGAAAAAAAGACGAGAGCCATTTTTTCCTCCAAATGGAACAAAATCCAAAAAAATTGGGAAAGATTAGAAGCAGTGGTGTACCGCATTTTTTTCTTTCAAATTGTGCAACGTTTATCCTGCCTGCACGCCACGGAAATCCGCCGGTTTTAGCGTAAAATACGCACCGTTGCTAACTCTCAAACACCAAAATTTTATTGAAATGTGTCAAGTGGTTATGGAAATATTAAAAAAATTGTAATTTTTCAATGAAACTCTCACACCCTGTACTTCCGTAACGAACCATTTTAGAGACATAGTTTATAAGCAAAGTTGCCTTTATTTTAGTGGCAAAATACGCTCCGTACTTAGGAAACACCCTGTATGTATGTATATATATATATATATATATATATATATATATATATATATATATATATATAAACAGAACATAGGATCCTTGGCAGTCGCAAATCAGTCCACCGCGCGCATGACGTCTCCCGGAGAGTAAATTCGAATTTACCGCATTAGCGGGCAGCAGTTATGGCATTTTAATCTACGAATTACTGACTTAAAACATTCCGTTATAACTTTTTCATTGCTTGAATAAACAAAGATAAAATAATGCAAATTTATAGAGATCGTTAAGGATAGAAAAGTTTTTTTGAATACAAAGAAAAAAAAATAGTTTAAAACTCAGATTTATTTTTATTCTATAAGAACCTAATTTAATAATGGAGATTTTTAAATACAAATAATTATTAATTCGAAACCAATGGGGACAGGTTTCTCACTAAACGTGTAAATTTAATAAATAGTAAAATGTTTTTGGAATAACTTGTATAGAGTTGATGACAAGGAGCATTTTTTGTTTTTATTATGCTTGCTTCTACTATTACTGGGTGAAATGAATTACTTTTTTCAATAATACATATTACAGAAACTAAGATGTTAACACTTTTAAATTTCTTTCATAACTTTTTTTGCCAAAATGTAAAGAACATATTCTAGCATTAAATCTTTATTATAATGTTTAGAACGATTGTCTACGGTGCAAGTAGCAACAGCACAACGTATATTTGTGGCAATAACACTCTAATTCTCAACAAAATTCAGTAATAAAATCAGGCACCGTACGTAAAGATGCACTTCGCGCCAGAATTACTCTCCAGCTGACGCGACCCAATACCTTCTCGATACTTCCTAGTATTGTGTAGTGTTGAAGTCATGTTGAGTAATTGCATACATGTGGTATTTACAAAGTACCATGCTCTTGTGATAAAGTCTACATTGGTTAAACTGGAAGAAGCATTAATACTAGGTTACCAGAATACACTTACGTTTACTTCATCTACTAAATCAACATTTGCTCAACATGCCTTAAACACTGCACAATATAAAATTTGAAAACACAAGAATTCTGGTTAACAATAGGAATTGATATCAAGGAAGATTCGAGAAGCTATTGAAATTCTAAAACAGTGTATAACAAGTTGAACAGAGGTAATGGATATGAACTGTCAGATACATGGATGTTTATTTTCGAGAATTGAAACTTTTACAACAGTAATTTAACTTTAATTTTCTAGTTACTTTGTTAATATTCGTCATTTGATGTTACCTTGTCAACATTTCTCATTTTCATATTACGCCTGACGAAGAACAGAGCATGTGTCTAAAAGCTTGCAATTTAATAAATATATACACCATTTTCATGTTTTTCATGTGTCAAATGGTGAACGTCTCAACTCATATCAAACGCCTGTATAGGGAGGCTGTTTAGAAAAAAATGAACATGTTTCGAGAAATTGAAAATATAAACCAACTTGGTCACCGAACCTTCTTAAAACGATATAGGCTTAACAATTTAATACCAAATTTCATCAAACATTATTACGAAACTACTGGAGCAAAGAGAATTTTTAGTAAAGCGAATTTATCTCATCTAAGAGAAATCGTCCCAGCTACACGAAGAGATCTGCACAAACTTGATAAAGAAATTTACCATTTGCATTTTCTATTAGAACAGCTGCCAAATGATGACTGGAGATTTCTTGACCTTTTGTAAAGAAGATAAGGAACACATGAGAATCAATCTAAAACTAGGCAGATAAGTAAATTTGATTCTCTTAATAGTAAGCAACACAACACTACTCGTATATCTTACAGAGACCTTACAAGCCGTACATCTGACAATCTTGTAATTAATCTTAGTTCTTGTAACTTATGTGCTACTGCTCACTCTGCTTTGTCTAAAGCCGAAATCAAATGTAAAACTACAAGAATACTACATATAACACAACCTCAAAAAAAATTTATCCTATGCTGATTATGAAGCCTTAAGAGAATCCTGTAATGACAAAGACATCATAAATTTTCCTGAAAGGTAAAGGAAGAGCTAACGTTATAATGGATAAAACTGACTACATAAACAACGCTAATAGTTTACTAAATGGTTCTGCTTACACTAAACTGTCATACAATCCTAATAGCAAATTCTAATTATTAACTACGATACTATTAAAGGAATCAAACTTGCGAGCTGAAATAATTAACTAACACCACAAGATCCTACAATACCAAGATTTTATGGATTGCCAAAAATACATAAACCAAATTCTCGCCACTTCGACCAATTGTGAGCTCCATAAATTCAACCGTCTATGCATTACGTCTAAATACTCTACTTCGACCTTGGTTTCGAGCAGTTCCTTTATAAAGAATTCAGATCATTTTATTGAATTTATTGGCAAGTTAACATTAACCCCAGATGTTTTGTTAATCAGTTTTAACTTGTTCACAAAGGTACCAATAATGACACCTTTCAACTATTAGAACATTTCAACCACAACGAGATCACATTATTTAAATATTGTCTAACTACATCATTCTTTTTATTTAATGGCAAATATTATCAACAGCTAGACGCAGTAGCTGTGGGATCTCCTATTTCTCCATCGATGCAAATTATTTTATGGAATATTTCGAAGAATAAGGTCTAAATAATGCACCTAAGAAACCAAAACTTTGGCTTAGATATGTTGATATTTTTGTTATCTGGCCTTTTGGGGAAGAAGAATTAATGGTATTCTTAAACCACTTAACAATCAACATACAAACACTAAATTTTAAATAGAAAAAGATGGTTGTCTTCCCTTCAGTGAGGTCCTAATTGAAAGAAAACCAGAAGGAAGCCTAACACATTCTGTATATCGTAAACCAACTCATACAAGTCATTACATTAATGCTTTCTCACACCATCACAGAAGTTTAGTACCTATGATACCAACTTTCTACAACTGTGCCAAAAGGATTTGTCATCCAGATAAGCTACAACAAAAAATATACCATTTTGAAAAGATCTTCCTAAATAATGGCTTTAATCAACAACAAATTAAAAAGTTATCTCAACCAAGATAAACGACACCTACGGATGATAAATCTACAACTTCAAATAAGTTTGCTATTTTACCTTTTCTTGCAAACACAACGAATAAAGTTGGTAAAATATTACAAAAGCATAATACAACAATTGCTTGCAAAAGTTGAATTAAAATTACAAATTTTGGAATTCTGCTAAAGACCAAATACCATTACATATATGTTGTTTTTACGAAGTGCCATGCTCTTGTGGTAATGTCTACATTGGTGAAACGGAAAGTATCATTAACACCAGGTTAACAGAACACAAAAGGCACTTACGTTTACTTCATCATACTAAATCAGCAATTGCTCAACATGCTTAAACACTGCACAATATAAAATTTTAAAACAAGAATTCTGGCTTATAGTAGGAATTGGTATACAAGGAAGATTCGAGAAGCTATTGAAATTCTGAAACAGCCTAGCAACTTGAAAACAATGATAAAGGATATGAATTTTCCAATACCTGGATGTCCCTTTTCAAGAAATGAAACTTTTAGAACAGTGAATTAATTTTCTAGTTACCTTAATATTTGCCATTTGATGTTACCTTGTCAACATTTCTTACCTTCTTATTACGTCTGACGAAGGACAAAGTATCTTCCTGAGAGCTTGTGATTTAATAAATAAATACACCATTTTCCCGAATAGTGTTTTTAAAAGCATTAGTATAACTTGCAACTTTTATGTAAAAAATATTTTTGTGCATAACAAAACTATTAGCTTTTCAAGGGTCATTTTTCGTAGCGTTATCTTAATACAAAATTTAATTTTTAGTAATAATTTGCTCTTGCGATTTTTTCCTGTGACGCACCGTTTTGTGCAAATAAGCAAGACAACGCTGGAAATTGTGATTTTTTGAATGAGAAATGTGATTTGTCGATGCTTGATTCCAATGTGTTTATTAAGTCTTGGCTGATCCTGTAAGTTGCAAGTAAAAAGTAAAAACGTATTGCTAAAATTGCAAGGAAGCTTAGTCCCATATCTACCTGTCAGAGTATTTTTGTTTATAATCAAAGAATTACTGTATTACTTATGTGACATTTGAAATGATATTTCGGAGATTTTATTTTAAAGATAAATCATTATTCGGAACTGTGTGTCATATCACAAATTGATACTTTATCTAACAGACGGTGATTAAGTTGTTTGAAGATTAAAGTGCCGAATACTTAACTATTGGTAGGTAAAAAGACCAGCCATTAAAGTTCAATTAAACCTATAGTAGAGTACAGGAACAATGTACGGAATATTCTCTAGATATTTATTAAACTTTTGAGCATATAGGTAGTGGCCAAAAACAAAATCAAGGCCAGAAAACTTGCCATAAGAGACGATCTAACAGCTCAAACCGTTCTGATGAAGTTGGCTGCATCAAAAGTAGGAAAATAACACAAAGAATGGAACAATATTTATAAAATCTACTGCTTATGTATTACCAAGTACTAGTTATTTGTATACCAAGACACCAAAGTTGCACTTTTTATGACGAATATGGAATTTATTTTCCAAGGCTTTTGGCCGAGTCATAAAATACAACTGTAGTGCTGAGGTGTACATTAATTTTTTTCTGAAAGCGAGAAAATAAAAATTTGACTTAAAATAAATAACAGTAGGTAACCAATTTTACGTCGTAGCTTAATATTGCTTGCCTACCGGCCTATATAAAGTATTAATAAATATATGCCTAGCTTAGATGCAGGAACGAGTCATTCTTGACAGCACCATTTGTAGTGCGCTCCGAAACTAATGGGCAATGCGCGAATATTTGAATGCATGTCCCTTTCCCACTTATTCAATTTTCTGTTATTTTACCGTGCCCAATCCCTCCTGAGAGATAATAAAATTAAAAGGCAAAGCAGTTTTAATAAGACTTTATAAATTACATTAAATAAGCACATCAATAGTCTGAAGTGGCGTTGTCCTCCAGGATGGCGGCTTCTTTCAGAGCCGCAGACTTCGTCACATACATGCATGCACACACACGGACACACCGACGCACATACACGCACACCCACACACACCGACGCACACACCGACCCACACACCCACCCACACACACCATACACGCACGCACGCACACACCGACGCACACACACCGACACACACCGGCACACACACTGACGCACACACGCACAAACCGACACACACACACATGCACGCACGCACGCACACACATGCACGCAAACACGCGCGCACGCACGCACCAGCCCAGCCACACACACGCGCACACGCACCCACCCACACACACGCACGCACGCAGGAACGCACACATACATATACACGCATGCACGCACACACCCACACACACCGACACACACACACACACACCGACACACACATTCACGCACGCACGCACCCACCTACCGACCCATACACACACCACCCACCACGCACACCACACACACACACACCCACGACAACACACACACACACCACACACACACACACACCACACACACCACACACACACACCACACACAATTGAAATGAATTACACACACATACACGACACACGTATTTACGATACATTGATCTTCAATCTGGGATCCCACAACGCTCTACTCTTGATAGATGATTTTAAAATAATGATTTTGTTTCAATTTGCTCAGTCACAAACAAGTTTCTAAATCGAGCTGAATGTTGGCATAGTGATGGTTTAATGATAATACAGCAATAATATTCGAACTTTATGTGTAAGATGCTTCAAGCATAGGGCGTTTTGTTTATTCACAACAACTTAATGTGAGTACCGAATTCAAGAGTTTATCTAGAATAGATGATCGCTACGGTGTTAAATCTACATGTATTTTATTGACAAACATTTATAATAAACAGACAAAAGATTATTCATCCAAGTTTTCATCTGAGGAGCAGTCCTTCTTTGTAGTTCTAAATTGGAAACTATGACTTTTTGAATTTCGGATAACAAGGGGTACGTTTTATTGGAAATATGGTGCCTAAATAGATCATGAATAAGTTGTATTTCAGTGGAGCTCCATCTTGTTTTTTTTTTCCGTAAGGTGATGCTGAAATAAATAAAATTATTTAAAATTAAAGAACATACGTTCGAACAGCATAGTTGTTCGGGCGAGTACGTTTCAGAATTATTTTAGCCTGAGTAGATATCGAACATACTATCTAGGTTAACTATAGTCGAACTTAAACATGAGCTGGCATACTTATATGACTACAATAATTTATATTTTCGGTGACATTGTGAAACTCTGGACAAATGTTTACCTAATTTGTTATCAATTTTGTTGGATGGTAGAATTGCAATAATTATTTGTGTACAAAAAATGAACTTTTTGACTTAATAGTAGGCTTTCCGTGAGATGTCAATTTATAATGGATACCAAGTGTTCACTTAGGTTAATTAAGTACTGTAACGTCTTAAGTTTAAATATACCTTGGAGTTAAAAAAAAAGGAACAATTTTGTTTAAGTAATAATAACTTGAATAATCAAACAAATTATTAACTTACTACTTTGTTTCTTTTTTGAAAAATTTCCTGCGTCGACAAGCTTTTCTACAGTTGCGACTTCTTCTTGATCTATTTCCCACTCGCTTCCGCTTCCTTCTTCACTTCCACTACCTTGTACTGCCTCTAATAATTTAGACATCCCTAATATATCTCGCGTAGAACAGTTTGCCTATATTTCTTTCGGTGAATTTTTTCATCATGACCCATGAAATTAGCCAAAGCTCGTCTTGCTCTTCTAAATTCAATGTAATGCATTTTGTAGCAATATGCTTACGCAATTTAGTACCACGAAGTCGTTCTGGATTTACTGCGCCACAATCCTCGGAAAACTTTCTCATCAAATACTTAAAATTTTTGTTAGTGGCATTTGGAATCCCAAATAAGTAAGGATTTTTATGTGTTAGTCCTGTCTTCGAACGTAAATATAACAGGTTGATACATTATAATAAAGTTTTATCCAACAGTACAGGGACCGTTCGATTCAATTTCCCTCTAATTTCGAACCGTACGTATTTCTCGGCAATTTTTTCGCTTTCAGCCGAGAGTGAAGTGAAAATATCTTTTTCCGTTTCCTCATTAATTTGCTGGTAGTTTTTAAATCTTCAATAAGTATTCGTTCAACCTCTCCCGGCCTTCTCCTATTAAAAACTAAAACAGATATTAAAGTATGTTCAGCCAGCTTTATCCACAATGCAGTAGAATAAGTTTGTTTTAGATGCTTATATGTACATTGTACAGTGTATATACGTATGTAATTTTTTTATATCATCACTGGCTGGAAGAACAACTGTCTTTCTTCTTTTAATCTGTAACTGAGATTCAGCTACTGTTTTGTTGGTATCTATATTTATTTCTGGTGTAAACAGCTTCAGAAAATCTTGTGCATTTTTTTCTTCTCCTCGTGATGTTTTTTTATGCACTGCGCCATAAAGATGTTTCCAATATATTTTATAAGTGTACCAAGACTAGAGGCTACTGTTGGTGCTTCGTAACAATTGGTGGCTGTATTATATCGAGCTTCAATATCAATAGCTTTGATGGTGTCATCGCAAAATGCTGGATCATACACTGAAGAAAGGTCAGTCACGCTTATATTTATTTCTTTCAATTTACGTACAAATCTTCCTGCTAGTCTTAATTGCCGTATCATATCGTAATGGCGCGGATTTCTATATTTTTGTGCCATTTTATTTGCATAAATTATAATCAGCTTATCGTACCGAATTAGTCTCACTATATCATCTTCCCGTAGTGGCGGAAAAATTTGGTTCCGCACACATTCCGTCGCGGAAGGATGAAGCCTCGATGTAACTCTTTTACTTGATAGTGATGCGACGTATTACGTTCGGCTACTTCTCCCTGTACATTTAGCAAAATGAGTTCTTAAAGTATTTTTAGCAAAGAACCCTTTAGAATTTGCACATTCTCTGAAGTAAGTAGCATCTCTTTGCAGTTTACTTTGAGGGCGCCGGGATACTACAAGTTCTCTATCATTGAAATTTTCGTTGGTGTTAAATAGAAAATTTCCTTTTTTACGTATATTGGCTATGTTTCTTCGTCCTGGATTTAATTTTGGCAAGTTCACAAATTTCCGAACTTTGTCGGTTTCGCTATGCTTCAACTCCAAATGCCGTGCAATTTTTTGTTGTTTTGTCTTCCAGTAAAAGCAAAAGTTAAACTTTTTATCTCCTGATTTGCCCCTTGACTGTGAAACAAACATGGCTGCGTCGTCTCATCCAAGAGTTATTGTAGTATTGAACGATTTTTCTGTAGATGTATTTGGAGTTACTTCCTTCAATACATTTTCTTCGGTACAATGTTCTTCATCATCCCCTTCAGGTTCGAAATTAGGGTCGTCTAGTGAATTATCATCGAAATTTGAAATAGGTGATGACAATCTGGAATCATTTACAGAATCGTTCAAATATTGGTCATTTTCAGTTTGTTTATGTAGTACGAAATGCAAAACTGAATTTTGTAGATCTGAACATGGTACAGTTGGCATATTTGCTGTTTCAGCTTCTTCATGGAATGAATAATTGAACGTGGAGAAGGCTGCTGCTACTATTGATATCGAATAAATCGGATCCATATGTTACATTTTCACTATCTATTGATAGATTTTGTTTTGGAGAAATATATTTCGTAACAGCTATACAATCTCAGGTTTGGTACGTATCTGTTATTGAAAGATTTGATTCAGATACAAAAGCTTCTTCAGTAGTAGGAATCCTTATTGAAGATGTTCTTGGAATAGCCAGTATTGATGGTTGCACTAGGTCATCTTTATTTAAAAAAATAAATTAAACAGCTCATAATATTTGCGTAACGTAAGGGAAAATTTGCATAATTTCCACGATTCTCTATAATTACAAAAGATATGTGTAGGAGTAATACTAAACCTTAATAAAATAAATTTAATTAAAATATTATAAACTATATCACTAGAGTGATAGTTTCGGTTGTTCTGTGTTTTTCTTCAAATAACAATCTAGACCGTGAGACAACTTCATATAATGTAACAGCTACTTTACAACATAATAAATTAGTTATATTTGACTTACCTCCACGTGCTAATAGCTCAGCCTAATACTTTGTTCCAACAGTGCATTTTTCCCCATTATTATTTGTTATATTTTTTAAAGGATAAATTTCTTCAGAATTATCGGATAATCGCACCAAATCAAATATGCTCAATTTTGATTACAACTCTACAAATATAATAAAAACATTGTGAAAAATGTTTTCGAAAACCTGTTTACAAATTTTAGCTACTGTAAACATTACTACATCATTGTGGAATACTTCAGAAATTTTTCTGAAGTTTGGGCGTTTACCTAAAAGATGGCAACAGTAGTTCCCAAAAAAAATGTCACACTGTGTCAAGTCACCCCTACGATTTCAAGTCGATCAACTCTACGGTACTAAAATGTTACTAAAATTTTTTTTAACCCAAACATATTGCCTCAATAAACGAGGTAAAGATACCCCTTACCAACAAAACTTGCTTTTATATTTTTCTGTCATTTGAAATTTAGGAGATACCGATGTAAATCTAACAATTTTCAATAATATTTATACCTCTTTTATTGTGAGTCGCACAAAAAAAATGTTATAACAACTTTTTATGTAAACTGAAAGCCTAAGATAATGGCGTATCTAAAAATTGTGTAAGGTTCAAAGTTTAGAGTTATGTATCCAACAAGAAGTACTTTTATATAATGGAATACTCTGTATATAGTAATATACTTTTAAGTTCTTTATTCATCCTTGGCAAAAATAAATGAGGAAAAGTTATAGGTAAACAAGTGTATAAATAGGTGGTTTTATGTATAGCGCATTTTTGTTTAACAAATTTGGACTCCGACCCCAATATATCGAGACTAATATTTTATTAGGGTCCCACTTGAAAATTAAAGCCAAGTTTCTTATTTCCTTCTTTTCCATATAAAGGATAGTCTAAAATACATATATTTTAAAATCACTTTCAGCCCATTGATTTTAGTGCAAAGCTGTCGATTTTTGAATTATTATAAGAGTTTCTAAATATTAATGGTTCAACTCAGTTAGACACTGTTTAAAAGCAAACGACTTATGAACAGAAAAAATCTTTAAATTGCAATGTGTCCGTTAGTACATTTTAGTATATTTTAAGGTGTATCAAATAAACCCTTTTAACATCATCACGCAAATGTAGTTCACCCTGTATATTAAACTGTTAAGTACCAGTACACTAAAATCAGAAACCGAAACGGTTTTGGAATTTTTAATAATGTTGCATCTTTAGCTAATAATGAATTTATCCTTACTTTATGGACGCTCTATATAAATACAACATGGCACCTCTATTTCAAATTAAGACTCATTGGTAAAAAAACCTGGACACGTAACCGTATAAAAGGATTAATGATTCTAATTATTTAAAAAATCATTTACGGTGTTTTGATGAAAGTATTTGTTATCTATAATGGCGTAACACCTACCTATGTAAAAAAAAAGTACGAATTTGTCGGGACCTGGTGATATTTAGATATTTACCGACGAATTCAATCTCACCGTTGTAGTAGAGTTCTAAAAGCACTTATTCATATAAAAAGTTTTTCTTGAAAAATGTACAAATAATTAAAAAAATAGCTATACTTACTGTTTATAAATATATTCGCTGTTTTATGTTTTTTTTACAACACGTGGTAACTAGTAGATTTTACCGATGCAAATGGAGCGAATGTAACCACCAATGACTATTAACCAGTCATTAGTAACCACAAAAAATGAAACAAAACAGTTATTTTCAACCTAAAAATGTTGGGGTGGGGGTATGTCTTGGAACTCTCCCTTATTCCCATATATTTACTCATATACATATATAAAGTAAAACACTGAATTTTTTGTGATGCTAGAAGGTTTTGTTATTAATAAATGAAAAATACGTAAAGGGTAGAAATGAAGATGAGGAACAGCTCGTGGATGGGAACATGATGACAAACATAAATTATTATTCTATGCTACCTACACATAAAACAAATCATATAATGTATTAATCAAAAATAAGTATTATTGTTACGATTCACCAGCTTAACCTGTATATCTTTATCAGTTATTAGCTCTGCCATGCTTATGTTATTTGAGTAAACGATAATTTAAGGCAGCCTGAGTTTGGTTTTAAGGGCTAAAATAACGTATACCGTTGTCGCCAGTCAAAAAATATATATTTTTTTAAACTTTTCTTGATGCTTAAGTTTTGCCGGCAGTTTTCGTACTTTTTCACTTAAAAAAAAGATTTTGATAAACTTTATTAAAATTGAAACTTTGACGTTATGTAATTACAAACAAGAAACATTAACCTTTCAAATGGTGAAAATTTTTTGGAAATATATTTATTAACAATTGGCTTCGCAATTGGTGGATAAACATAAAAAATAATTTTAACGTATTATCATTTCCAAGACAAAATATTTTTTTTTACTTGTTTGCCATCGTGAATTTTATGGAGACATCCAGAAATACATCCGCAAGATCACTTCCCACAAGGCACATATTTATATTTATTAATACATATATATATATATATATATATATATATATATATATATATATATTATTGTCAGGTATGATTCATAATTTTAATGTTATAATATAATTTATTTTCTTACAATAAAAATGCAAATGTCACTATTCTTTAATCACGTAAAATGTTTGTCTTTTAACATTATAGTATATTTACTTTCGTCTTTCCCCTAATAACAATGTTGTTCTTTGCAAATTTAATTGTATTTAATGCATATGTAGAGTATTTGTGTTCATACAAATATCAAATTTTACGTACCTACAATAAATATGTTTCTGGCAGTAAAAATATTTATACATGTAAAAAAAGTAATAGGTCACACTATATATAGCGCCGTAATTACCAGTGTTCCCATGTGTTCATTGGAACAGGGGCCCACGGCAAAAAAGGGCCCACACGAACCAACATAAAAAATTCAAAAAGCATTATTTATGATGAATATAAACATAAAATACAAATTCTTAAAAATACAGGTCACAATTATTCGTTATCAGCTTTTAGTGTACCTATACAGATGACTTCACTCCTCGCAGATCCCACACACTATATAGATCGTTAAAAAGAGTATAGTATTTCTCAACAGTCGCAAAAAGGAAGCATTCGACACGTTCAATTAGAAGTATATTAGATATATCATATTACACTGATAGTTTTAATTTATCACCAACTGACCAACTTATGATTCTTTGTAAAAGCCGAACTTTATTATTTCAGGAAAGGAAGTATTTTGCAGATAAAAATATTTTGCTTAGTTACGGTTAAAGTTGACGGACTTTCTGCACAATTTTATAAACACAAGTCCGGCGCTTTAAAAAAGAAAATAAGAAACGAAACAAGAACAAAAACAGAAATTGCTGAAAATAAGTAGCTTTTTAGTTACTACCTCAAAGACTACTGTTAATTTATCTTTATCAGCTGCTTCTACATATAAAGATTCATCGTATGATACTATTAACGATGCTTCTAAAGAAATTAAATCTATAAGTTCAAACTTACCTGACTCAAAAAAGTTCAATTACAGAAAAATGTCACCCCCTAATTCAGAAAATGTAAAATTAAAGATCGATATAGGTCATTATCATGGTGCATTATCAAATGCACAAAACCGTTATCTAGTACATGCTGAGCCCTATCGCCCTCAAGGCCCTTTTCCTCGAAATAATTCAGATAGAAGCTTTTCAAATGTTTAATATAAAAAGAAAACAAAAAGCGGCATAATTACAGAACGTTCGTGGTTATGTTATTCTGAAATTTAAAATTGTTGTTATTGTCATCCATGTTGGTTATTTTCAAATTGCGAAGGGTTTTAATGATTGGATTCACTTACATCAAGGTATTACCCGTCACGAAGGATCTAACGAACATGGTCAATGCTGTACCACTTTTGATCAATGTCGCCTAAACAAAATTAACTATCGATTATGCCAGTGAATCATTAATTAAGCAAGAAATTTCAGCGTGGCGACGAATTTTAGAGTGAGTGATTGAGATCGCTTTAACTTTAGCATCTTGTAACATGCCGTTCAGGGGTACAATTGAAAAGGTTAATTCTTTTAGGAGATGAGGTCAAAAACCATATTATAGAGAAAACCAAAAGCGCCCCCTTTTTTCAATAATTATTGACACTATGCCGGACGTCTCCAAAATTGAACAATTTAATACCATTGTTCGTTATGTCACAATTCAATATGAAAATGAAAATCCAATAAAAATTATAATTGAAGAATTGTTTTTAGGATTTATTCCAGTTCAAAATCAAACGGGAGTAGCTCTAAGCAGTAAAATACAGTCTGTTCTAAGTAATAATGGGTTGTCTTTGGAAAAACTTCGTGGTCAAGGATATGATGGTGCCGCAAATATGAGTTGAGTGTATAACGGAGTTCAAGCATTAATAACTAAACAAGTCACAAATGCACCGTATGCAGCATATAGTTTGAACTTACGAGGGAGATCGGGTTACTAAGGTATATTTGGGCGGCACACTGCCTACGTTGCTTCTATCAGGTTAAGACTTACACTTACTTACTCCAAATTTGAAGTGCGAGAGGTCATTTTTTGCTTACCAATAATGAAACACGTACCGAAATTCATAAAAAAATACGGAGAAGGAATTATGAGTCGAAAACAAGTTTATATATGGTGTCAGCAGTTCAAAAGTGGACGCACAAATCTGAACGATAAACCCGAAGGTTTGCGACGAAAACTATCAAGAACAAAAACGGATGAGAATCAATTAAAGGTCGATACAGTGATTCTTGAAGAACGTTGTTTGAAAACACGGAAAATTGCTGACCGACATACCTACAAGCTCTGTTCAAGAAATCGTATCTCAATTAAACTATCGGAAAGTTGCCGCGAGATGGGTACCAAAACTATTGACCGACCAACACAAAATGCAACGAATGGCGGCGGCAATAGAGCTTTTAACGCGTTATCGTCAGGAAAACGAGTTTTCAGAGTCTATAGTTACAGGAGTCGAAACCTGGGTACACCACTATAATCCCCAATCAAAAAAGACTCATTGACCTGGAAGCATGCGAGTTCACCAACACCGAAACAATTTAAAGTTCAGCAGTCTGCAAAAAAGCCAATGGCAGCTGTGTTCTGAGATATGCAAGGCGAAAACTACACCAACCCATTCGACAGAAAAGAAGAGGAAGGTTAACAAAAGGAATCAGGTTGTTGCATGACAATGCAAAACTACACACCTCAGCTCAGACGAAGGCCTTGCGTCAGAAACACAATTGGGAAGTTATTGTCCATCCGCTTCATAGGCCAGACCTGGCTACTTCTGATTCTCATTTGTTCAGGCCATTAAAAACTCATTTGTCGGGCAAAAGGTTTGAAAACGACGACGAACTTCAACATAAAGTAAGGCAGTTTTTTAGAAATTTGGATTGTACCTTTTACGAAGAGGATATACAGAAGCTTGTCCCTCGCTACGATAAATGTCTCAACATTGCCGGTGATTACGTTGAAAAGTAGCTAAAAGTTCGCGCTTTTACTTATTGTATATTTGATTTCTATAAATAAAGTAGTCTGTCTGTAAATCACAAATGTACCTTAGTAACCGGACATCCCTCGTAGTTTTAAACGATTCAGTAAAAGATGTTATAGAAATTCGAAATTTTTACGATATTTTTGAGCGCGTTTATGTATCTTTTGCTCATAGCATAAAACGATGGTCGCTGCTGGAGAATAACATCTCTAAAACTAAAACGAAATTAAAGAGATTAAATCCTATAAGATGGTCTTCGAGACATGATGTGGTAGATGCTCTTGGATGTAGATACTTAGATATAATAAAAATATTAACTAATTTATGATCAACATCATCTGATAAAAATGAAATTAGTGAAGCAAAATCGTTGCAAAATTATTTAGAAACTTTTGAAACTATATTTATAATTAATTAAAAATTATTATTAATAATAATTTTTAATTACATATTTAACTTTGAACTTATTCGTTCATAACAAAAAACTTTTAATAAATTAATATATATAATTGTATTAGAATCCAAGATTTTGGAAATTGTTGATACAGCAACCAAATTGTTACAAAGTAAACAATAGAATATAGGCATTGCTTCAAAAATGTTAAATGATGTGTTACTGAATATGAAAAAGAGATGATTTTTTTCATTTAAGGCAGCAACTATTGATTTGGCAAATCAGTGGCAAATAAAAGCAGAATTTTCGCAAAACGAATTGGCAGTCCACCAAAGCGTTTTTTTAATGAAAGAAAAAATCATTTTCAAATTGAATCCAATGAACACTGGTTTAAAGTGAAAATTTTTTTTCAAAACTTTAGATGTAATAATTGTTCAGATTAATAGACATAGTTGTAGCTTGAATAAAATTAATGACATCTTTCAAATATTGAGCCCCGAAGTTTTAAATAACTTATCACACGATGCGTTGTTTCAACTAGGGCAAAAATTTTATTCAACCTATATTAATGACGTTTCTGACGTAATTTCTTCGAAACCATTATCCTTCAATGTTTTAAAAATGAAATAAGATCGTCAACTTTTGTTATCGAGCTATTGGATTTTATTTTAATGAGAAATTACTAATCATCCACCAGCTCAACTGAAATAATTATTTCGTGTTTCTTGTTTCCAACTATCCCAGTTTCAGTTGCATCCGCTGAACGTTCATTTTCTAAGTTAAAATTAATAAAAAACTTTTTCGAAATTCAATGGGCGAGGCAAGATTATCGTCTCTTGCTCTTATTTCAATAGAAAATAGGGTAGCAAGAAAATTAGACGTTTCAGAAATAATTGATAATTTCGCCAATTTAAAAGTTCGAACGAAAAAATTTTGATATGTTTTATACTGTTGAATGTACTACTCCTTTTGCTTTATATTGTATTATGTATTAATTTAGATATTGCATAAATTTTTTTGCAATTTTTTTTTATACGAAAAAGGGCCCACAGTGAACTTTATATCCGAATTCTATTTCTATACACAGAAGTTAGGTTTAAATGAGTGTTTGAAAAAATTTGTTGTTATAAAATAGTCCCGGAATTATTCACTTTCTAGTTCCAAGACAGTCCTGGAATTATTCGTTTTACAAAAAAAACTTCCAAGACAGTCCCGGAACTCGCCAAATGTCTTGGATCACGTTGTTTTCTCCCAAAAATGTCCCAGCATTAGTCTATTTACATACATACATAGAAATATATATATATATATATATATATATATATATATATATATATATATATATATATATATATATATATATATATATATATATATATATATATATATATATATATATATATATATATATATATATATATATATATATATATATATATATATATATATATATATATATATATATATATATATATATATATATATATATATATATATATATATATATATATATATATATATATATATATATATTACTTAAAAATTCCAAAGCCACCCGCTTCTATAAGATATCAATAATGCAGTATAACAATTTTCCTTCATATCTAATTAATTTGTTGACTTACCTTGCGTTATATTAAAAAACTTTATAAGAAAAGTTATGTAAAACTAAATTTTATTTAAAAAATACATACACACTTTTTTGTGTAAAATTAATTGTTATTCAGATAATGAAAAAATTTGAACTAACTCCTAAATTCTACCTTAGGAATTTTTGTTGCCGCTAAATTACGCGTCATATCAAAAAATTGCATAGAACATAATTAATCAATATGTGTAAGGTCTATATGTAGGTATTTTATATCTTTGAAATATGCAATTGTTTTGGTAATATTTGATAAAAACTAAAAACTGCCCTTAATAAAAAAAATCCCTCTCCGCCGCTGGATTTCTCCCAAAATCTAATCAGCTCTAAGCCAAATGCAAATACAAAATTTTAGGTACATAGGTATTTTCGTTCTGGAGTTATTGTGGATACTAACATACATCCACGCAGACAACCGGATATGATGGACGAAATTGGTCAAAAGTTGTAAAATGAGCCAGTAAGTCGATTTAGCAATAGTGAAAAAAAATTCTATTGCATAACCTTCTATACCTACATACATATATGTACGTTGGAAGATAAAAATAAGAATGTAATTTTTAAACTTGCATTTGCACATAATTTCATATAATCTTGCTGAGAGATAAGATGAGAGTTACAGCATACAAAGATATGTAGAAAAAATATTTATAACCATTAACTTTATAAATAAAATAGAATCAAGGTACTGTAGAAATATAAACAATTGTAAACATACAGATACTAAATATTGCTGTCTATATTTTAATTATTAAAATTAGCCTGTCTTTTGGTGAGAATGAAGCCAAAAAATTTGAAGTACAAAAATAACATATATACATATAATTATATGATTTTAAATAACGAAATATATTTTTTTTAAATAAAACTGTTCATTAAAAACAAGAGTTAATGAGCGACTATGGAAATTTTTTTCTTAAAACTAAATTGCAGTCACAACCGCAGAATTAATTCCTAGGAGAAATTAGTATCTTTAAAAAATTGATGCACTTTATCAACTTTACGTTCTAGTCTATCTGTACACATCCACTTATGTATTAACAAAACGAGGTAGATTGATGTAGAAAAAGTATATCATTTTCAATTACATCCTTTAAAGAAATTATCTAAGGCGTTGATAAAATCTTCAGAACTGTCACAATTTGTATTAAATGGAAAGCTAGTGTCCATAGAAATTGTTTCATTAAGTACATTCAATTTTTCGTCAAAGCCTCTGTAGGAATAATCTACATCAATTTCATTTTTAACTGTCACAGTCGTGCGTTCTTCTAGAAAGAGATTATTGTAAAAATGAAAACAATCTAAAATATGGCATACCATCATTTTGTTTCAAGCAAACTAGAGGTGGAACACCATCACTCTTATTGAAATGATGAAGAGTCGGTGGACTAGTTGCTCTGTTGTTTGAATTTGTTGCTGTAATAATATTAAGTTATTAAAAGTTTACAAACAATTACAAATAGGCAAGTATGACCAGTGGATGCCCTAGCAAAACAAAACCAGTTAAAACGTTTATTATGCAAAATAGGTGCGTGTAAAAGGTAAAATAAGTAAATAAAGCACCTCCTTAGGTTAGTTATATTTACATCAAAATTTATTACGCGATAAATCAGCATTAAAGCATAATTATAAATATAGTTGAGCGTCGACTAGCAATCTGCGTGTGGGCGTCAATAGGTTGTAGAAAAATCGGATACAACTCTAAACCCCAACAAAGAGTAAGAATGCTATTAGTTCTCAATTTGTGGATGAATATTCCAGATAAGATGTTAATTTAGATGAACTGAAACACAAAAAGCTATCTCAATAACACAATACAGTTATCAATTCAAATTCAAAAATCTAGAAAATCTTTAAACATTAACTCAAATTTACTCCAGAATGCGGAAATTACGTTGAATCTAGAGTTATAATAACTGATATTTACGCTAAATAATCTACACCAATTTCATTCTACATTGTCACAATCGTACTTTCATCTAGAAAGACATTATCGGGAAAATGAATAATATCTAAAATATTGCATACCATCTTTTTCTTGTGGGAAAACTAAAGGTGGACAACCATCACTCTTATTGAAAGGATGAAGAGTAGGCGGACTAGTTGTTGTGTTGTTTGAATTTGTTGCTGTAATTACATTAAATTATTAAAAAGTTACGAATATTTACAATTAATTGTGTACAGGGTGATTTTTTTTCGTTAATATTATAGGGTATAGGCTAAACGGTAAGAGATACAAAAAAACTAAGATACGTGTCCTGTTCTCTTTTTTAGTGTTTAGTTTAATGGCGCAATCGGATCTACGCTAACTAAATTGGTTTCGAAGATAGAGAGTGATTCTCAAAATCTGCCGGTTTTTATAATCTCTTATGACTCGGTTATTTATGGAGATAAAAAAAAGCTTTGGATACGAAAGTTTTATGACTTTTTACGTTGAATCCAGTGGCGTTCTTAAAAAAATATAGATGTTTGATTTTTTGAGATATTATCAAAAGTAGCATTTTCTTAAACGGGACACCCTCTATCTGATAATCTCAAAAAATCGCATTTTTTCTTGAGATTGCAACAATATATAACACTTAATATTTTGCATTGTCCTAAATAGCTAAAATACTAAAAAAACATTTTTTTTAGTTGGCCATGGATTTAATCAATTCTTTATTTTATAATAGGCATAATAAAATTGCAGATAATAACAATAATAAAACATTAATAAACTAAAACAACAACTACAAAAAACAAGAAAAGATTTATAACAACTCAACAGTAATTATTTCAAATACTTATATATAACAATTAGCATAGGTGGTCAATCACAAAAGGTGCTCAAATTGTCTTCCATTCTGCTCGATGCATTTTTGAGCTCTGCTTGTAACTGAATGAATGGCGTTATAGATTTGAATATTTGGCACTCTTCCAATGCAATTAATAAAATTTGCTCTGAGTTCTTCTACAGTATTACTTCAGGTTTTATAGACTCCATTTTTGATAGATCCCCAAAAATAAAAGTCGAGTGGCGTCAGGTCGGGGGAACGCGGAGGCCATCTGTTTGGTCCATATGTACCAAGCCAATTTTCGCCAAAATTGACATTTAGTAAGTCCCTTACCATGTGGCTATTATGTGCTGGAGCACCGTCTTGTTGTAAATAACCATTATTTCTTGCAGATAATGGCATGTTATCCAACTCCTTTATTACACATTCTTCCAAAATTTGGATGTATCCTTGAGCATTCAAATTTTCATTAAAAATTCTGTAGTTAAGGACTCTGTTTTGATACAGCGCTACCCATACATGGAACCCAAACCGTCCTTGTTGTATCCTGGCGACCGTCTGATGAGGATTTATGTTTGACCAATATCGATTATTATGTCGATTAAAAATTCCTTCGCTAGATATAAAAGCCTCGTCGGTCCGTATTATATTTTGAAAAAAATTGGGATTCCGATTAATCCGCTACGAATACCAATGACAAAATGTTAAACGCCGCTCTTCATCTTCAGGATGTAAGTTATGAACCTTTCTTATTTTGTATGGTTTATACTTATGGCTTTCTTAACGTTTTTAAAACTTTAGATTTACTTGTGCCAATATCTTTCTCAATATTACGGTTAGATATCGTTGGATCAGCAGCAACACAAGCTAATGTATTTATTTCATCTCTTTCTCTATTTGCCTTATTCTAAATCTTACCTCTTGGTTTTTCAAATGATCCATACTCACTTAAATTGTGATATAATCTTTCAAATATTTGTTGTTCTGGCTGTCGTCGTTCCGGATAACGCTCAAAATATAAGTCTAGAGCTGCGTCTTTATTTTTATTACTCTCAATGTAGCACTCAAGCATATTTAATTTTTCATAATTTTGAAAATTATTCATTTTAATCACCTTTTTTAAAAAATATAATCGGAAACGAAATAAGAATACCAATACATAATTGTTACTGAATTTTATGACATGTAAACAAACAAAAACAATTGCTTAAAACGTTCAATTAATGGCAAACTAAAAAAAAATGTTTTTTTAGTATTTTAGCTATTTAGGACAATGCAAAATATTAAGTGTTATATATTGTTGCAATCTCAAGAAAAAACGCAATTTTTTGAGATTATCACATACAGGGTGTCCCATTTAAGAAAATGGTACTTTTGATAATATCTCAAAAATTCAAACATCTATATTTTTTTTAAGAACGCCACTGGATTCAACGTAAAAAGTCATAAAACTTTCGTATCCAAAGCTTTTTTTTATCTCCATAAATAACCGAGTCATAAGAGATAATAAAAACCGGCAGATTTTGAGAATCACTCTGTATCTTCGAAACCAATTTAGTTAGCGTAGATCCGATTGCGCCATTAAACTAAACACTAAAAAAGAGAACGGGACACGTATCTTAGTTTTTTGTATCTCTTACCGTTTAGCCTATACCCTATAATATTAACGAAAAAAAACCACCCTGTACAGTGGACGTCCCAAGCAAAAAAAAATTAGTTAAAATGTTTATTATACAAAATAGGTACGTGTAAACGATAAAATAATGCAACTTCTAGCTCAGTTGTATTTACATAAAAAATTATTACGAGATAAGTTAGCATTAAAGCAATGGTAATTAGAAGTGTTATGAATGTCGACTAGCAATCAGCGCGTGGGCGTGGATCGTTGTACAAACTACCGACACTAACTCTACACGTCAATAGTAAAATCAAGTAAAGTACAAAGTGAAAAAACTCCATCAGCCCTCAATTTGTCGGTGCATATTGCAGAAGCACCATGTTAACTATATGAACTGAAATGCAAAAGGATTCCACAATAAAATTATGTTGCTATCAATTCAAACTCAAAAATCTAGGAAATCCGTAAACATTAACTCAAATTTACCCTAGACTGTAAATTACGTTGGGCCCACAGTTACGTAACCGATATTTACGCGAAATAATCTATATCAATTTCATTTTTTACTGTCGAAATAGTGCTTTCATCTAAAAAGATTTTATCGTAAAAATTAATACAATCTAAAATATGGCATACCATCTTTTTGTTTGAGGTAAACTGAAGGTGAAACACCATCACTGGTATTGTAAGGATGAAGAGGAGGTGGACCAGTTGCTGTGTTGTTTGAACCTATGGCTGTAATTATATTAAATTACTACAATTTTTCGAAGATTTACAAGTAGTCAACTTTGTTGGTAAATATTCCAGAAGCAAGACGTTAACTTATATGAACTGAAATACAAGAAGCCCTTTCAATAAAATAATGTTGCTTCCAATTCAAATTCTAAAATCCACGAAGTAAATACTATTCTAATTTACCCTAGATTGCGAAAATTACGCTGGGTCCACTGGTATGTAGCCGCTATTTACGCAAAAATCTATATAAGAAAGGTAATAGTTGAATAATTCCTAAATTCTATGTAGAAATTTATAAATTTTTTGTTTATTCAATAGCATATGTCGATTTTGTCAAATGCACTACGAATGTGCACCATCCTTATTTAATTAACTGTTGTATATGAGAAGACAGTATAAACGAATTGGATAGTTAAATTCATAAATTAATGACGTAGCGGTAAACAGTCCTGGCGAGGATATCTATTATCCTCGCCAGGAGTGTTTACCGTTACATCACATACAATCATATGTCGTAATATGAAAAACATAAGTCACAAATATTTTCATTTAAAAAAATTGTGATTAGTAAACAAACCCCGGGAAGGCAGCATTTAAAGCTGCAAAATTGCAAAATAAAATTACTTATTGCGGTTTATTTTGTAAAAATTAGAACAGCTTTATAGGTGACTCAATGAACAGCTCCAATTTTGATAAATTTTTTTAAAACGTGTTTTTTAATATTATTCAAAATTAGAAACATCCCAACTTCAGGAAATAATTATTTATATTGTTTAAACAATAAACACAAAATTTACGGCAAAAATTAATTAAAAAAATTTTTTTCGCGATATTTATGAAAATGTCAGTTGTTTTTATTGAAAATTTAGTACCAACAATATCCTCCGCTGCCAGGGTTAATAATTATTTACATTTTTTAAACAATAATCGCAACATTTACAGGAGAAATTGATTTTTTGTTTTTTTGCAATATTTATGACAAAGTGAAGTGTTTTTGTTGCAAATTTAGTATAAATAATATTTTATACCACTTAAACTAATACTTTTTCATATTGTTTAAATAATAATAACATAAATGTGAAACAAAATTTTTTTTCGTCATGTTTATAGTGAGCTGTTTCTATTGACAACTTATGGTAAGAACTATTTTTTTTAATCGAGGTTAATAATTATTATTTTATATTGTTTAAATAACAATAACAATGATATTTTCAAGAAAATAATTGTTTTATTTTTTCTAGCGATATTTATAAAAAAGAAAATTGTTTTTATTGAAAATCTAGCACACAAAATAAAAGTAAATAGAATAATTTGTTCCTAATGATAATATAGTTAAGAATAAGAATTTAATCTTCGTCCAAATCCGTAGATTCTAACTCTCGGTTCTCTTCAATTGGTGAATGATTATTGCAGTCATTGCCGCTACAAACAATGCATGCAGGTGAGCTATGCAAACCACTTTTTACACAAACAAAAAATTATTTTTAAAATGTTTTCGGTGCTGCTGGTTGCGTCATTTTCACTGGTGTTAAATAATTTTCTTTTTTCCAACCCCATTTTTCAGGAGATATTAGAGTATTATTTTTCCATTGCTGTATTTAGAAATAAACCCTATTAATATGCTGCTGAGCTGCATCTTCTGTTGGAGGAAGTGATGCAATTTGGACGCTTTTCGTCTTTGAAGCGAGCAATATAAAGCGTTTTTGTGCCAGAATAGAAAATATAAAAAAAAGTTCTTCACTTTGATCTTCAATCATAAAAGCTCAGCTGCAGCACATAACTTTCACATCATCATTGAAAATTTTTACAAAATGCTTTTTACCTCTTCTATAAAAAGCTGATGTTGTATCACAACCGGGAAATGCGTGAATAAACAGAAGATGCTCTTTTTTAATATTTGGAAAACCATTTAAGCCTGTCTTTGTTGTGTAAACTCTTGATAATATATTGTTTTTCGGTGGTCTAAAAAAATATAATTCTTTATTATCTGACGATAAAACAATTAATAATAATAACACATCAATGTCTTCAGCTACAACTTCGACATGAGGAGAAATTCAATCTAGAGCTGTTTGAACAATTAAACGATCGGCATCACCTTCTGCTTGAGTACACTCAAAATTATTTTCAATCAGCTTCTTATAAAGAAGATTAATAGATATAGTTTTATTCTTGCTGTTAGCTAAAAATTTATTTAAACAATGTAAATAATTATTAACCGCAATTTAAAAAATATTTCTTACCGTAAGTTTCCAATAGAAACAGCTCACTTTTCTATAAATATAACGGAAAAAAAATTTTTTTTTCATAAAAATGTTATTATTGTTTAAACAATATAAAAAATGATTAGCTCAAATTGTATTAAATATTATTTATACTAAATTTTCAATAAAAACACTGTCATAAATATTGCAAAAAACATAAAAAAAACAATTTCTCCAGTAAATGTTTCTATTATTGATAACCAATGTAAATAATTATTAACCCCGACTGCGGGGGACATTGTTAATACAAATTTTCAATAAAAACAATTAAAATTTTCATAAGTATCGCAAAAAAAATTTTAAAATTAATTATTTCCGTAAATTTCCTTTTTATTGTTTAAACAATATAAATAATTATTTTTTGAAATTTGGGATGTTTCTGATTTTGAATAATATTAAAAAACACACATTAAATAAAATTGATCTAAATCGGAGCTGTTGCTGAGAATTCAGAAGTTTGAGCGATTTTTAGGCTTCATTGACTCGATGATTAAACGATGATTAAAATAGGAAATGAGGAAACAGTAAAAAAATAAACAAACATATGGAGGTTATGTAGTATTATACATATAGAACAAATTGATTTCGCGTTTATAGGTTTACTCTTCTACTACATTTGCTTATTCCATAGCGTATGTCGATTTCGTCAAATAAACTACGAATGTTCACCATCCTTATTTAATTCACTGTTTTATATGAGAAGACAGTATAAACAGATTGGATAGCTAAATTCATAGATTATTGACGTAGCGGTAAACACCACTCCTGGCGAGGATAATATGTACATTTATGCATGCTCAAGGGCAAATTCTGTTGAATTGTACTAAATTTTACGGAAGCAAATGTCGCATGTATGTGAGACTTTAATAAAAAGTTGAATCTAGATCTTAATATTATGTAGAGTGAAAATGAATCCGGAATTTAGTTGTTTCGAAAAATTATTACAATTTAGATAATTTCAAGATGGCTGATACATTAATCCCAACTTTTAAATTGGGGTCGTTTTAGAATTTGTGCCCGGCAAAAACGCACGTTAGAAACTCCTCTGAAATAGGCCGATTTGGTTATAGCGGAATACTTAGTGATGATTTTTAGCAATATGGATGCCTGGATCTATATAAGGGAAGAGTGACAGGAAGTATGTTGTAAAGACGTAACGAACTATCTTAGTTTTTATTTCGTAAACAATTAGTGCCGCAGTGTTCTGCAAATACCCATTTTGGGGATGAAGTGTTTAAAATGTATTAATGTGAGTTGGAAATTGGTACAAAACTTTTCTAAAATTTAAGAAGTGCTTAAACATATTTGTAATAAACAGCGATCGTTGAATAACAAAAGTACTGTGTTTAAACCCGCGCGACAAAAAAGAAACGTTTAAAGTATCCTTTATATAACTAAAGGTGTTAATCTTTGTAAGTTGAACTAGACAGTGTTGAGTATTAGCAATGGTGAGTTAAACATGTGCGTTTATGACAGATTGATCTTTAACCAGTAAACCGATCAAGTTTAGAGACACTTAAGAATTGAGTCATCTAGTGTAATTAAAATATTCTGTGTTAAACATTTAAGAGAGCAGTCCATAAATCAAAATGAAAGCGGATTTTTGAGTCAGCGCTTATAGTGCGAAGGCCAATGTTAAACCCGCCAAAGGCCGGTTATTAGTACTGTGAGTGTACATACAGTCAGGATTAATTAAAGCAAATCAACCCCAGTGGATAGAACATTACATCTGATAAAGAACTTCTGGAATTATATGTAAGCATACTTTTAGATATTTGTTGATTGCCCTATAAAGGCGTCAGCGTTATGGTAAATTTTAATTAGGCCTTACGGACAATCCATTCTCACCACCACTGTTTATTGTTTCGTTTGTATATATTATATATATATATATATATATATATATATATATATATATATATATATATATATATGCGAGAACATAAGTAAGTAGTAGGGATTAATCTATAAGAATTGTTCTTTTTTGTATGTATTGCTTCACTGAAGTAATGCATGTAAATATTCTTTAAATATTTCGTTAATAGAATACGGTTAGTTAACCTGTTCTTTTGTCTAAATTGTGATGGACCTTCCCTACAGTTTCATTTTAAAATTTGATTAAAGTGATAATTCAATCTACAGCTTTAAAGAGAACCAATATTATACTACTAGTCCTTATTTTTTTTCTTTACCGTGTGAAGTTGCACAAAGAATTGCGCAGATACGAATTTGGTATTTATTTCAGAATTTTTATGACAGGTATCAATAGTGTTCCATACTTATACGAAGATAAATTTGAAAGTGTCAATATTTTGAATTTATGAATATACACGGTGTGATCAATAAATTTACGATTACGTATGTTTCAAAATTTTCTTAAGCACTGGATAATTTTATTTTTAATATTATTGAACTTAGAGATTTTCAAAATTGAATTAGCGTGTATTTAGATTACTGTGCCGAAATTTAACGTGCTCTTTTAAAGTGAAAGGGTGTTGTACGAATTGAATGTTTGAACTTGAATTGTGTATAATTTTACGAATAGGCTACAATTCTTCCGTAGTCATGTAGCTTAACAACTCGCCTAGGACTATCTATTTCAGAGAAACTTCAGATTGTGATGGCTCCTAGGGACTATTTTTTCTAGGTTTGTTTTATGGTAAGTGTAAGGTGTTTTAATCTAAATCTCAACCATTTTACGTCTTATATCGAACCTGCCAATTTCCACTGCAGTTAGCTTGGCAACATGCTTACCTTGGTATGCCATGACGACGCCTAGTGCGGTATGATCGTGTAACAGCATACTTGGTACTATATCTCACTATAATTACTTTCTGTACTTATTCGTGTGGCGTCGTTGTAGACTGTTACTTATTATATCAGATTTGTATGCCTAGTTTTTAAACATTTTTGTTTTCATTCGTGGTTTCAACGTTAAGAAAGTATTTGTAGGAAACGCTTATGACTTCTATTATTGCTATGTCACTGTCATTCATGGTCATTTAACAATTTTGCATTTGTACTGAACAAACATTTTTGAAATGTTGGGATTAAAGGTATTTGCACCTGTGGATCATTTTTGGTATATACAAGGTATGGCTATATATTCTCCTGATCGAGGGTATAGGTAGTTTGGTGGGCACGTTTTGATAATTAGACACATAGAATATTTTCTATAATAGAAACTATGATTCAACACTTAAGGTACAATACGAGCTTATGCTCTTTTAAGAGTTAATAAAATTATTTTGAATTATTTACCCGTAGTAAAACCCGATATAACGATGGAACGTTTACTTTGGGTGATTACTGTGACATATATTTGTGTTAATTCAAGAACGCTATAATACATTATCAAAGAATAAATTGGTTAAATCCTTCATTAACGTTTTTTTATTTTTGCATTTTGCCTTAAAAAACTAAAAACTTGAATAACTTGACAGTGCCGCAACATAAGACAATGTACAAGGTGTGCCACTAAATAAATCAAATATCGACGAGATCTTTTATTTTTGACTCGCCCTGTAGAAACTTCCATAAGCGCATTAGAAAGCTTACTTATAGTTAACGAGATTGTGGGACACCCTGTGTAGTACATTAGTAAAGGTTAGTAATAACATTTTTCTTATTTCAATAAACATAATTTATCCTTCTACAGGAATAAAATAAAAAACAATCATTGAAGCAAGTAACGTATTACAATGTTTACTTCAAAAATGGTTGGCATGGAAAAGCAAATTAAAAAAAAGCAGTGTCAAAATAAATTCTCAAAGTAACCTTATCACACATTCGAGTTTGATTAACAAACATTTTTGTTTCAAAATGCCGGTATCAAACTAAAAACCATTGGTTAAAGTGTTTTTTTGAATACATGTACTAATCCTACTCCTATGCTTAGGGGATAGTTGAAGCACCCTCAACATTGTTGGGATTATTTCTTTTCTTAAAATACTAATCGTGACCAAGTTTTAACTCAATTTGTCTGGTCCATTTCTTCAAAATTTTTTGGATATGAAAATGCTAAAATTTTATTTCAGCACGTTATCAATCCGTTACCATCATATACTTTGAATGAACTTTTAATAATAAAGATATATTTTTATTAATCATCCAACACACAATCATTGCAAAGAAATAAATGAATGTGATCACCAGGAAAACTGAGCTTTATCAAAGCATTAGGTTTTTTTTGGAAAATTAATGAGAACTATAAGTGCTAGTGCCGCTTTTATTAGAAATGCATGGAATTAAAATTTCATATAAATCGTTAACCAATAGTGGCTTACGCATGCGTAAACCAAATTTTTACTCTAAGTACATGTAGTTACAGTTTTCACACAATCTATTAACAAGTAAACATGTCGGTCTGCGCATACACAAACCCAATTTTTGAAATGGCGCTCCATTTCCTTTTCGGAAATACCTGCAGTTAAAATTTCATATACCTCAGCAATATGTTTAATATGCGCCTAGTTTTGCTTTTATTAGAAGGAACAAATACCTTAATGTTTAATATGAATATTACATTGATTTATAATTACAAAATCTAATACAGAAAACGGGAAGAAAGAAACGAGATACATATTTTTGTGGCACGATACATTATTATAAGTGATCCTTTGGCGGAAGCCTAAGTAAAGAGTCGAAAGCCCTTACCAATTTTTTTCTATTAATTATTCGTTGATTAATCAATTTTACTAAAATTACAGAATTTGAAATAATAAATTTTACCCCCTCCGAAGTCGTTCCAAAACCATTAGGAATTTTCTACGTCAGAGTCCCCTCCAGTTACCACCACTTACACAGCAACCAATCGCTAAATTAACGATACTACCAGAAGCCGACCCCACTTTCTGCAGATTTCCACTAAAACCGCTAGACGCGCTACCGAAAGAGACCTAGCAAGTTGGAGCCGAGGTAACACAATCTGTTTAGCATTCAGGAGGTAATGGGATCGATCCCTGTTACCATCTACCTTGTATGATGTTTTTTCAGGGGGTTTTCTTCATACACATATAGCGGCGTAAGCACTGCGTATACACATATCATGTGCGGCTATTTAGGCGAATGCTGGGGTAGTACCTTCCCCCTCACAGCCCTATCTCCATTCCTTCTGATCCTATCCCGGCCGCCCCCATCCTTAACTCGACATGCATGTACAAGTAATGGGAATCCAACGCTGTGGCTGAAGGAACATGGAAATCTCGAGCAGCCTGCCGTAGATATTACGTAAATAAAAGTGAGTATTAAAATTTTCTCACTTAACGTAATTGCCCGTCTTTAAAATCTACTTCTTTTCTGAAGTCTTGAATCCGAATCCTTCCTGTATCGCACGTTACGATACAAAAACATATTTAGTTTACTCCGACCACCAGCATAAAAATATAAAATTTCAGTACACTAATCATTCCTGAATGTTGAAACACCTTATATAACCATCCCGAGATAAGAGATGCGCCAGGTAACAGTTCTCTCATCCAGCAACCACCACCACTATTCCTACGTAAGGCAGTCATGGACGACGCATAACACGTGTAAAAGAATAAATAATTCCCGATTCAGTTAGCTACCTGTTTCCACCGGGACACCAGTCGTATATCCTAAATAGGGATAAAGATACCCGAAAGAAAACCCCTCTTATTATAATTTCCATTAATCACTTACAAAACGCTAAATAAAACAGCTCCTTAATTAAATATATTCGTAAAATACGTTTAAAATTCTTTTAAAGTGTTTATATATAAAACTGTTAAAACGCAAGCAGTTATTCAAATTTAAAAATATCCATTTTCTTCTGGACCGCTGTACTGCCTAGATTAGTATCATTAACATTCTATAAAAATTCATTAGTTTGAATACAGTGAATACATTAAGAAGGGTTAAAATTGCCAAAGTACATAAATATCAAGTGATCTTCATTATCGTTCAACTCATTGTTGTTCGTTGTAAGGAAACTATTCTATTTGTACCGAGTTAGTAGAGTTGTGGTAACACAACTGCTTAGCATTCCGGTGGGAATTGGTTCGATTCCCGTTACCGTCTACCCTGTATGAGTTTTTTTCAGGGGGTTTTCTTCATACATATGTAACGGCATGGTCACTGCGTATACGCATATCATGTGCGGCTATTTAGCCGAATGCTGGGGTATCTTCCCCTCAGAACCCTAACTCCGTTCCTTCCGATGCTATTCTGACCACACCCATCCTTAATCCCACCATGTGTATATACGTAATGTATGTATGTATGCTGGGAATCCATGATTGTGGCTGAAGAAGTTTAGAAAGCTCAAGCAGCGCTCCCTCTCTTGGGAAGGGAATGTAATACGTGGCCTTTTCCTTTTCTTTCATGACTTAGGCATTCCAGGTAGTCTGCTTTTATCTCTTTAAAATTATTTCAACGAGAAGTAAAACGTTATCAAACAATTCTTAACTGTTAAATTTGCATAACTTCTATGCACTACTAGACAGAGACGCAATCAAAATATTGCCCTTCGCCTTCTGTTTTATCCAAATTCAGTCACAAAACACGAAAATAGAAGATACTATTATATGTACACCCACTGAAATACGTGAAATTGCCAAAAATACGGTTGCAAATTTGCTTCAAAGTTTTCCACTGGACGCATCCTGTTTTTGACACATTTTGTAAGTGACAAGAGTGACATGACAATTCCGGTTCAAGCTTTGCTAACCTAAAAATTTTCGTAAAATGGTCCGTGAATTAACGGTTATACCAATTTTCACGAGTCATAACTAACTTTGTTTCATTATCACCTTATATATATATATATATATATATATATATATATATATATATATATATATATATATATATATATTTCAGTGACATGGACACTGCAACATCAAGAAGGCGTGGGAATTTTTTGACCAAACTTGGCAGAAACGTTTAGCTACTAAAAGCTAGCAATGGAGCAAAATTTCAAAGAAAAAGAACAAAATATCAACATAATTTTTATTAATAATGGGTTATTCCCCCACTGTTGGTTACACACTCCTCCACTCGCCGTGGCGTCGATTCTAGCACATGGTTGAAGTCCTCTTGAGATATTGTGTACCAAGTAACCTGTAATACGTGTTGTAGAGCTTGCAGCGTCTGCGGATGATGCTTCAAGATTCTCAGTCTTCTCCTCATAATGTCCTTAACATGCTCGATGGGTGAAAGCTCGGGAAATGGGTGGAAAAGGCAAGAGATTAACATTATCCTCTGCAAATCAGTCCAAATAACGTCTTGCAATATGGGGACGGGCATTATCCTGCTGCAAAAGTGGGTCTTCCAACTGGTGAAGAAATGGAAAAATATGGGGTTCTACCACCTCATCCACGTATCGTTGGGGGTTTATATTGCCTCGGATGAATACCAAACGAGGCCTACTCCCATAAGTTATAGCACCCCATACCATAATCCCTACAGTTTGGTGCACATGCTTGGCACCAGAAAATTCAACATTTCGGCTTTCCGCACGTCTTCGTCTGACCCTCATACGGCCATCATGCATCACCAAACAGAACCGGGTTTCAAACACCACCCTACGCCACTCTTGGTTGCAATGCAGTCGCCACTACACCACTCCAAACGTTGCCGTCGATGTTGAGTCGTTAGTGGTAACACAAGCTGTGGGCGATAGGATTGTAAGCCGAAAGTTCTGATTCTGCGCTAAACCGTTCGAAGGGTTACAAGACAACCTTCGTTAGCTAACCATTGATCGGCAATTGAACTGGTACTTAAGAATCGATCTTTTGTTGCCATAAGTTGAATATGACGGTCCTGCACCTCATTTGTCTTCATCGCCTCCCGGTTTCTCTTCTGCGGCGTTCATGATTTTCCCTAGCCCATGCCTCATAGCAGAGTATGATGGTGGTTTGGTTCCGATTAAGGCGATTTGCGATTTCTGTCAACGAAAAACCACCTTCACGCAATATATACACCTGACAAAATTGTTCGAAAAAACTGAACGAACCGTCAGATAAGCCATTACCACTTGATCCATATGAATGAAATTTTAATCAATTGCTACCTTTTAGTAGTTAAAAGTTTCTGTCAAGTGTGGTAAAAAAATTCCTACCCGTTCTTGATGTTGCAATTTTCATGTCACTGAGTGTGTGTCTATATATATATATATATATATATATATATATATATATATATATATATATATATATATATATAGCGGGTGTAAATCAAATAGGGCCACCCCTGTAACTTTTGAACGGGTCATTAGATTTTGTTCAAGTTTTGATGGCTTATATTAAAGCCAGTTTGGGATTTTTTTACATAAAAAAACAATATGCGGAAACGACACAAAAGCTGAAAATCTAAATGGAACAACCTGTATATTTTTACATGTTTGGATTCTACGGCTTCAAATACATGCAGTTCATTTGCCAAATGTCAACTCAAATGCCATTTTACTTTGACAGAGTCGGCTTCAGGAGCATGTAGTGTTAATAAAAATTAGAAAATTAAAAATTTCTGCTTTATTTAGGAACTAAGGAAATTATTATGCATATCGTTTTACTAGTACTTGAAAGAGATATTTAATATACAGGGTGGCCCATTTATGTTTTTATTGGGAACTGAGTTTTAGTTAAAAAATCGTAATTTTTAAATTTGAACGTTAACAAACTTCACAAAAATTAATTATTACGAAAAATAATATTGTGGGGTAATTGTACAATTATCTATAATTAAGATGACGTCATAATGATCTAAAATTAAAGAAATATTTACAAAAATAAAATTAAAATAGTGCCTGGGTTGACATTTGACAGATGAACTGTATGTATTTGAAGCCCTAGAATCCAAATATGTAAAAATATATAGGGTGCTCCATTTAATCTTTCAGCTTTTGCGTCATTTCCGGTGAAACCAGAAGTCGTCCATAATGTTTCTTTTTACGTAAAAATCCCAAACTGGCACTAATATAACCCACCAAAATTTGAACAAAATCTAACGACCCGTTCAAAAGTTACAGGGTGGCCCCTGAGTGTGTATCTTATCTAACGAAATTAATTTATGTAAGTAGTCCCAACGTTCTAGATTGTTTCTATCTCCTTTTGAGTCACAGGGACATACAAAATCGTAGCATGAATAATTTTTTTGAACTAGCTAAATAAATTAATGACGTGCATCGAAAATTTGTTGGATAAGCTATAATGACACCGGAGATGATGATTTACTATGTCTATTAAAGATCAAAATGGAAACAAATTACAAAACCATTTTTTTAGATTCAAAATGGATATTTTCGATGTCAGTTAACTTGTCTGATTCACATACACATGGCAAATGAAATTTTGACCAAACTTCTTTGCTTCTCAGGTTTCATGCTAGAAATGAAATATTTTCGAACATAGTGAATATCATGATCGTTGTATTGCAAATCTGAATCATAACTAAACGAATACAAATTCTGAATAAGCCACAATCTCATCCTTAACTCTAAAATCCTTTTTGAAGTCAAAACTTCTTTAGACACGCCTAGCACTTTTTGTATGAACTAAAAACTTTAAACTTGCTAGTGCTTTGAACATGTTAGAATCTGGTATACAATGTTTTTTAATGTACACTTGAGAACAGCCAAAAATTGATTGTGCATCAATACTTTTTTTTTTTAAATTAAATTTGTTACTTAAATTTGTTTATAATCACTAAACTTAACAAAATCAATATAAACTATTCCTACCAGTGTGAAACTGCAGTAATTCATTCTGACGACTGCTCTTTTGGATATCTAGATTTTAATGATTTTATTCGTAGACCGATTTGTTTTTCTAATTTAAAAAAAGCTTATTTTTATTTTTGTACAATTTTTTTGTTTTGCAAGAAAAAAACCAAAACTCATTTATTATATTCCAATACTACCTCTTTCAGTGTCCATTAAGTCACCATATAACGCTTTTTATTCAAATACAGTATGATGTAAAACTTAATAAGAGTTCTTAGTAATAAATGTAGGGTGTATATTTGTTACTACATATGGTACTATGTACGTAACACTGCCACTGACTGCATTTAAGAAAAAAGTGTTCTTGCAATAACACCAACATTGTTAGACTAGACATATTTAAAAATTAAATAAAATACTTACGAGGCAATGTCAATGTACCGTTACTCATTAAATGCCAATATTTTCCCTGTGCGTAAACAAGCTGGGGTTGTGCAACATTTGCAGGTTTAGATGAATTCACCAATACATTTTGTTGCATATTTGGTGGTGTACTTATGCTGCTTTCGCTATTTACATTTGGACTTTTTCGATTTAATGTTGTACAGTAGTTGTGTTCCTTTCTAATCATAATAACCGAATTCTTTCTACATGTGTTTGATTTACGAGATGGTGTAGATACATTAACACCTTTAGTTAGTTTAGCGTTTGTTAAAAGAGCTATAATATTTTGGTTTATACCAACAGTTGTATTTAAGGGCACCAATTTAACTTCGTATTTATTAGAAATATTTGTAGGAGTTGGTTGAACATAAGATTTATTTTGTTTTTTTTTCTTTTTCGTTGCAGGTTCATAAACGCAAAGTTTTGCCTCAGGTTCATTAGAAATATGATGTTTTGTCTCAAGTTCTTTAAAAATGGGATATTTTGCTCTAGGATCATTAGAAATATGTTTTGTGTGAGGTTCATTAGAAAGGCAATATTTTGTTCCAGGTTCATTAGTAATACAAGGTTTTGTTGGATGTTCATTGGAAATTAGATATTTCGTCCTAGGTTCATTACAAATATGGTTTGTCTCAGGTTCATTAGAAACGCAAGATTTTGTTGCAGGTTCATTATAAATGTGAGATTTTATCGGACGTTCATTAGAAATGCAATATTTTTGTCCAGGTTCATTTGAAATACAAGATTTGATCTCATGTTCATTAGAAATGTGATGGCAAGCATTAGAAATGTGATGGCAAGCAATATTATTTTCATAATCAGTTTCTGTTGATATTCCTGTACTTATTTCGGGTGTTTGTCCATATTTATTTACACACAAAGATTCAATTTTATTTGATTCTTTACCCTGATGTTTATTCATATACGATTTCATGTTACTAGGTACTTTTTTAGCTTCAGTATCGTTATTAATAAGGGCTTTATAAAGTAGGTTGTGTGAATTAGAAGGGTTGGTACTTTCAATAAAATTATCCTGAAATGTTTGGAATTTCTGTTCCTCATAATTCCTTAACTTCACCTTTTCTGTTGCTTCTTTGCTAATTTCCGGTGATAACACCTTTGTGTTTAATACAACTTCATTTATGACTGGATAATTTAAGTCATCAGGTTTTAAATAATTATTTGACTGTAACTCAGTAGCTGCAGTACCTAACGAATGTAATAATGATTGTGAAACTGTTATTTCTAATTCCTCTAGTCTTTCAAGATCATTAAAATCACTAAAGGTCAGAACTTGATTAATATTATTTGTAATCTTTTTTTTTCGTGTTTCATTACTAAATGCATTTCTGATTACACCATGCATATTTTCTAGATTATTACACTCTCTGTAGTTATTTGAAGTCATTACGGCTAATTTCGTATTAATAAAATTTTCTGTGGACTTCTCTTGCATTAGTATCTGGATGTAACGATGTAAAACTAATTCGGATCGAAGACATTGATTTCGAAAGTTGAAAAACATATCTAACGTTTCTAAACACTTATTACAAATTAAATTTGGCACATTAAAGTAAAATTCCTAAAATTAAACTTAGTTTAGATAGATATAATGGGTAATTCAATAGGTTAGAATATACCAATTCACCAATACAAGCATTTGCTTTTTCTATTATATCACCAGTTGACATATTCGTGAAATCTCCTTCAAAAGAAAGACAAAATCTGCAAAAATCTATCAAATAATGCATTTTTTAATGCATGTTCTTTTTAATGTAGAAAAAGAAACATTAAACTACACTGTGAACCACCGAACGTGTAAACATGACATTAGCTCTAGAAGTACGGTAACGGTACTGTAATGATATAGGAATAGTATAGATACACCCTCACCTTCACTTTGACTATACCCTTGTTTATACATCACAAAACAACTTAGAATAAAATCTTCAATTGTACTATCGCGCTCAAAGAATTCTGGTACAGCTTGTTACTCTAGACACTTCCAAAATTCAAATTTTGATGTAGACACATTTTTTTGTATGTAAATCGGATATCTCACGATTTTGAAGTAGGGGTTAAGCATTTGTCACACTGGCAAATTCGATAGATTAAAGACTTTAGAAACTGTCACTTTAATATTTCATGGTGATAGCCTACTAACGCAATTGATTATGTGCCGTCAAACCAAATACACACAGCCAAAATGTTGCTGTACAGTATTTTTTTAGCACGATAGTACTTCTGGATCAAAATATAGGAATAGCGTATTTTCAAGCAGCTTTAGGCGCATCAACTGCGACGGTTATTAGCACTACCCTTACATGAATTTTGTTTTAACTAAAGAAGTTCCACCTCCAGCAAGGAATCTTTAACGTGCCAAACATCACATCGGTACGGGACCTACTGTTTTACTTCCTATCCAAATATTTAGATTTTATAAACCAAACAGGAATAATATACGTTTAAAACCCTTACAAGTATATTGGTCAGTAGGGATGAACCTGGTAATAGTGATCAAGCCCAGTAGGCCAGTAACAACGAACAACCCCCCTTTTTATAGAATTTCAAAACCGGTTGAGCTAGACCGAGGCAAATTAAAGTAAACTTTAATTAAAATAAGCGAAAGGAGCTTTGTTGGTATACATTTTTCGCATACTGTAACACAAAATTATATTTGATATGGTCCATTCGATATTTATGGAGGTGTCGGCATGTGGGTGTACAACTTTCGGAAAATGAGAAACCCAGAATTGAGCCCTTAGTAAAATAAGTTCTCTTGGTAATACCAGATTTTGAAGTTAGATGGCGAATCATCACGATCAATAAATTACCTTTCAAATCGAAAATTTCCTTGATAACGACTGAGTCACAATATGTAGAACAAAATATTACACTATCGAATCAAACGCACGTGTAACTTTTTCGTTGACTACTTTAATAAGCATCAAATCGTCAGTATGGTAATTGTGAAACAGTGATGGGGAAGCGTGTTTGAGGCGGCATATTTGATGAGATGACATATGTACCTCAATTAACGTTCAAAATTTGGCACCAGTTGAATACGCATACCGTAGAATGAGATGCAATTAGGTGTCTGCCAAAATTCTAGTTGAATCGGCAGTAGCCGCTGGTCAGAGCAAGTGACGACAGTTCGCAGAGGCGGCTGAATATTTTTATTGGCAAGGATTTGTAAATAACTTGAAGTTGAAATGTTTCTATTATTTGTGCATATCCTTTACTATCAAACAATATGTTATTTTTTATCTTTGCGCTTACCGTTGTTGTGAAAAAGGAAAAAAAGTACGGGTGTATGCTTCTGGGTGAGTTGGCATACATGGTATGCTGATGAGATGGCGTAGAGCACTTAAGAAATCTAGAAAGTAGATTTTTCGGTTTCGCAACAACCGATATCAGAAAGCTTGCTTACCAAAGAAAAACCCCCCAGATTTTCTCATGTTAAGAAGATGAAAGGGACTGGCTCAAAGGGTTCCGGAATGGAAATCCGTCTATGTCTCCGAATTCCACAGTCAATGTCTTTTGCTAGAGCTAGTGCCATTAACAAGGAATAAATTCAAAAATACTTTTCACGACTTTCTGATGTATTGGAAAAGCACAAAAAGGCTAACGACATATGCAATGTTGCCGAATCAGGATCCTTAACAGTGGCTTGAATAAACACTAAAATCTTCGCCGCACGACTCAAAAACAAATGGGAGTTCTAACTAGTGCTGAAAGAGGTCGGTAATTCGCTATTGCTTGCAGTATTAATGCAGTAGAGACTTACATTCCACCAGCTATCATTAAGTGGAAAATGAATTAATGGACAATGTAAAGTGGCTGAAGCATTTCAATATATATATATATATATATATATATATATATATATATATATATATATATATATATATATATATATATATATATATATATATATATATATATATATATATATATATATATATACAGGTATGGAAAAACATTATTGCGGGTCTGACTTATAAGCTAGAAAGAAACCCAATAAGAATTATATGAGTGTGAGAGAGACATAACTTTGCCCCTTGTACTTATTTGCAGGTAGGCACAAAATATGAACTACAGTCCCCTTCAATCTAGCTTCAACATTTCTAACGAAACCAAAGCAATTAAGATGATGTTGAAAAGTCGCGTGTTCTTTGAAACTATTAGGTAAATACTTTACACTTAAACATTAAATGATAATACCTTAAACATCGAAGTTTATTTATTTATTGCGAATTTATGACATGGTTCGATTACTAGTCGTAAGAAGAACCAAAAAGAAACTTACGAGAGCTACAAACAAGAACATCAACATTTTTGGTGTAATTTGCAACTTATAGTAACGGTATTTATTCCTTTTCAAGATATTGCGAACTGTTCTTGGTTCAATATTCATTTCTTCAGCCATTTTTGTACTATTGCACGGGAAATTAGTTTCTGCTAAACTACACACTGCAATTTCTTGGAGTTCGCGCTCTTCGTTTAAGTTACGACCAGGATGCTCGCCATCATTACCATTAATGCTACTGCATTTTATACAATTATTTAAACATCAAAATCGTTCAAAGTTACAAACAATGCGCATAATCGTACTTTCTGATGTAATTGGCCTGTTTTCAAAGGAAAAAGTAAACCTGCCCATTATTTCTTGTGCAGTGCTTGCTGAATAATACCACTTAATAATCTGTATTTTTTCTTCAGTGGAATACATGAGTATTGTGTCGGACTTGCAAAAACACTGATCTTCAATTCTCGTTGACAGTAGCAATTAAATGTGTCATTGAAACTAGCCTACTCAAAAGACGCATGTATGGTATCAGCGCTTTTAGTTTGTTGTGTATTCTATCTAACTTAGCACGTGAACTGATTGTACTGTCTTTGTTTTACTTATTATAAGTCAGTCTCGCGATAATATTTTTACATACCTGTATATATTGAAATGGCTAATATTTTTTTTAAAATAAATTATTAATTAAATTAACTCATATAGGGGATAATTGTTATGCACCGAACTAGCTCAAATCTCAAAATAAGGGACAGAGTTCATTTAGCTTTTACGCTTATTTGTTGGCAAGTGAAATAAACATAATTTAATCTTTGATGTGAATTTAACTGCATTTAAATGTAATGGTGTAATCGTGAAATGTTCTTTGTTAAATAAATTCCAAATTATAACAAATGGATGGTATGTGAAATAGACCTTAGTTAAACCTGCACAATAACGCATGCGTAGCGTCTTAACTGAATTAAAATGCAGCCTGTCAAAAATGTCAAATAAAAAAACTTAAATATGTGAGTTTAATTATGTTGTAATTAAAATTGAAATGTTGATAATAATGATAACGGTTCATTCACTTTACAGACGTTTATACTGTTGTTGCACAAACATATACACATATAAATAATAAACATAAATACAGGAAATTACACGAATAATGGAAACAATTTATGGGTTATGATTGATAAAAACTCACTCACATGTGTATCTGCATATTCCCCAATGATGCTTTCATTTGCCTGGTTCCAAATTAATCTTGCCATCCCATATGTGGCCGATGTTACTGGTTTGTTGTCCAAAGTGGTGCTGCATATATTTCCATACTTCATCCACGTACACTTTGTTGAAGAACGACTTTTCTTGGTGGTAATTGTGATTTTACGTAAAATTGCTAAAATAGCTTCAACTAAGCACTGTGTTTTAAATTGTATTTTATTTAACTGATGGTTTAAATGTTTATAAAAATTTCCGATTTAAAATTTTTATTTTAGGTTCATATAACTTTAATTCAATTTCACTTTTGTTTTAGATCCCGTTATGGAATTTCGTTTATTAATTATTATACCTCGCTTCAGAAAAATAAACATCGATTCAGAGAACTGAACAATTTTATTAACGACAAAAAGTAAACAAAAACAAAAACACATCAACCCAAATTTGAAGACGTAATTTGAATCGAAACAAAATTTATTATAATTGAGAACTATATCGGTAACCTAACTTTTAAGTTTGATCGTAGGTTAAAAACAATTGTTACTGATGTCTCGACTCTTCACTAACCGCGTTTCAAAATTTCCGATAATAACGTAACTTAAAACTTACATGTTAACACTAACACTATTAACACCTTGACTTTTTTAGTCATAAAATTTAAAAATAGTAAGAGAGCGAGAAATCAGGAGCAATTCCTTTTATACTATTCTGTTAGCTACAAAAATTTCAACTTTTTCTGTACCATACAAACAAAGTAACCAAGCCTCTGATTGGTTTAAATAAAATTGAAAACTTAACTAAAACACAATTATGCCATAACTTTCTTAAAATAATTCGGATTTACATTTTGATAACAGAAATGGAATCTGTGCAGAATTCCGCACAAAACGATACCTCACGAGCCCTATATTGCTTCAAAATTGTTCAATTTGACATATTATAATTTAAATTTACTTATATCTAAGAAACTCTAAATTCTACACCTAAACTAAATACATATTCGTAAACTACACGAAAAACTGTATTAGAATACATTTATTTAAACTCATATAACTTAATTCTAACGGAAAATTCTTTTTCATATTGGAAATTTATTTAGTTAACCCCATTTTTATAATTTTATGCTTATATAGCTTGTACAATGTAAATTTCTACATGAAAACGAGGGAAACCTCCTATTAATTACTCTAATAAATTATTTTATGCTTAAATTATGCTATAAACACTATAAATTTGCAAAAACCTTAAAATGAAAACCTAACCTAACTTTATACAATTATACTCATAATTTGCGTTTACAACGTCCAAATTACTTAAAACGTTATTCTAAGATGCTGTTATAACTGTCTTCAACATCATCACTGTTCACTTTTATTGTATTGTCTAAAACTTTGGCAACTGAAAAATCCATATTGTTAAACACACTTCTGCAGAATTTGTACACAAAAATTATTTATATGTAAAATATCCAAATGTAAAAATGTTGTTTACGTTCTCTTTAATGTTTACAACGCACTACCGCTTCTCCTGCACTTTTTGTACACTATGTCTGTGAGTGAAAACTAAACCGTGTCCGCACCATAACCCTTTCTTAAAATTTAAATATTTCCTGCATTGTAACTCGATACATGTACTACACATTATTATAAACCTAATCCGTGTGATAAACATCTGTAAGGTTTCTAAAATGCCAAAATACTTTGAATAAACTGTGAATTTATTGAAATATGTTCTACGAACTTAATCGTACTCACAAATATAACTCGTTCTGACCTTCCTCACATGCTCCCTATATAGCCCAATGCTTTTTATGATTAAACAAACTTGTGCAAATTCCACCAAGTCTGTTTCGTTAAATCAAAATCAATTTCTTTCACTCGTCTAATACTTTACTTAATAAAATGCAGTGTAAATATACTCTATTCTATCTCAATTTGCCCACTATAAAGAATACAAGCTCATTCACTCTAGTCCCTGTATTAATCTTATATCTAACCATCTCAATATATATATATATATATATATATATATATGTATATATGAATATATATTTAAATCAGCTTACATAAATAGTGCAACCGTTGAGAATGCTCAGAATGGTTATACTAAAACTAGGATTTGTCCATTGCCCCTTCAGAAGTAACAAGGTAATGCTGAAAATACTGTGCACGAAGCTGGCCCATCAACATCTGCATTCTCTTCGTCCGGGAAAGATGCCGAAACTGCTGCTGTTGAATCTGGATGGTTTCAATATGAACAGAAACATTTCTGTCGCAGACATATCGCCCTTACCAGTCACTTCAGCAACAGAACGCAAAAATAATAGAAGGAAGGGGAAATAGGGCATTTAAATACTACGCCTGAATTACAGGTAGGTAATTTACAAGTAGCCCAATGAAGTCTTAGCACCTAACAATTTACTTTTATTTTACAGATCCTGAATGAAAAAAAATCTGAACCTGATGAGACACCGTAAGATCACTTTAGTGTAAGCGGTGATGAAAATGAGAACGTAGCATGTATATACTGTAACGACATGTTTTCCCAATCTAAAGAAATATGCCTCAGATAATATGGGTGTGGTCAGTGGTGTCATTCGGAATGTCCAGGAGTAAGTAAAACGACGAAAAACTTTGATTGCGACATATATGTCTTAATTTATTATGTGTGCCATGTCATCCTCATTGTTACGGGCGAGACGGCACATACAGAGGATGTTTAATCTGTATGTTACCGTTTAGGATTAATATAATGTTCCGTTTTGAATAAACCTTTGCATAGATCATACATTGTACTAGTTTTTAGCCCGGTCCTGACCTTTTGAAATAATTATTTGAAAGGATATAATCCCATTTCGAAAGTATGAGTAGAACCCTCCCCTCCAATTTTTTTTGGTAACGTCGTAGACCCCACCCTCTTTCACCCACCCATTTCCCGCCCCTTTTTCGCTGGATTCTTTTGGGGGGCCATTTTCAAACCCTTGATAGAATTTTCACCCCTAATTAGGACCCTTTTGGCTGTATTAAGAGTCTTTTGGTAGTTTAGCCCCTAGAGGGTAGGCAAATGTGTGCGCATACAGTGTTCTGATTGGTAGTCCTAAGGACAGACCACGCCCCTTTTACCCGATTGGTCGTGCGTGCGTCCGCTCTTCTGGTTTATGGGTGGTTCTTAGTCCCCACCCAGCCTGTGAGCTCTGATTGGAGGTTCTAAGGCTCTGCATTCTGATTGGTTACGGCGGGAAATTTGAAACATCTAGTAGCATATATACTAATGAATATTTTGTGTAATGAAGGTGTGCCCACCTAACGCTGTATTTCTAGGACTAATTAGGTATTGTTTGTGGTGGTGTATTTTTAAAGTAGCGAGTGTTTTCTGTAATAGAAGTTTTGTCATGCACGCCTCTCTCGGCTCTTGTTACGGAACTCTGAATTAAAACAGCTAAACTACTAAATTAGGTAACTGACCTAGGAAAATATTATCCAATGATTTTCGCTGTATGCCTGTAGGTATAGTTAACACTTTTATGTCGGTCCTTGTAACAGGATATTTTGTCGCAGTTATTTCTAAAGCTTTAGCGTGTGCAATTAGAATGGCGGGGTTGATTCGCATACGTATCATCAATAAACTATCGTCCATAAATCGCGTTTTGTAAATTGAACCGTTCGCCGCCATTAGACTAAAGGTATCTCTTGATCGTACAAATTTAGCCTTTAATTCAATAACGCTTATGAGAAACTTTTCTTCATTAAACAAATCTGAGTGCACGTGACCAATCATCTCAATTTGTTTGCTGATCGCTGCAAGTACTTTGCATTTTGAGAAATTGTTATTTGGGGGCCCCAGTGTATTCATCTGCTCCGCTGTATCATTGTGCCATAAGGTACAACCTAGATGTAAACTCTTCACCTCCTTCCATAATTTAGCAACGTTTCGACAGTTGAGCGGTAGGCATAGGTGTTGCTTGGTTGTGACACCATCTTCTGATTTAAGTAAACCTCCGCTTGTGAGAAAAGCGAATGCATCCGATTGTTTATCGGTGCTACAATATCCGTGTCAGTAAGTGCTGTATCGTCTAGCTTTAGAACTTTAGCTATGGTGTAGAGCATGGTCCGACTTAAATCTATTTAATCGTTTCCATTTTCGGGCACTACAAACTCTATTGGGGCGTCATCACTAAGCGCTGATAAGAACTTGTAAAATATCCATTCACCACTCTCGATACTTGTCTGCGTCGACGGTAAAGCGAACACATCCAATTCGGACTTGATAAATTCACATCATTGGTCATGTAGAAAAGCTATTATCTTGAAAATATATCGTCGTAAGTAGGTTTCTTCTTCTTAGCAGCAACAGCTCTCGGTAGAGACTGGTTATTATCGGCCAGACGCACTTTTTTATAACCCGAATCCTCCATCATTTTATCGATTTTTTCATCGGCGTTACGTTTAACATTTCTACCTGTGTCGTGAAATCTTTCTTGAAACGATTCCTTAACAGGTCGATCCTTTATGACGTCACCAAGAATATTGGCACCCGTTCTGAGCCTTTGCACCAGACTTAAATAACGGTATTATACTTCTAAATATACCACCTAGCCCGCTTCCTATTCCGTGACATTGTTGCATCCGTTTCTGTTTTTATGTTAATCTCGATGTTTTCAAATTCCTGTGTCACCACGGGCATGTAGTGTGCAGGTGAGAAAACCATATCTTTATGGCTCCCGTAAGCGTAGTTTTCTGTAGTAATATTTATTATACGTATAAGCGGAGATAAAACATCACCCACAATTTGCGGTTCAACGATGTCGCAATAAACAGACATCTGCGTTAGTAATCCTAACCATATACTCGCGGGGTGCGGGGGTATTGGTTCCATAACTATGTTTTGATATACGGCCTATAACCCAACTGTAAGGCTAAACGTTGTGAGAATCCGAATAGAGAGAGTGAGGTTTTTAATTTCGTACTGACACGCTTAGTTAGATTATGGTATTCGATTGTTAGCAATTTACTTATTAGCTCGTGATTATTTAGTTCGTTGGCAATTTCTTCTATGTTGGCATAATTCCCCGAGGCGAAACGTAACATATACAATCCGTAATCAATATAAATGACATTCTCGCTGTCGTGTTGAAAATCTGATGCAGCCTTTTTTAATATAGTCTCTAACATATCCTCTTCCCCTGCAGGTAGATCAATTCTATAATAAATTAAATTGTCTGTCGCACTTACAGAGGCAAAAGAATAAGGGTACTAAATTTCCGAAATGCCTACAACCGATGAGCCCACTAAAGGTGTTCTACCGGAAAACCCTGCCGGATCATATTATACAGCATCCACGTTATGTCAGCCACGTATCCCAGTATAATGAAATTCTTCTTCTTTGAGAGGATCTTCTCGGTGTTTCCCTCGATTCACTATCAGCATCGTAATTCTCACCTATAGTTGTGAGGGTCCGTTCAACGGTAAGTCATAAGCAGCAGCATCACGTCTTCGCATATTTCCAATAAACTCTCGCGGTATATTTATTTCTTTAATGTATGCCGTAAACTGTCGCCAACCGTGTGGGTTTGTAGTTTCTCGCTGTCTTAACGTTTCGTGAACCAGATCGATAATGTTGGAATGAGGGGTGATCTCACCTTTTATTGTGACAGAACCTCTTTCATCCCAAAATAAATCACCGCCGTATTCAGTATACGCAAAAAATTAATACCTTCCTTCCTGTATGAAACAGGCAGTGTTGATACTATTTCGTCGTCTGCCAGACCTTTGCGTTTCGGCGAATCTCTAATATCATCATCATCGCAGCTGATTGTTGTACTAGTGGGTTGACGTAACTGATTGGAAAAGTGAGGATATCTTTAAAAAACCTGATTGTACTGCTGCCATTTGTCATGGTTTTCAAAACTTTATCCATATCGTTGCCCAAGGAATTTTTTGGAACTTCGAAAAATTGTTCTAAATTTGTTGAGAAGAATGATGATGTTAGACCTTTTATTAATGTTAGGATTTTTAAGGAGAATTTTATTGCTTTATTGGATAGTGGAGCAACCGTAACAATTTTAGGTAAGCCTGCTTTGTATTTGATTGATAAATATGATTTAAAATTAAATAGGAATTCGCCTTTTTCATCATTGGTTATTACTGATGGTTCTTCACAATCCATTTTGGGGAGTGTTGATTTATCTTTGACTATTAATGGTATTACTAAAACTATTTCTGTTATTGTTTCTGAATTTATTACTACTGCAATTACTTTGGGGGTAGATTTTTGTCGTTTATTTGAAATTAAAGCTGATTTTGGTGAAAATTCTTTTGTTGCAAACTCTGCGGAGACAACTTTTTCTATGATTAAGATTATTGATGATCTTAATAATGATTAAGTTTTTGAATTAAATCAAGTTATTGACCTTTTTAAAACCTTATCAACTTCAAAGTTAGGTAAGACAAATAAAGTTTTTCATTCAATTAATACTGGTGATGCAGTACCAATTAAACAACGTTATTTTCCATTATCTCCTGCTATGTTGGAGCATGGGAACAGAGAAATTGATGATATGTTAGAGCAAGGAATTATTAAACCCAGTTCTTCTCCTTGGAATTCTCCAATGGTTTTAGTTAAGAAGAAGTCAGGTGATTTTAGAGTTTGTTTCGATGCTAAGAAATTAAATTCTGTTACAAAAAAAGATGCATACCCTTTACCATTTTTAAACGATATTTTGGATAAATTAAGAGATGCTCGTTATTTAACTTCAATTGATTTAAAGAAAGCTTTTTGGCAAATTCCTTTAGACGCTGAGAGTTGTGAAAAAACTGCTTTTACTGTTCCACGTAGAGGATTATTTGAGTATACTGTTATGCCCATGGGACTTACAAACGCACCCAGTACATTACAACGATTTATGGATTCCATTTTAGGACATGATTTATCTCAATCAGTTTTTGTTTATTTAGACGATGTTATTGTTTTTTCAAGTACTTTCAAGGAACATGTTGATATTTTAAGGAAAGTTTTTAAAAGGCTTAGTGATGCCAATTTAAATATTAATTTAGATAAATGTGAATTTTGTAAACCTCGATTATCATATTTAGGTTTTGTTATTGATAAACTTCATAACATTTTTATATTTATACGATCAGTTATTAAATTTATGTAACGATTCATTAGAATTTATTGAATCCATTTAATGAAACTTTGAAATGAATAATGAATTACAAATTTAGATTATTTTATTTTTCTGTCACATAATGGCAATATTAATACTTCAGTTAGTATTCCTACTTAAGATTTTTCCAAATGAATTGAATATTTACAAATTTTTAAGAGTTCTGTTCATGTTTATAAATTTAAAATTTAACGGTGGAAGATTAGATGCGAAAGTGTAACATATTTTTGTGTTATTTGGGTGTAAATTCCATTTGTTATTTTCTTAGATTGTACTTCTTTTCTGTTGAATTGTTTTTAATTGCGCATGCTATTCGTAACGCTGTTCATGAGTCTACGAAATTTTCACCTTCCTTTTTGGCGTTTGGTCGGACAGTTCCTATTTCTGGTGATTTTTATGGTCGACTAAAGGATTTTAAAGAGGATGATTTATTTATTGCTAACCGTGAACAATTAGTTCAAGATTTAAATGAACTTTCACCTATTTTTAAAATTTTAAAATTTACTTGCAGCTTACGAAAGAAATTCAAAATCTTACAATTTGCGACGAAAACCCCATTAGTTCTTATTTTTTCGTATTCCTTTTAATTATTTTTCTATTTTAGTATTTTTACATTCTGGTTTTCTTATTTATATTTTTTAATTATTTTGATAATTTTTCAAAATAATTTTATTTTGTGCTTATTTCGCACATTATTTTTGTGGCTTTGCAAACCACTTATTTTATTTTTTGCTACATTTGTTAGCATGATGGTTGATATTTAGATCCCATCGTGCGATTGAATTGCCGACTTTGTGGGACATTAGTTCTCAGGCAGATTATCTTCCTTTATTGGATTTACAATTTGCTATTGTTACAATAGTAAAATTGAAGATAACTATTTTGAGTTTACCTCTGATCGTTAATTTGACGTGTAAAACTCATAACCATGGATAAGAAAACTAGTAATGCTTCTATACATTTTTATTTTTTGATTGATTTAGTTATTTTGTTTTTCCTGATTTGTGTAGTGTTACTATTCTTGGACGGTGCTTGAGGACTTCGGTTCGCCTCGTGTCAACCTCGATTAGTTCACTTCCTGATTATGACGTTTTGGTAGTTTTAGGGGGGGGGTTGTTGTGTTCGTAAGAGTGCTTCATCTTTCTCTTGGCTACTCACCTAGATTTCGATTTATTTATAAAATGTGCGTGTTAGTTAGGGTATGTTGGGTCTTGGACGATGACTGTGGAACAACATGAAACCTGAATCTCGTGAAGGGTAGAGTGGCCTCTCTTGTTCTCCACGACGAAGCATCCTGAGCTAATTTGCCAAGGAAATAGTCGTATCTTGGATTTACCGATTTTGACTCACTTATCGAACGTGACAGTGGTAGTTGTCTTATGTACCTAGGAGGCTTGGTTTGAGACCACCGGGGTAGGGTAATTGAACCGCTCTCTCTCGACCTCAAGTCTCGCGATTATTTATTGTTAGTCCAGAAGAATTTTTTTTATTTTTATACTCTAGAGTAGAGTGGCGTTTGGCCTTGATTTTTTATAAAGTTGCACGATAACCGTTTCCTGGTTCTCTGCCCACTGTCCATTCAGGTCATGGTAGGTTTCGGTTTCCGTTCGTTTTTTTTCCTTAGATTCAAATTTTTTACCGGATACTCATTTTGCTCTTCTGATGGTGGTTTGCTTCATTAACCTCACCAGTTAAAGTTTTTTACTTTATTTAAGGTTTCGGGTCCTTGATTCTCGACTAGTGGCGTGTGCGGGTGGTAGCGCGTCATTAGCTTTTATGGCGTTGCGAGGGGTCTTTCCTGACCGACATCACCACATTTTCCGTACTTTTTCGTACATTTCCTTTTTATTTTTTAAATATTGCTTATATTTTAATTAGCTTAACATTTTGTATGTTTCAATAATTTCATTTATTAGCTTAGTGTTTGGAATCTCCGCTTTGGTGATCTCCGAGTCCAAATTTTAGGAGGGGGTGTGTAACAACCTTTTTTGTGGTTGTATTAAAAAGTACATTAATTTAAGAATCGTTCATTTATTTGGCGTAATATTAGAAAAGTTTTAATTATTAATATGTAGAATTGAGAATGGCAACTTAATTTGCATTTCCTAGAACATATCTTTTGGGTGTAATATTACATAAATAGTTATAGTTCCCTTTCTTAAAAAATTGGATTTATATTATTGTATCCGCGCAACGCGTGAAGACTTTTAGGGGAAATACACTTGAGTTTTTCTGAAAGCTTTTTTTTAATTCACTTAATGCTGAATGTTACAGCAGTAAGCATGATTTTTACCTAATTTTTTATATTTGGTGCCATCATTGATGGTAAGTTATTTTCCAATTCATTATATTTAAAACTAAAGCATTTGTTTGTTTTTTTAGGCACTTCTATTTTACTTATTTTGCACTTAGTTTGCACTTCTATTTTACTTATTTTGCATTTAGTTTGCAATTATTTTACTCATATTTTTTTAATGCATACTTTTATATGGCATTTTTATAATAATTATTTTTAATGGCACGTATAAGTCAGTATTTACTATTCTATTTTCTGGTTTAAATGGCAATTTTTACTTGAATTACATTTTACAACGCAAGTTCTACATACTTTTATAAATAAATTTGGCGAATTAAACTTCAAAGAAATTCAATAAATTTATGGACACAATATATTAAGGATAAATAAGCAAGACATTGACCTCACCAAGTTCACCATTCTGCTTCATAGTTACCAGTTATAGTTTATGGACAGAAACGTTCAAAGGTAATGTTTTTATATAATTTTAGAATAGTATAAGACTTCTGATTTTTTACCTTTTAATCAGATATTGAATAAACTTAAGTATATCATGTTATTTTATTTTCATTTTGATAAATTGTTTATTATTATTCATTAACTAGGTTTTGTTGTTCCTATATATATATATATATATATATATATATATATATATATATATATATATATATATATATATAAAAGACAACATGGCGCTCGAGATTTTATCATTTTTTCATAATTTTTAGATAACATTTTTTTTGATCAATTACAAATAGTTTATTACATCATCGCTTTTGTTTTAATGTTATAAGTTGGCCCAGTTTTAGTGTTTATACTTAGGCAGCCGCTTTTAATGTTACAGACCTTTTAAGTGTTATGTGCACCCTTACAGAAACATTCCACCTGCTTACTATTCAGACATTTCAATAAAGCGTAACGTTGACTTTTACTTAATCTGGCTAATGCACGCGGAATATCAGTGCTTTCGATTAAAGCGTCAACCATCATATATGATGTAATCTTTATGACTGTGAGGCTTATACCTTGAGACCCGAATATCTTTATTCTATAGTGTAGCACATCCGGTGCATTCTGTTTTAAATCGAACAATCGAAAATATCGGCGCGGGTTTGAAGTGGCATCCCGGTACGCAACCTCTAAAAATTTCGGATTGCCAGGTGAAATTTTCCTTTCACAAGATTATGTAATGACCGTTGAAAGAGATATCTCGCTGTCCACGTCCTTGACGAAATATGTTTTGCGTTAAGAAAAACACGCCCAGATTTCTATAATGACAACCCTTTGTAAAAATATCAACCACCGAACTATCAGTTTCGCGCATTAGATTGTCAATTATTATTAAGACCGGTTTTCACCCTCAAACTATTCCATATCAGGTAAACCCTTTTCAAATTCATCCGAGAGATCTTTGAATAATGGTTGCCATTCGCTGTAAAACCAGATATTTTTTTCAAAAGCTGTATCAGACAGTTTCGATATTTTTTAGAAAATCAACGATAAAATACGATTTCCCACAACCCGATGGCCCTGCTACTATTGCTGAAAAGGGATGTTTAAACTGACCCTCCATCTCGAAACGGTAATCGATACTAAAGAGTACTCCGTTATCATCACGACTTAAATACTAGATGAAAAAATTTGCGATCACAGATATATTCTACTTTTTTATCGTGCTTATCTTTTAATATCAAAATAATCCTACTGTTATCTTTTAAATATTTACTAAAAGCCAACACTTGTTTTTAAATCGTGTATTAACAATTATAGTTTGATGCATATCTACAATAATATCAGCGAGCTCTTAATTATTATTATTCGTTTTATTTTTTTTTAATAATTTTTGCGTGTGTGTGATATATGCAATATAAAAAGTACAGTTGAAGGCCTGCTTTTTATAAACACAAACTGAAATTTGTATGTATGTACATAATAAACATCGTTTTATGTAAATTCGTATATGTAAGGTCGCTCTAAGTAGTCTGCGAAAGGGGAAAGGTAAATACGAGTTGCAATAAGTGTGATAGAGATAATTAGGTTTGTTTGTATATTTACACTTTAAAAATTACTTACTTAATGATGGGAAAACCAATACCCAGTTTTATATCAACCATTCATAAGTAAAAACACAAAACGGGTTTAGTGAGCTGTATAAAATATTTCAATATTTAGTTCCCCGACACATTATTATTCGAACAACCGAAAGAAAAACACAAGGTATGCGTTGTTCACAAAAATGCCAATAAAGATTTTAATGTGTTATTATCATTGTTAGAGGAGGACATCGTAAACCAACTCTACAATACCATCAACTGTTATTCTACAGACTTGATCTCAACTCATTAGTTCAGTTAATTAGATAAATGTGTGCGTGTTACGCTATTTTTGTAATTAATAACATTATGCGGGTGCGTATTTGTGGGTGTTAAGTTTTGTAGTTATTGATTCGCTTATAATAAACCATTAAAACGTTTTGTCTTTTTATTTCCGTTATAGCAATTTGGTATTTTGAACTGTGGTTGATTTTGAGCAAGCAAGATGTAATTCCTTGAACCAAACCAGTATTTTTGAACTGTACGCTGGTTTTCGCAAACTGTAAATGATGATTTGATTTTATTGAGATTGATTTAGTTGATTGATTGATTGAGATTGATCTGATTTGATTAATTTATTTGTTTGTTTTTGAAAAAGCCGAGAGAGAGAGAGAGAGAGAGAGAAGAGAGAGAGAGAGAGAGAGAGAGAGAGAGAGAGACGTGCATGATCAACTTCTATTACAGAAAACACTCGCTACTTTAAAAATACACCACTAGATGTCGCCACAAACAATCCCTATTTAGTCCTAGAAATATACTGCTAGGTAGAGCCACAAAAAATATTCATTATCCTATACACTACTAGATGGCGCAACAAACAAATTCAAATTTCGCAACAAGGAGGCCAAGACAAGAGGGCACAGACCCTAACACAGGTTCTTATAACTGCCTGTGTTTCGACTTGTATGTGCTTCTAATCAGCTACCAACACACACACCTAGACCATGTGCAACTATTGTGAACACGGATCCAGCAAACAAGCCAGGTTAGCATTGGACCGCTATCTACATTGACGAGAATGGTAATGGGGAATATTTTGATTCCTTTGGACTACTTTAAAAATACACCACTAGATGGCGTCACAAACAATACCTAATTAGTACTAGAAATATACCGCTAGGTGGGGCCACCTTTATTACACAAAATATTCATTAGTATATATACTACTAGATGGCGCTACAAACAAATTCAAATTTCGCGACAAGGGGGTCACGACAAAAGGGCTCAGACCCTAACTCAGGTTCTTATAGCTGCTTTATGAGGTAGCATTAGGGCCCCCTTATTATAATACTATTTCCAGCCAAGGGGCCAGGTCAAGAGGGCGCAGACCCCAACACAAGTTCTTGTAGCTGTCTTACACGTTAGCATTAGGATACCTTATTAGAACATTTCAAATTTCCCGCCGTAACCAATCAGAATGCAGAGCTCAGAGGCTGAATGAAGATTAAGAGCCAACCAGAAACCAGATGGGTGGGCGCACACACGGCCAATCAGGTAAAAGGGGCGTGGCCTGTCCTTACGACTACCAATCAGAGCACTGTATGCGCACGCATTTGCCTACCCTCCAGGGGCTGAACTACCAAAAAGACTCTTAATACAGCCAAAAGGGTTCTAATTAGGGGTGAAAATCCAATTTTGTTAAAGCAGGGGATGGGGTTAGGGAAAGCAATTTGTTGAAAACTTAGTAGCCCAAAAAGAATGTGGTGTATCGGAAAGCAGAACAAATGCAACCCAATAACATAAAAATGTTCAATAAATTAAGTGGAAGAGGATCAGTTAGTAACGATCGGAATTGATCATCAGACATTTTCTAATAAGTGCAATCCAAACTTTTAGTGGTGCATAATGGTGCAATACAAGTACAAGCGAAAGGTACTGTCGCGCTCAAAAAATACTAGTAAGGTGATTTGGGGTAAGTGCGCTATTGGGGCAAGTGCGTTGCTGCAAAGTTTTAGGAAAAACGAATGTTTAAAATGAGCGTGCTTGATTGAATTGCGTTCTACGTGTAACTAGTGACACAGTTGGCAGCATTGCTTTGAAATAAACGTGTAGTAGATAACGATTTCAAGTGTACTGTTTGCGTCCAGTGAGTTAGTAGGTAAGCCATTTCTTATCCATTTGAATCTTATTGCATCGTTGATGTTAATAGAAAAATTCACATTAATATCTGCTTATTTAGTCATTAAAAAGAATATTACATGAGATTTTTCTTACTTTTATGGTTATGGGGGAAATGCTAGGGGGTGGCGCACTTGTCCCTGAATTTTTACGATGCGGAGCAAGTGCACTACTATATATGCACTTGCCCCAAAGTTTTGCTTTCGCTATCATACGTCGATAAGTAGGCCTATGTTTACTTTCTTCTTTTAGTGATGGTACGTAACTATAAAAGAAAGTCTATAAGCGGGCCCACGTACTCACCCGAAAGGCTAGATCGAGCAATGGACGATGTCCTTAACGGCAATAAGACGGTGAAAAGGGCTGCTATTGAAAACAACATACCTATGAGTACTTTAAGGGACCATATACAAGGGAGAAGAGGTATAAAAAGTAAGGGACAAGGCCGTTCAGCTAGCATCCCCTAAATGTATGAAGTGCAGTTAGTAGATGCGTTAACAGCGATGGAAAAATGGGGTTTGCTTTATCGTGGAAGGAGGTTTTAGATGTTGTTCAAGAGTTTGTTCAGAAAAACAATCTGAATACGCAATTTAAAGATGGTAGGCCAGGTCCTAATTGGTTTATCGGTTTTAAAAAGAGGCACAACTTATCTATAAAGAACCTCAAAATGTGGAAATATCCAGAAAGAAAGCGATGTACCCTTTTCTAATGAAGGAGTATTTTTAAATTCTTGAAAAAACTATTAATGACTTAGGTCTAGTCGATCATCCAGAGAGAATTTTTGATCTCGATTAATCCAGATTTTCACACAATCCATCAAAAAGGAAAGTGGTAGGGTTAAATGGTGTTCCCAACACAAGAACTATAAATGGACCAGGCAGGGAAAATACAACGGTGGTCATAGCAGTAAGTGCGAGTGTCCAGAACTTTTGTGGCAAAATATGGTCGAGAATCGACCTAAATGTGATAAAAATGATTTCAAAAAGCAGGAATATTTCCATTAAACGATGTAGCTGTAGCCGATCAGTACGATAGCAAATCTCTAAAGCGATGGAATGAAGCGAAGAAGAACACCCTTGACCAGAACAAGGTAGAAGAAGATCCTGCTGTAGGCGAGACCCAAGTGCAAAACAATTCTAGGGCCTTCGAGATTAATATGCCACCATTTACTTCAAAACCTATCTGAGATCTGAATTATAAGAATCTGTAAGTATGACTGTCCCATTTTTAATAAGGTTACGACAGTTGGTAGTCTTAAGTGAATAAGCTTAGGTCTAACTTAATCGTTCTCTTTCTTCCAGGTTACCAGTTTCGTTTGAAACATTACTGCTGCGTACCGTCAAAAGTGGTTCGAATGAAACACTACAAAAGAAAAGAAAGATTGCCGCAGGAAGTGAAGTAATCACTGCAGATTTTGATCGGCACTTACAAGAAAAAAATCCACCAGAAGTTAGCTCAGACTCAGATAAGGAAAATGATCACTTTTCAGTTCATGACGAGTCTGAGGCAGTAATTTTGCTGATTTTTTTTCCTTTGAAGAAGAAGAAGAGAATGAAGAAGAGAATTTTTTAGAAGGAATAACAAACCTATCAGTAAGTGATTGGGTATTGGTGTTTTTTATGGTTCCCTCAGGCAAGGAAGAAAAGGAAGTTTGTTACGTAGGAAAAATTCTCCACCCCAATCCTAATGAAGCACAAATAGCTTTTTTAAGAAAAAAAAGGGCACACTTCGCTTTTCCTCAGGTCCCTGACGAAACATTTGTTTCTAGGAATGATCTTTTAAAGAAAATGCCAAACCTCTCAGTAAGGAGGGTTTTGCATGATTTTGAAATAAAGTTCCCTCAGTCTATAGAGTCAAATTTGGGAGTTTGACAAATGCTTAACCCCTACTTGAAAATCGTGAGATGTCCGATTTACACACAACAAATGTGTCTACATCAAAATTTGAATTTTGGAAGTGTCTGCAGTAACAAGCTGTACCAGATAGTACAAAAAAACTAAATTTTATTAAAGTGAGGGACTAGGGTTGGAAAACAAAATGTGTTCATAACGTTTTGCAAAAAAAAGACATGTGATGCAAGAGAGTGCAACCAAATAATGTGAACAATATTTAATAGAAAGAAGAGGGGCCAACTTAACGCACCTTGTTGGTGTGATCTAGTGAATCATGGTATTTTATTTGATAAAATTGGAACGTTAGGATTATGTAAACCTGTTGAAGAGTTATCTTAGTATCACAAAACAACATGTACAATACTTTGGCTGTTCTGATATTTTAAATGTTTTTATGAAAGGAGTACAAGTGTGTTGGGCCCCTTATTATTTCTGTTGTACTTAAATGATATTATAGTTGCACTACAATTCAATTCTGCCTATTTTCAGATGTAAAAGTGATGACGATGCTTTAAAACATTTAAATACATGTTTGGTTGAGTTTACAAATTACCTTAAAATAAACTAGTACTAAGTGACTCACTACTATACAAAACCATTGCAATATATAACAAACTGTTTATCATAATAATATGATAATAACAGGTTTATTGTGCAAGTAACTAGTTGTAAAAATTACTCATTATTACAATGTGAATTGGGCAGATTTTCTTCGTTTGTAAAACAATTGCTCCAAGTTGCTATGTTCATAAAACGTAAAACTACATTATGCAGTTACCCTTTAGATAACAGTACCTACTCATACTAAAAAAGACTTCGTCTTGCACAAAAAAATGCATTTCCCTTAAGTTCAACTCAAATGAAACCGTACCTTGTTGGTATATATTAAAACTATTTAAATTTGTTAAAAATAATTGCCACCATTATGGACCACAAAAGTTATAGCATAATTATAACACAAGCTATGACACAGATTTAACATATGTTGGTCAGTGGCTCGCAATGGTGCTTAGATATCCATCCTCCAAGGGACATACCTAAGGCATCAACAAAAGGAGTGACGAAACGAATTCTCTCCAGGAACTTCATTCTCGTCAGTTCAGACAATGGCAACTTTCACCAGTTGAAAATAAACTGCACAGAAGCGTAATTTAATATCCAGACTAAATCTATCAGACTTGAGTTTCGAAAATATGGAAGCCAGTGTCAAGTTTTTTAATTTGGGCTTCTCAATTGTTAACAGATCAAATGTTTTGTGAAAAATTTTACCACGTCCATATTTATGATTATTACTGTTTACTATAATTATCTTTGAGACCACATATTGCATTAAACATTTTCACTCACCACCATGGAAATAGATCTAGAGCAAATTTACAAAGCTTAAAAGTATATTAGGGGCACCTTGGCCGCCATCTTGGATTTTTGTAACCTGGGGCACCTTGGCCGCTATTTTTTTATATGCCCACGTGGGGGTCGTATTTTCACCGCTTCTTTATGGCTTCTTTCCCTTGATGGAATTTTCACCGTAATTACAGCCCTTTTGGTTGTATTAAGAACCTTTTTGCCAGTTCACTCCTTTTTTATGGCTTCTTTTCGGGGGCCATTTTCAGCCCTTTGGTGGAATTTTCACCCTAATTAGGACCCTTTTGGTTGTAGTAAGAGCCTTTTTGGCAGTTCAACCCCTGGAAGGTAGGCGAATGCGTGCGCATACAATGTTCTGATTGGTAGTCCTAAGGATAGCCCCTTTTACCTGATTAGTTTCTGATTGGTTCTTAGCCCCAACCAGCTTCTGAGTTCTGATTGGAGGCTTAAGGCTCTGCAATGGTTACTGTGGGGAAATTTGAAAATGTTCTAAGGGGCCCTAATGCTATCTCATAAGACAGCTATAAGAACTTGTGTTAGGTCTGCGCCCTCTTGTTGTGGCCCCCTTGGCTGGAAATAGTATTATAATCAGGGGGCTCTAATGCTATCTCATAAGGCAGCTACAAGAACTTGTGTTAGGTCTGTGCCCTCTTGTCGTGGTCCCCCTTGGCTGGAAATAGTATTATAATAAGGAGGCTCTAATGCTATCTCAACTATTATGTCAGGCTTGCGCATTCTTGTGGCCACCTTGTTGCGAAACTTGAATTTGCATGTAGGGCTATCTAGTGGTGTATGGGCTAATGAATATTTTTTCTGTAATAAAGGTAGCGTCATTTAGCGGTAGGACTAATTAGGGATTGTTGTGGCGCCATCTATCATGGGAGATTTGAACTTATATTATAATAAGGGGCCTAATGCTAACTTATAAGATAGACACAGGGCTTTCCAACTCGCTTTCGGGTCTTAGCCCCTGGTCCTTTGGCGGGAAATTTGAATATGTATTTAAGTGTTTACATTCTGATTACTTATTGTGTATTCTAATAAGTGGGCCTAATTCTAGCTTATAAGACAGGTATAAGCCTTGCAACTTGCTCTCGGGGCTTAGACTCCCTTGGCGGGAAATTTTATTTTATATTCTAATAAGAGGGGACCTAACGCTAACTTATAAGACACGTATAGGGACCTTCGCCCCTTGTCGTGCCCCACGAGCTTAAATTTTAAATTTGTTAATAGCGCCATCTACTTCTTCCACATCTACATCTTCGCCGAAGGCTATTTCGGCGACCCCCACTCCAACCCTCCCAGAACATAACCGTGATTGTAAGACAGGCGTGGGGCGTCGCAACTTGTTCTCGGGTCTTCGCTCCTTGTGATAGGAACTTGTTCGTGGGCCTTCGTGTATAGTCGTGGTACCCCTGGCGGAAAATTTGAATTTGCATTATAATGAGGGGGTCTAATGCTAACTTGTAAGACAGGTGTAGGGCTGCGCAACTTGCTCTCGGGGCTTACCCCATGTCGAGGCCCCATTGGCGGAAAATTTGAATTTGTATTTAAGTCTCTGCAGGTTATGGCTGGAAATATGAATTTGTATTGCAATAAGGAGTATAATTCTAACTTGTAAGACAGATGTAGGGCTTAGCAACTTACTTTCAGGCCCTCGTCCCTCGACCAAATTTGTTTGTGGCGCCATCTACGAGGGGAAATTTGAACTTGTATGATACTAAAGATGCCTACTGCTAACTTATAAGACATACATGGGGCTTCCCAACTTGCTTTCGGGTCTTAGCCTCTGGTCCCTTGGCGGGAAATTTGAATTTGAATTCTAATAAGGGGCCTATTGCTAACTTATAAGAGAGACAGACATAGGAACCTGAGTTAGGGTCTGCGCCCTCCTGCCGTAGCCCTTTGTTGGGAAATTTGAATTTGTGTCATCTATCTGTGTATGAACTAATGAATATTTTCGGTAATAAAGGTGGCACCACCTAGCGTTATATTTCTAGGAGTAATTAGGGTTTTGTTTGTGGTACCATCTAGTGGTATATTTTTAAACTAGCGAATGTTTTTTTAAGAGGCGGCGCCGCCTACTGGTATATTTCTGGGACTAATTAGGGTTGTTGTTTGTGATGCCATCTAGTGGTGTAAAGAATAATGAATGTTTTCTGTAATAGAGGTTGATCGTGTTCGACTCTCCCACGTCTCTTTCTCAAACAAACAAATCAATGCATCACATCAAATAAAATTAATCAAATCAATTCAGCAGATCAATCCCAAACAAATCACGTTCGAACCTGAACTAACAATGCTGCAGTTAACGCGAAAGGGCGGTTAGATGATTAATTACTATAAGTGTGAGATTGGCTTTCTTTTGCTCGCTATAAGTTAAATCATGCTGCTATTTTTTGAATTGAGACCTGATTTTGTATGATTAAGTTAAATCAATTTGGTATTTTTGCTTGCGAAAACTAGTTGTTTCACACCAGTTATTTTTATTGCCTTCCAACCTATGTAGGTATAATAGGTTAAGCAATCGACTTTATTTTCACTAACCCTGAATTCACTTATTAGCTCATTGTACAAACTTTCTCCAAGATCGGCGTATGTGTGTGTGTGTGTGTGTGTTTGGATGAACGTTAGTATTCACGTTAACTCCAGAACGACATCACAGGCGTACTTCAAATTTCGTATTTAAGCTTGTTTTCATTTCTCCTGGAGCTAATTAATGTTTGGGAGAAAATTAGCAGCGTAGAGGAGGGTTTATTAGGAGCAGTTTTTGGTTTTTATCAATTATGTATGAACAACTGTACATTTCAAAGATATAAAAAAATAAGAAAATGTGTAACCTATCTTAAAAAAAAAAATTAATTTTACATAACTTTTCTTTATAAAGTTTAATATAAAGCAAACTAAGTACAACAATTAATTTAATAAGATAGAAAGTGCTTAAACTGTATTGTCGATATTTTTATACAAGTGGGTGGGTGGCTTTGGAATTTTAATGTGTATCAAGTTAGCATCTAGTTATCTATTACCTCTATCTGACATGAAATTTTAAACCTCCATCTGACATAAATCATTGTTCTGTTGTTTTTGTTATGAAGGTATTAAAAAATAGGTACATAGTTATCTTATAAAAATTGTTACTAAAATTATTTCATTTTATCAGGGTGTGCGTAGGTATATATGCAGACCTTGATATAAATAATTAAATATATCTTAATTTAAAGATGTACATATTTATTTCCTTTAAAAAGTACTTAATGCCTCCTTATTTTTAATTATATACAGGTATGGAAAAATATTATCGCGGGTCTGACTTATACTAAGTAAAACAAAGACAGTACAATCAGTTCACGTGCTAAGTAAGATAGAGTACACAACAAACTAAAAGCGCTGATGGAAAATCAATGTTTTTGCAAGTCCGGCACAATACTCATGTATTCCACTGAAGAAAAAATACAGATTATAAAGTCGTATTATTCAGGAAGCACTACTGTACAAGAAATAATGTGCATGTTTGTTTTTCCTTTGAAAACAGGCCAATTCCATCAGAAAGTACGATTATGCTACTCTTTGTAAATTTGAAAGATGTGGATGTTTAAATAATTGTAGAAAATGCAGTAGCATTGATGGTAATGATGGTGAGCATCCTGGCCGTAACTTAAACGAAACGCACAAAATTGCATCAAAATTTACAGAAGTCGGTTGCTTCTTGTACATATGTTAGCGGTCGAAAAGTATTATTAAAAATAGTGTCTTTATAATGGGAACGCGATTACAATTTCCATTGTAGTTGTTTACCTAGTTCATACGATAGAAATTATTGCAGGTTTAACTTTAATTATTTATATCCAAAATGTTATTTAACAATGCAATTTTCCAAGAAATCAATTAATTTATAATAACGGTGTTAATTATTAATTATTTTATTAATTTGAAACTCTCTTAATTGTATTTATAGGGTTTCAAATTGTATTTTTGAACAATTTGGTGTATTTATCTCTAATATTAGGATAACAGGTTTTGAGTATAATTTTTCCATTCACAAGATGCATTTAATACAAACTAAATCATATTTATCAAGTTTTAATTTCGGGATATCAAAAAGAAAATTTGCATTTTTATATTAACGGTGTAATTACTTATTTATAGTACTTAATTTCATTCATATCGATATGTAACGGTGAATACTTAATTAATTGACGGACTTAATTATGGTTTTTGTTACCAGGCTAAAAGGAAAAAACTAATCATCACAGTATTTGCTAAGATGTAACATGGAACGAATGCGGACTATTTTTTTTTTTATGATTGTGGACCTGAACAGGCTAAATTTGGCCTATCGTAATAAAGCACTCAGGAAAACTTCGGAGGTTGGATAGAGGGATAATGAATTGCCAATGAACAGCTACCTTAAATTTTCTCATATCATAAGTGAGAGGAAAGCAGGAACTAGAGAGATCATTCCAGAGTTTAGAAGCCGTGTAGAAAAATGTGGATTGCGCCCGTTTGGTACGACAAGTGGGGATTTCTACTGCATACTGATGATGTGAATGAGAGAACCGAGTGTTTCTCGCAAAGATAGCCCGAGATGGTATCAAAGAATATAATTCAGCAGAACAATAGCCGTTGTAATAATGATAATACAAAGAAAGAACTGAAACCGTCCTTCTATGCTCAAAGGACTGTATGTGAGAAGTTAAGGACGGGTCATTTATAAGCCTAATCGCTCTCTTTTGAATACGATCAACGATATCGAGAGCGTATTGGGGAGCACTAACCCAGAGGTGTGAATTATATTCCAGATGAGGCCGAATTTGGGAAAACCGTTTTTCGTCGTGGTTTTCCATTTTTTGTTCAGTTTTGCATTAATTCACATCCTGTTACATTCATTCTTAAATTTTACTCATTCAACTCACATAGCCCGCATTCGTTCCACGTTACATCTTAGCAAATACACACCATTCATTAATATCATTTAGTCCAGATAAAGAAATAAAATTATTTCGAAATATCGACTACAATAATGGAATTTTAATTTTTTTTAAATTATCAGTCTGTTTTAAACCCTATACCCAAAGTTTTCCTGATATATTGTATTATTAATAATGTAATGTATTACGACAAATTCATTACTAAACACATGTGAACATGTCAATGCAATGAACTAACCTTTGAAATGCTACCCCTTTTATTCCTTATCCACGCCGCTTCTACCATCACATGGAAGTAGCACACACGACTGCATTTTTACGCATAAAGTGGAAATGTAACTTTAATAAATAAAACAGGCCTAACGAACAACTGGCGTTTACTGACACAACTTGACGAATGTCATACCAAAACCTTGTTTTAACAAAAATGTTAAATGTAAACAAATGGAATGAATTACGGGAAACTGTAGAATATACCTACATTTTTTTATCTATATCTTTGAATATTAGGTTCATTCAGGGAAGGTTAGCAACTATTGAAAAAAGCATTTTGTGAATTTCAGTATACAGAAGCTTCTTAAATGTAATGCTATCATTCAGTGGAAAATTTTTTGTTTCACCTTGACAGTTCGTACACATATTTGAATTCCAAGCAATGTTTAAGTTCGGCCACCATATGCCATTAAATAATAATACATTAAAAAACAAGTTTCATGCCAGTCCTGAAGCACAAATACAACAAGTTTAAAAAAAAAGAGTAGTGTAGCCACGAGTTTGTTAAAAAATGAGTGCTTCAAGGTCTTATGAATAGCTCTTTTTGTATCAAGTAACTAACTGAGGTTTTTTAGGACGAATTTTCCTAAAATACCTAATTTATCAATTTTATTCGAATAAAAGTACTAGGTACTTGATCACAAAAATAGCTATTTGGAACAGAAGGTCTAGAATCTTGTACCAGCGAAGAATATTGTTTATCCTCTAGCATTAGCATAAAATAAAAAAAAATTTAACTTCACCGTTACGGTTAATTGCATGTCTTTGTTGGACGCAGAAACACGGCTAGTAATTATTTAAAATGGCCATCATTCTCTTCAACGGAGATACTCATTCTCTTTTCAAAAGTGTTCGTAGCATTTCCCAGAATAGCAGGAGTAAATTATTTTGAAGGCACGTTTGAGTTTCATTTTCATGTCGCCAGTGGTAGTAGGGAGAGTATATTTTTTACATATCCTAATAAAAAAATCAAGCTAAGGTAGCTCGGGAAATCTGGCTGACCAGTAAATTGGGCCACCTCTTCCTATTCATTTGTTTGGAAATTTTAGATAAGATAACGTCTCACGGATCATCGAATATGTGCAGGGTCGCCATCTAACTGAAGCCACATGATCTGTTTAATATTTTATTTGTTACTCATTTGTAAATGTCAATTTATCAAGTCAGCTTATTGTCGTTGAAAGTCAATCTTAACAAGCTAGCTACTAGTTAAAAATTTAAAATAAATAAAAATTAATATAAAATGGTTGCCATGACGACTATTAGGGACTAGGCCAAAAATGGGCTATTTGACGGGCTGAAATGAATCCGTAAAATAGCAATTTTTGGGAGCGTATACAAAAACACGTTTTTCATGCAGTTTTTACACAAATATTTTTACTTTAGTTGATTTAGGAATGTTTTAGCGCTTGGTAATGTCTTAATGTTAAAAGTGCAAATTTTAATTAGTCGCCATTTGTTTTATCCAAATTCTGTCACAAAATACGAATATTGAAGATACACTTCAATGTACGCCCCCTGAAATAGTGAAATTGCCAAACATACAGTCACGAATTTGCTCACATCAAAGTTTTCCTTCCACTGGACGCATTCTGTTTTTGACACAGTTTGTATGAGTGCCATCCAATGACTATTAACCAATAGTCATTGGTGACATGCGATATAATTCCGGATCAAGCTTTGCCAACCAAAAAAATTTCGTAAAATATGTCGTAATACGAGTGGTTCTTCGCAGGAAAAGTCATTCGATGATACACTTGCACACCCATCCATGCCGTCAGACCAAATGCGCGAGAAGCATAAACATGCGGCGTCCTCTTAGCCTTATATTTTCTATAGTTTCGTGGTCCTATCAACTTCAAAGCTGATTATATTCAGGGCTATTGAATGATTTAAGAGCTACATGTGAAACAATAGTAGTTTCATTTATAATCGGATCAGGCATAAAAATAGTAAAAACTTGCGTTGTATGTTCAGGTTCAGATTTTGACAAGAAGTCAGGGCCTCTTCACCAAAGTTCGAGAATATACCGCGAGTAACTAAGTCTGCAGGGCTCAGTTCAGTGGATACATATTTCCACGCAGATCTGAGGGGGAGGGATTGAATTTGCGAAATTCTGTTAGGAACAAAGGTTTCTGATGAATGCTGTTCGGCATTGATCCATGAGAGAACAATCGTGGAATCAATCCAGTAAGTTGAAGACAGTATATTAATGTTAAAAGCAATTTTCACCTTGTCGACTAGTTGAGCCATTAATGCTCCAGATAATTCCAATTTAGGAACGGTAATTGATTTTAGAGGTGCAACTCTTGTTTTAGAACATAGTATAACTGAACACAAATTTTACCATGCTCATCAACCGATCGAAGGTAAACACATGTGCCGTACGCGGCTTTGCTGCCGTCTGAAAAGGTATGAATCTCAACAGATTGAAAGAACAAACTGATTGTCTTGGTATACGCATTTCATTTAAACTGTATAAATCTCTACAAAAAAGTTGCCATTGCGGTTGTAGATCAGAGGGCAAACTTTGATCCCAGGGTGAATTATTTAATCATAACTGCTACATAAAAATTCTTGCAGTCATGGTACAAGGGCACAGTAATCCTAGAGGGTCAAAAATCATTGATATTAAAGATAAAATTGTTCGCTTCGTGATAACCTTGTAAATATTATCAAATATCGCAATTTCACAGAAAAAATGATCTGAATAACTATTGAAAAACAAGCCTAAAGTTTTCGCATTTTGAGTGGGTCCAAATTCTAAAATATTGTTGCGAATGCCATCTGACTGAACGGTGTCTAGGGCTTCAGGACAATTAGAATTCCACGTACGGAGAGTAAAACCACCAGAATGGAATATTTTGGTCATGTTCATGCAGACATAGCGAGCATTCGCAATTGATTGACAACTGGTAAGCAAATAATAGCAGTACACATCCTCACGGATTATGTTTGAAATTTGGGGATAATCGGCTTCACATAAGTTGGCAATTTCAAAAAGATAGCGAATCGCAAGATAACTAGATGCCTTTTTGCCATAGGTGACAGTATAATTCATAAATTTCAAGAGGTGCGGTTGCTTCAGGTTTCCAAAATATTCTCTGGAGTGAGCGTTGGGATTCTTCAACAAAAATAGAACGATACATTTTAGCGCAGTCGCTGGTCATAGTGTACGCAAAACGGCGAAAGCGTAAAAGTATAGAAAATAAATCGTCCTGAAGAACGGGACCATTTAGTTGTATATCATTAAAGGAGATACTAGTTGACGTAGGACTGCTAGAATTAAATACAATTCTAAGCTTTGTAATGTACGGCATGATGTGGAATGAAATATTCAAAGACAGCTGTATCTGGACACTTCACTTTCGACATATGTCCTAAAGCTTTGTACTATTCCATAAAATTAGCATAGCTTGAAGAAGGGATATTTTCAAGTTCCCAGAATTTTGACGAGATAAATCAAGAGTCGTTAAAAAACAGGTTGTGCTTAGATAGCGGTTCTGTATTAGAAGGGAATTCTCCTGAGACAACATAACCTAATTTGGTGTTCCCAAGATAGGGGTATTCAGAAGCGAGCGGTTGGTCAACGGACAATATCTGCCAAAATATTTCGACGCCAAGCAGTAAATCAATTTTTGGTTTATTCATGAAAGTCGGGATTAGTCAGACAGGTGCTTTTACGAAATTGGTATCAGAACGAGTAGCAGGGAATTCGCCTGAAATATTTTGAAGTAGTAGAAAAGATAAAGATGCAGTAACTTGAGTCTTCGTGGATTTAAACGTTGGCGTTGTATGTACCATTTCGGTTACATAATCTTTAGCTTGGCTTACGCCTGATATAGGAATGCTAACATTTGTAGTTGGTAATTTCAGTTTATTACATAATGTAAGTCATGTACGAAATCATTGAAGCGGAGTCTAAAAGCGCAATGCATTTATGAAGTTTTCCCGTAGCGTCTTCAACGCAAACGACAGCGCTTGGAAGAACTTTTACAAGATTACAAGAAAGAGCGACATGTGTCGAAAGCATTGAAGTGGCAGACTGAGGAGAATTAGAGGTTGTGGGTTGACTATCTGGTGCTTCGGAAATAATGTTAAGTGGTTTAACTGGCGATTCCGAGTATAATAGTGTGGAACGCCTTTTGTTACAGGCCTTGCAGTTTCCAGATTTGTAATTAGAAGTGAAATGACCACTGCACAGACAGTTTTTGCACAAGTTAAGTTCCTTAGCTGTGGCATAGCGTAAATATGGAGCCAAATCCAAGACAGCTTGACAACGCATTAGTCTATGGTTCGATTTATAAAGAGGGCAATTCACGGGATTATGAGGGGGTTCTGCTATGACATTAATAAATGAATGTTTATTATAATTAACTTGAGGTTTGCCTTGTTCTAAGTTGTGTGTAGTATGTGAAGATGTGGACTCCAATGCTCTTAAGTGAGCTTGTATCAAACCAACTAGATGCCTGATTGATGAGGCAGACTATTTATTTTGGGGAATTCAACTATTCCTTTAATGTGCGAATGAATGAGCCTTGTATTTTTGTAGCGTTTTTCGATAAGATCTAAAGCGATCTGATAATTTGCAGGGATTATATCTAAAGACTCTATTACCTTGGACGGCTCTGCACGCAAAACAGATTTAAGTGTAGAAAACGTGTAACGTCATCAAACGCATCATTGTTATGACCAAGTGATTTGAATCCTTCAAAAAAAATCAAAAATGTTTGTGGGTCGCCGTTAAACATTTTCATTTGCAAGGATGGCAATTTGACTACGCTTGAGCGAGACTCCAAATGTGGCTGTTGAGAATAATTTTCCATTGGTACAAATTCACCAGGTATCGTTCTAGGTGCAGGTTGTTCTGTGGAAATATTAACATTATTTGTGCTAGGAGGTTGTGGTGGCAGAATTGCCATAGAACGTTCAGCAGGTGCAAAATCATGGCTTAAAGCTAGTGCTTCTTGAACCAAAAAAAGGAGAAAGTGTATGTTAATTTATAAAATTCGGATTGAAGTCACTTCAAGTTTCAGTCAAAATTTAGATAACACCAATTTTGAAAGCGACTGAATCCCATCTTTTTATGAATACAGGTATCATAAACATTTAAAAAAGTGTTTTGATGCATTAGGGACTTTAAGAAATAAATCTTAACCTTTTGTAAACGTTCTTTTACACACGAGAAACTAAGTATTTTGCAACAAAAAATACTTTACGTAATTCATATAGAATTTAATAAGAAAAATTAAGTCTACAAATCACGTTTTGATATATCAGATGATGTATTTCGTAAGAATCCAATAAATGATACTAAAATTCTGCCAAAAACTATATTAATACATACCTTCATATGCCGAATAAAATTTCCTGTTGAAGTCACATGACCTTGTATTTGTGCGGGACAATTTAGACACTGGGTCACTATCTTGATGTCACATTTTGATAAAATTTACCGCTTAAGATTGGCGGAACTTCCATTAATTCAGCTTCGTCACTCATTGTTGATCTAACTAACAATTAACAAATGTGCTTTACTTAAAGTCGTATTCTTAAGAACTGAAGACAAGATTGTTGTTTTTCTATACCTCCGTTTGTTCGATTAAATTAGCAACAGGGAATTCCAGTTCCACTTAACTTAAGTACCTACTTTAATGGATGGGTGATCCCATTGTCATTACTCATTAAGTCATTAGATTAGCACTCAGCTGTCATTACCTGCCTTTGTAGCTTTGGGAAACAAAAACAACCGACGGAAATATTAACAAAGGAAATGAATAGTTCTATTATTGGTTATTTCGGAATTTAACATGCCTCAGGCAGTAGGTAATTGTGTAAATGTGTATGTATCTCTGTGGGGTACGGATGTAACGGTCGTAACGGAGCATAATGTATTTTTTAAATATAAAGCTCTGTTGCCTCAAGCCAGTTAAAAATTTCACAAAATACCCTTAAAATACATTTTAAAATATTCTAATGGATCTTTGGATTCAAGTACTAAAGATCTGTTAAAATGTGATCTAGATCCAGATACTAGATTCTAGCAGAGCAAAGTATCTAGATCCAGATCATAGATCCGTTTAGTGGATCTAGATCCTGGATCTAGATCACTTTGATCTAGATCCTACCCAACACTGGCTACTATCTTACTCATAATCAAATACATTAAAACTATTGTGTCACCTAATATACATCCACTTTTAAAACTATGATCAACCATTTCTTATAAAATTGTGTTCAGAAGGGAGTTTTATTCAATAATTCTATAATCATAACCTGATTCTTAAAAATATTTCTAAGTTAGTAGGTATAAAAAAGTATGCCACCAGTCTGATCGGCCTCTTTTATTGATGCTTAAAATTTAAAATGTTAAAACAGAACAGGCTAATACATATATCAGTAAATTCAATATAATTTTATCAATTCCTAAAATATTCCGATTATTACCTTGAGTTAAGTGACGGTTTACAAAATAATTGAGAACAATTATAAAATCTTACAATACTCTCTTTGGTGGGGCGTAGGCTACGTATTTTTTGTACAACCTGTATCTGTAAATCTTAAAAATTTATTAGTATTTACATACCCAAATTTAACCTAATAATTTAAAATAAATTTCAAAAAATTGATAAAATTAGCAATGTGAGCACTTTATTACACCCTGTATATCACCGAATATCAAAAAGACTTTTTAATCTTTCAGTATCAAAAAAAGTGCCAGATTTTCTAATTTATTATTTCTTAAAATATTAAAACTGAAAGCTCAAGAGTTTTTAATACTCCCCTTATGCTGTGAAATGTGTAGATATGTATACACTGTGTCTCTTGAATTTCTGGACATAGGGAATTCCCATGTTAAAATAAACTATTGTAAATATTGGCTCCCCTAATTATTTTACAGTAAAATGTCAAATGTAAAACTTCTTAAGGAAAAAAGGCTGCTTCTTATGTTACAATTGCATTTACATTTGGTTCATCCGTTTTCGAGAAAATTAGGAAAAACTTAAGGGCTTTTTCGTAACCGGTAACGTTAATAAGCCATGTAAGTGTCAGGATAAATACAATAAGGAGCACAAATAAAATAAGTCTGTTATAAACAAGAAGATGATATTCTAAATAAACAAATTAATTATGAAAATTGGAAAATAAATAACAAAAAATCATCATTTCTACTATTTGATCAAGTTTTCAAATAATTCTCCGTTTGCAGCTAAACAATATCCAAGTCGATCATAAAACTCTCGCCGAACGTTTGCGAGCATGTTACTGGGAGACTTCGTGGCTGTTTGCTAAGATTGCTTTTTTTAAGTCGATCAGACTGTTAAACGAGTTTTCACTGTTGTATAATTTGTTTTTTAAATAACCCCAGAGGAAAAAGTCACAGGGAGCCAAATCAGGGGAGCGTGCTGGCCAGTTTATGGTACCACCTCGACCTATCCAACAGCCGGGAAACGTGAAGTCTAGAAACTCACGTACGATTACACTATTGTGTGCTGGACACCCATTGTGCTGGTACCAAATGTCTTCCTCCAGGTTCAAGTCTAACAGCGCTGGGCCAATTTCTTCTTGAAGCAGCTGAAGATAACTCTCTCCAGTCAACGTACCATCCATAAAGGACCTATTAATCTATGGCCCAGTATGCCAATCCATACATTAATTGTGTTGCGATATTGACTTTATCTTTATTGATAAATGCAAATTTTCAGTATTCCAGTAACGAAAATTTTGGCGGTTATGAATACCATGAGTTGAAAAATAACATTCATCGGTGAATAAAATACGACTTAGAAAGTTTCTATCCATGTTTGATAACTCTACTAATCTTTCGCAGAACTCCATTCTCATGAGTTTATCTTCATCAAAAATTTCCTGCTGCAAGCTATACTTCAAAGACTTGAACACTGGAGTTTGTCGCTTCAAAATTCGATGGACGGTACTGTGAGATATTCCTAAACTGCACCCAATTTGTCTCACACTTTTATTCTTATCTTCAACAACATTAAGTAACACATCCAAATCTCTGTCATTTTGCCCCAGAGGCTTAATATCTTGACAATTACATGGCTTATTAACGTTACCGGTAGATTTGAATAAGTTGATAATTTTTGAAATTGTTTCTGCACTTGGAATTTGCCGGTTTTGATAACTAGCCGAGTACAAATCTCTGATATTTCTAAGTGAATTGCCAGAGTAATGCCATTCAATAAATTTTACTTTTTCTTCAATGGTGTAATAATTCATTTTTATAAACAAATTTTTCTTTAAAAAGTAATAATCTGTCCCAAATAAAGTTTTAATGATGAATGAATTGTTTTTGATCAATGAATGATTTACAATGACAATTAATAATTACTGTTAGCATTGTCTGTCTAAAGCAAAGCAACCTTGACCAGTTACGAAAAAGCCCTTAAGTTTTTCCTAAATTTCTCGAAAACGGATGAACCAAATGTAAATGCAATTGTAACATAAGAAGCAGCCTTTTTTCCTTAAGAAGTTTTACATTTGACATTTTACTGTAAAATAATTAGGGGAGCCAATATTTACAATAATTATTAATTTTATTAAATACATAAATAAAAAGTTTACCTCGAGTAGGATTCGAACCTACGACCTGTACTTTGCTAGAGTACCACGCTACCAACTGCGTCACCAAGGTTCAAGCCCCAATCGATGCAAATTTTGTCTTTATGTATGTAGAACTGATGTAAATTCTAAAATTAATAATAATTTTAATTACATATTTAACTTTGAACTTATTCGTTCATAACAAAACTTATAATTTAATATTTACAATAGTTTATTTTAACATGGGAATTCCCTATGTCCAGAAATTCAAGAGACACAGTGTGTATTGCTAATTAAACAATACATTAAGGAATTAACTGAATTGTTTGCTTTACTAATTAATGTTTTTATTAGTTTTGCAGAAAAAATCGCCCAATACAATCAATCTATAATCTTAATATATAACATACTATTGTCAAATACATATACCTTTAATATGACGTGCACAATATTTGAAATTTTTACCTCCGCGTGACGTAATGCGCAGATGGGACGAGTTTTGAAACAACCATCGTTCATATCTTTATATCATTGTATAATGCGTGAAAACAATGGCTTAAATCAAAGGAGAGCACACGTGCATTAAAAAACATTGAGCGTATGTTCGATTTAAATACAAAATTATGACAAAAATATTTAACAGAATTAAAATTTCAACAAATGCGTCAATTTTCCCACCACTCAGCAGCACTTATTAAATCAGCCGAAAAATGATGTGCTAAGTGAATAGCTCAACAGATGTTTGTCAACTATAAGTTACCTTGAAAAATCAGGAAAAATGCGTAGTCAGCTTTTTAGCCAATGAGTATCCCTGAGTGTACCCACTGAGTTTTATTAATTTCAGTTCTGGCACCCAATATTGTTATTCAAGTCATCAATTAAAGGCCATTTAATTTTTTTCACAGGCTGCATGTATTACACCTAGCTGCATTTAGTTAAATTGTAAAGAATATAATAATTTATTACAAATTTTTAAACAGTAATTGTAAAATAATTTGTATCTTGTACATAACATTAACCTATACAATCTACTCCACTCCTATATTAAGAGTAATTAAAAAAATAATATTGAAGAGTAATTTCAATTTGTCTATACAAAATTTATTCATTCATTAAAAATACAGGGTGTCTCAGGGTAGCCGCTTGTAAGAAATTTTTGTGGTTAGAAAAAACTTAGAATTCTGAATTTTTGGACTCTAGTTATTCAAGATTCTCTTTCATTTTATAATATTTTCAAGGTCATATCATTTCCGGTTATCCCGAAAGTCGCCATTAACATCCGTATTTTAAATGTAACACCCGGTATATTATTTCATTTATGGATTTTTTTAGATAATTTCATCAGGTTTCTCTATACCTATTTTCAACTGTCATAGATGTCTTGATTCTTTGAACATCTCGAAAAATGTAGCCTATTTTCAACACTGTGCTTTTTACCCAATTTCGACTGGTGGTAAATGCTTCTGGGGTAAGCACAAGAATGATACTTTATAAATCCACATTCAGAATTTACTTATCGAATACACAGTGTCCAAAATTTGATAACCAATTACATCATTTTTGAAAAAGTTCCTTCTTTCAAATGTGATACCATGTATATCTGTATATTATTGGATAGTCAGATTGTGAATTTGATTCTACATCGATTTGCTATATCTTTCCCTATACCTATTTCTTTAATCCATATTTCATTTTAATGTGATGTTTGCTGAAACCGAAACATCATTTGTTTTTCAAAACAAAATGAACATGGCTCAAAATGGCAGAAATTCACTTTAATTAGAACATGAAAACAAAACAGAAACATAACTAAATTTAGAACGTAATAAATGAAAAACAAAAAATTGGAGCATAATGACAAGAAATAATAAATGAAAGTAAATTTACAATAAACATTTTACATAACCGCTATTTTGGTTCAAACACTGGAAGAATTGATTAAAATTACAATTAGGCCGTTAATAGAAAGTGCATCTTAAGTTATAATAATATACCGAAGAATTAATTTATTGTATAATTGAGTTTATATTGCAATAAAAAAAACAGTTTAGTTGGACATTTATTGATTTCAGTTTATTTACTGGTTTTTGGTGCGTGTAGCCAACATTATATGCAATAATAAGACCAGCGCAATAGTAGAAAGCAAAAAGTGGAAGGAAGAGAAAGAAATAGAGGAAATAAAGGAGTTAATTTGGGAGATGACGAAGATGATGGAAGAAAATATGATGGGAATTAGGAAGGACATTAAAGAAATGAAAGAACAAATGTAAGAAAGGGAAAAGGAATGAAAAGGAGAAAAACAAGAATTGATAGAAAGAATAGAAAAACTAGAAAAAAAAGCAGACAATGAGGAGATAAAGAGGAAGAACAACATCGTAATAAAGGCACCATATAAAGAATTACAAAGGATGAAGGGAGAGAAACTAAATGTATGAGTAACGGAAAAACGAGTAAAGGAAATGGAAAAGAACAACAAAGGGAACTAAAGATACTGTTCTGAATGTGGCGGGAGTAAACAATAAGGATCAAGATTTCTGGGAGTATGTTAGGGAGGAGGACATGGTGCATACAAATTTGTATTCTTGAATATGTCAAAAATGAACAACTGTACTTTCCATTTTCCTTACAGAAGGAATAAAAGTGCAATTTTTAAAATTCACTTTCTCCGAAGTAAAAATTTGTATATTTTGAAATAACACACCTAAAAAAAACAAGGATATAGGTAATAAAGCAATATATTAAAAACAACTTTATTTCACATTTGGAAATGGTTGCAACAAACTGATATGTTAAATTATCTCTAAGAGTTTTTTGGAAGTTATAACACTTACTTCACACATGTGGTCATCCATGATTGTACTGGCATTCTACAATAATCTTCTTTATCTTAGAACAAATGTCAAATTTAAAAATACAAAGGTTCATGCCAATTTAAAAACGTTTTAGAAATTAAGCAAAATCGTTTTGCTACTATAAAATAAAACAAAAAAAAATTATATATTATAAATACGATAAACAAATACTTAATATGGCACTGCATGGCAGTGCAAATAATACAAAATTACTTTTATACATACATATCTACGTACACTTTTCATATCACAGTAGTAAATCTGGAGTTACTGCTCAATAGGGAAGGAATACAGTAACTTATCAGTTCAAAAGAACAAGTTTAGTCATTTCATAAGAGTATATTTTTCGATGCTTACATTGTTCGCGAACGCAAAGGTTTCAGATATAACCAACGGTCTTCATGTTCTTTCCCGAATAGCTGTCAAAAATTACAAATTATATGTAATTAAGGAGCACAAAAAATTTTACCTTTGTTTCCCATTCCACACAATTAATTTTGCGATCTTTTGCTTCGTCCCTTTGTCTTTGTTCTACTTGGTATTTAGCAGTTGTAGCTTTATCAATATCATTAAATTTCAGTGCTCTTGTAACTTCCTTCCATAATTTCCTTGATTCATTGTCAGCTTGCTCACTTATAGGCCGAATTTGTTTTTTTATTATTGATAAATTATTCACATTTACAAATACTTCTGGTTTTTCCTGTAAAATGTTCATTTATATAATTACTTAAATAATACTTGAACATAATAGAAGAGTATTGCTATCGTTGTAAAACATTGAAAAGGTAGATGCATGTTATACATATAAGTATTTCTCACTGCAATCAGTATATAAGTGTTTGTTGGAATGCTAAATAACTATAACAAGCATTGACTATCTCCTCATACCATGTATGTCTTAATACCTCAAATAGACCATTCCTATTTAAATTGTAGTAAACTTGGCTTTGTAATGGAAATTTGTGTGCTAATTGTAATTAAAAATCAATACTGATATTAAGTCAGTTGGAATTTAAAATGGGTAGATTTATGTTGAGACCTTATAAATTTATTAATTTGTAATGTCTATCTGAAAGCAATGTCTATAGCTTGCTTCATCAACATAGATTGTTTATTTGAATGGTGTAATAAAAAACATCTTAATGCTATTTCATGTTCCTTTACAATACACTCGTATAGCAAATTAAAGAATCAGAAAGAGATCCTCTTAGATTATCATAATTAAGATCACTTCAGTCAGTGATAAAAACTAGAACTTCTTCAGCATAGGGATAATGAGTATCACAATGAACAAGTTACAAAAAGTGGGCCAGAGTGTGTACACGACGTTTTATGAGCTTTCTGAGCATTTTGTATTTAATATGCTGATGACGTGATTCTATTGTCTAACACCAAGAATAAAATGCAAAAACTAGTTAACGTTTGGACAGATAGAAACTATGAAAATGGAAGTAAACATAAATAAAACTAAGACTATGATTGTGTATGAAAAACAAAAAGAATACCAAAGGGGAAAGGACAAAATATAAAAATAAGAATTTGGAGACAGTATCAGCTTATGAATTCTTAGGAAGTGTGCTAACGGAAGATGGAAAAATAGATGCGGAACTAGCAAATAGAGCAAGCAAATCCACAAGAGTTTATTACAGCATAAATGAAACAGTACCAGGCCCCAGAGACATCGATATAGTAGTGAAAAAGAGGATACATAATGTAACATTACTAATAATAACATATGCCTGTGAAAATTGGACACTCAGGAAGAAAAAAGATGAAAGCCAAGATAAATGCTATGGAAATTAAACACCTCAGGAAAACGGTAGCAAAAACCAAATCCGATAGTGCAAAAAGGAAATCATAAGAGAAACAACCCAACAAGAACCAATAATGGAAAGGATAAAAAAGAAACAGCCCACATACTAAGAATGGGGCCAAACAGAATTCTGAGAAGAGTAATGGAAGCGGGAAAACCAACAAAAAGGTAAAGAGCTTAGAAGAAAGTGGATGGATCAAACCAAAGAAATAGGATTAGAAAGGGTAGTAACCATAGAAGAATTGAAAATAATAGCAAAGGACAGGAAAGGATGGAAAAATTGGATGTGAGAATAGTGACCACCATTTGATGCCCGAAAAGGCATTAAGTATTAGAGAAGAAGTGTTTCATAACAACAATTAATATTTTCATTTCAAACCTTTATTTTTTGAAATACAAATGCGCCCTGCAGAGTTTTTTGTTTTCCCTATATGATTATTTAACACCTTGGAAGTGATTTTTGCGTTAAAATTGTTCGTATCAATCCTTGATGACCAAATCTATACTTAGAGTACAAATCACTGTGGCCTTTCACATTGATTTTTGATTATTCTGCAGTAGCAGGATAACGCTGAGTTACTTCTGGACCATAGTACACAGATGGTGTAAGCATTCCTTCTAAAACACCAATTTTGAAACACTACTGCAACCTTATAATAGAGAAACTTTTGTTAGAAGATTCATTAGATTGAGGGGTACATCTTGAGTAATTTGTTTCTAAGGTTTTCAAGCAAGAGAGGCCATCGATTTGGATTTGAAGTTGAATTTCGTAGGTTTAGGTTTGAGATCTGTCAGTTGGCTGTAAAATTTAAATTAATAGTTTAAAGCTTTGAGATTTACTAGTTTGGAAATGGTACGTATGAATATTGAAAGCTTTGCAGAAATTAAAAATGTACATGTATATGATATTTTATTTGATATAAGTGCAGTTGTTATTTTAAATTCAGTTGTGTGAGTATTTAGTTAGCAAGATAACAAGTTTAGTGAAGCACCATTCTAGCATGAATATGGTCGAACGTTCAACGTTTCTACAGGTAAATGTGACTTGTGAGAATATTGACTACTTTCCCGGTATTGATGCATTATTTGCAGTATGGAGCAGAAAGTTATTTGATATAAATGCAATTGTGCAACTTTCCTAAATTAAAAACTGTTGTTTGGCAGTGACGTAAAAACTTCTATCACAGTGTGATATGGGAAAGAACAAACGAAATTAGGCCAAGTAGTTAGTTACATAAGACCCAATATCGTATAATTTACCATAGAATAGATAAGTGTACACACTAAATGCTAAGTATTAGATATTGTACTAAATTGAGGACACACAACTTCTATAATATTAATATCTTGACCTGTTATAGTTTTAAAGCGTGTATGTGAACAATTTTATATTTACAACTTGAAAATTAGTTATACTGTAATTTTAATATGTTTTTGTGTTTACGTTTACAACTGTGGACTGCATAATAACAAACAAGGCATGAAAGCCAGATGCAGCAGATACAATTATAATAGGACTAAGGAAGAGATAATTACCTAATAACTAATAACTAACGTTCTGATGAAGTTCCAAAAATAGGAACGAAACGACTGAAATATAAAGTAAAAGGAAGCATTTCCATAAACCCAAATTCTGGCTTGGTCGGTAAGAAGTTACTACAAATCTATAATACAAGTACGGTTTACTCTCAAACATACAATATGTATATATATATATATATATATATATATATATATATATATATATATATATATATATATATATATATATATATCCATATAAGGTGACACAGCACAGATGACACACTTTCTCCATGAAAAACGATTGAATATCTGAAAAGATTTTTTTGTAGGTATGATGGGGACTGTTTGAAGTACAATTTTAAAATATTGCAGAGTATACAGGATCCATAAAAAAAGAGTCATATCAAAGTTAATATTTTTTTAATGAAACACCCTGTATTTTATGTCGTTTATGAAATCTAGAGGACAAATAAAGTGAGTTACTGTTATGGTTGCTATACCTAACATCAACAGGTTTTCAGATATTTTTAGATCTATAAAATTGCAATGGAAAATTTGAAAAGAAAATACGTTATTTGTTTTACTCTCGTTTCACAAATATTAAGTGAAGTATAAAGCCAAAGAGTTCGTTTTTAATATACATATGAACTTTTCACTTTTGAAAGCAGATGTTATACATTACTTTCGAGAAAATATTGTTACATTATAGTTGTGATCATTGTGGATGTTGTGCGAGGATTCTACATAACTGACGGTTAGGGCGTGATGATGTTAGTGTTACGTGCCTGTTACGACCTTAAATCACTGTTAAGTCAAAAAGAATTCACTAAGGTTCAGTTTTTCATACCATGGATAATTAGTATTAGTAGTAATGATGAATGATGACACATGAGAAGTTTTGAACGATCAGATTTAGTAACGTTTGTGAAAGATCAGAAGTAATTGGAAACTGCCGTTTAAAGAAAAAGTAATCAATAAGTGATTACAATTGTGTGTCAGCGAGCACGTGAGGGTTTGGGTGTGTGCTGGTGTGTGCGTGGGTGTGTGCGCGCGACTGTGTGTGGAAGTGGTTGCGCGAATACGTGCGTGCGTGTGAGTGAGTGAGAGTGAGTGAGTGAGAGTGAGTGAGAGTGAGTGATAGTGAGAGTGAGTGAGAGTGAGTGAGAGTGAGTAAGAGTGAGTGATAGTGAGTGAGAGTGAGTGCGAGTGAGTGCGAGTGAGTGAGAGTGAGTGAGAGTGAGTGAGTGAGAGTGAGTGAGTGAGTGAGAGTGAGTGACAGTGAGTGAGAGTGAGAGCGAGTGAGAGCGAGTCAGAGTGAGTGAGAGTGAATGAGAGTGAGTGAGTGAGAGTGAGTCAGAGTGAGTGAGTGAGAGTGAGTGAGTGAGTGAGTGTTTGTGTGTGTTTTTTTTTCAAAATAACATATAATCATTAAAAGCAAAGAAATTTGGTATTTTAAGCCGTTGTAAAACCTTATGCGATGAATTGCGGGATTGTAACTATGTAACATAAAGAAACGAGTGGGTAAATCTTTTATACGACTATAGTGAAATTATGGGAATGAGGGGTCGGTATTTCTGTTTATGAAAATTGCCTTTAACATTAATCGTTAATGATTTGGCCAAATAAATGTAAAGCAAGTGACGATCTTGATAATTATGTTGGTTTTGATATTTAGGCAATATGCTGTCAGAACACGCTTTATTAAGAACCTAAGCTTTGCTAGCAGATTGTCGTTTATTATGTTACGGATATTACGTGTAAACAACACTTGGTAAAAAATGACACTTACTATGAGCGAACGTAAGAAAATGTTTTTACGCCGTACATCTTACGCAAATAAAAAATATTGTTTTCTTTAATGCGTTTCAATGGCATACATCACACAATGCGTAGTTTAAATATTGCGAAGGCTCAACTGATGTATGCTCATGATTGGCGAGAGGTTACAAAAAAGGTTGAACACTATTATAACCAACAGATATGGTATTGCATAGATAACATAAAACGGTGCTATTATCCCATTTTAATTAAAATTAAAAAATATTGATTGAATTATAAAATAACACGTAACACTTATTTACATCTGTGTATGCAATGTACGTAATTTGCGGGGTTTATTTGACTTTCTTAAGCTGTTAATAGTGATTAGTTGATAAAAAAAATGTATCATTCACGTATTAAATTGAAGGCTAAAATTCGTCATACTTCAAGTTTCGGTTATGCAATGATAGATTTTGACTTGAGAAAAGTGCGTATTCTTCAGAGAGTAATTTAATAATATCTAGGCCTCTTATGGTTTCTACTTATCAAAATAACTAGTTAGGATCATATTTTACTATTAAAATAAACATTAGAGAAAACAATCTCTGTATGAAAATATCTACAAAATATGTTTATCTTATAAAATGAAATAATTACGGGGAAGTGAAAATTATTTTGAAAACATTAAATTATTTTTACCAATTTTGGTTTGTATCAAAACTTTAACCAAAGAATGTGTGAAATTTTATATTGTAATCAATTATAAAATATCGTAAGTACATGTCTATTTAGAAAATTATATCACTTTTTACACTATTGACACTGTATGATATGGGAACACGCATTCAGGTCAATTAAACATTGGTTATATTATGAAAATGTAAACTTTCACCATTAACACTCATAATAAAATACTTATCTTTTTTGGGATTTTTTAATGGTGTACTTTAAATTATACAATCTAAACGTTTCGATAACACTTACAGTTATCTTCGTCAGTAGTAATGTTTGTTAAAATTGTTAAAGATGTAGTAAACAATTTGAAAAATTCAAACATAAACATGTTTATGTTTGAATTTTTCAAATTTGACAAAATTGTTTACTACATCTTTAACAATTTTAACAAACATTACTACTGACGAAGATAACTGTAAGTGTTATCGAAACGTTTAGATTGTATAATTTAAAGTACACCATTAAAAAATCCCAAAAAAGATAAGTATTTTATTGGTTATATTAATATTTAATTAAAGTATACTTACTTTATCATTCCATTTAGCTTCCATAATACCATTCCATTCTCCAGATATACTAACAAATGGTCTTCTTTCCTCGGGATCAAAAATTTCAGCAGTTATTTTATGTTTTTTATTTCCATAGAATGGCTTAGTTAAAAATTCTACATTACAATAATATCCAGTTTTTGGGCAAGTGATAGTAATACTACCCCCTAATTCAATCCACGGAATAGTAAGAATAGATCTGCCATATCCACTAGGAAATGTGACAAAATATTCTTCGTCGTAATCTAATACAGAAACTACACCTTGTCCGATATTATACACACATACAGATAAACCCAAAAATTTGGATTTTGTATAAATATGTGCATTAAAACTAATTCTTTTATTATAATGTTCTGCGTAAAATGCTGAAACTAAAAACCAAACATTAGAAAGTTAAAAAAATCCTTAGAAGATGTACTTGGAGGGTGATGTGACACTTGTTCTGCAACAAAAGTTAATTGATCACGATCAGCCCAAGGCACAGGACCATCCGTAACTAAAGGACAACTAGTTTGTGAGTTTAAAGGTGAGGGAAGATCCCAATGGCATTTGAATACTTCTCCCAATACTGGATTATATGGTTTTTTGGCTACAGAACTTTTACGGCCGGCATGATAAGAAGAGAGATACCACCTCACGACTTGTATCATCCTGTCACGTGGCGTTTTAAAATCTGCTATACTAAAAATGCTATTGTAAAGAATTTGTATTCTAATGTCTTTACACCAACCTAACAAAAATATCAGGATGTGCAAAATAATCTGCATACATTTCTAACAACGATCGTCGTTCTAAAATAAATGTAGGGAGAACTACTTTAGTAAGATCCATTCCTATTTTAACTTGTGATAGTAAATGTCTTATAACAGATCCTTGACTTTCCATTTCAACATCAAGTTCTTCATCATCTTCGTAAAGAGCTAAAACAATCAATTTAATTCAGAATTATATGCCTTACTAGTACTAACAATCGTAATCGATGTTTTCAAATGATTCTGGTTTCCTGATTGTTCCTCGTCGATGAGAAGCGCTTGTGAGTACATTGGGAATTGCGACTATAGACGTTCTAGGTACTATTTCGTCCCCAAATGGCCGCACGCTTCTAAATGGCCAACAAAAACAACAAATTTTAAGTAAAAATTTAAACAATTTGGCATAAATGTCAATGTTTAAATGTACCTACTTAATTATTTATTTACTTAATTATTGCGTCTTGCTTATATATCTTGTAACGATAAAATTTCTTTTTCTTTTCTTTTCTCGACTGTTACTTGAAATTCTTGTTTATTTAGGTATGTAAACATTATAGGTTAAGCGAAAATAATGTATACTCTTTGCTAAGAAGTAAATTGATATACAGTGTGATAGTTTCTTTATTTAAATACATGTTTAAATATTTCTGTTATTCGTTCTGATAGCAAATTATTATCATAGAGTACAGTCTTGTAAAGTTTAAATCATGATTATTTGACCTATATTCGATATTTTTAAATCGAGTTGTACAGTTACAGATTCTATAGAAGTTTTGGCAGACGTTATTTGGGTTTATAAATCGCAAATTTGCAGTTATAATGGTTTAAATTCCTTTTGTGTAGTATTGGTGGATCAGTTGTGACTCACACTGATCGGGTTACGAAAGTAGAAACTGTGTTCCTGGTTATTTTGGAAGCCTGCTGTACGTAATTATGTGTTTGATTTAAAGAATATAAGAAAGTAAGCGCAAAAAGAAAGGAGTTGCGAGCTTCTCAGGAAAATCAAGCAGCATTCTTAAAAAAAATGTGAAATTAAACGTGTTTAACGGTTTGATATTTTAAATAGCGATATACCGTGTGCCATTGAAAACGCAACACCTAGTAAACATAAGTGTATCGTAATAATTTTTTGGTGATAAACGGAATACATTTAGTTCATTAAATGAATAACGTTTCGTAATCATTTGAAAAGGAATCTTAGTAGCTGTTGGTAGTTACTAAAACAAAACATCAATATTTATTATTGCTATTAGGCATTTTCAAGTACGTCACACTGACGTCACAAGTTCCACCTCTAACAGGTGATCTTGGACAACTTGTGTTAGTGTTTCATACGTGTTTTGCTGTGATTGTTGAGTGTTTTCTCCAGAAAAAATCGTGGTAATTGACTTATTGTAGTATTAGTATATATCATTAAGATATTTCATAGTTAGTGAACATTATTAGTGTACCTATATTATAGTTGGGTTAGATTTTCACATATTCGTGCCTTTACGACATTGCAATAGAAATTTGTAAGTATTTTGTTACTCACTTACACGTGAAGTTTGGTAAATTCCAGAAAAAATGGCTTTAAGTGATTCCACCATTTGCTTGTGAAATATAAGATAACGAGCCTGCTGGTGCCCCTATGAGAACTTTGATTGTGTTATGATGTTTATAGATAGACCAAGTTGTGCACTGTATTTCCAATTTTGTTGTCTTGCAATTTAATTTCAATCTATACTTATGGTAATTCTATTGCCAAATGCTTGTTTAAAACAAGGTGGCATTACTTTTATTAATTTGTCGAAAGTACATTACATTTAGTGCCGAATAGAAATTTTAGAAATAATTGGGGTACTAATATTAAACATATAAGAAAACAAAGTAAAGTCTAAATTTAACCTGAGTTTTATTAACACTATAGCTTGGCATTCCAGTGTAGTAACGAACCTATAACATACACATTTTAACATATCACAGCCAAAAGAGCCTTATATTGAATGTAATTCTTTAATTTGACCAGTTTGATAATAACTAACCCAAAAATATGTAGGATAATTGTTCACTTCATTCACGTATTTCTGGTGAATTGTATCAATACAATCCTCATCTACAAGTATTAGCACAGAAACATTTTCACCGCCTACGATTTTCGATAAAATTGTCAGAAAACAATCACATCCCACAAGAACGTGTGTTAAAGCTGTCCAACATCAGGCAAGTTCACACGTTGTGACGTCACTTGAAAATGCCTAATTGTTTGAAACTGTCGTTTACTGCGAGTATTATCCTTGCTACTACCTTTGAAATATTATTTTGCGATGTCTCATGTACGTGGACGCCATAATTCTCATCAATCATGCGAACTTCAAAAGAGATGAATAATGGGAGGCTGGAACGGTTCTTCAGGAAATTGTTAACAGGGTTGCAGGAATGCATATGGGATGTTGTAATACTTAAACAGAAGAACGCAGACACCCACGTCGCAGAGACACCGGAGAAGTTGGCAGTAGGGATGCGAATGATTATCGATAAATATCGGTATTTGTCTATCGACTTGATCGATAAATCAATTATCGAACATTATCGATAATATTGATAATATTGATTATCGATAACGCCAATAATATCGATAATGTATAGCTTTCGAAAGGCTAACTATTCCCCGTAACACTATCTAGAGTTTTGTGTGGAGATAAAATGCGCCCTTGTATCCTAAAGTAATAATATTTACGAAAAAAAATAAACCTAAAAGAATTTATGGTCACCTCACTCAAATCTTGAATATATATGTACCACTATCATGTATGTATCCCTATTCTAAAAGGCGCCGTGTCAAATAATAAAAAAAAACATCGATAGATTATGTTATTTAATATTTATTTAATATTTTCGACATTTACATAATATCGATAATTATATGTAATATCGATAATTATCGATATATTGATTATTATCGATATTATCGATTTTTTTTGTTATTGATAATCGATAATCAATTTTCATTCTCGCAGCACTAGTTGGCAGAATTAATGCACCACTAGATTAAGGCTCAGTCCCGTATTATGGGACAGTTCCTTTTAAAACACATAATTTCGTATATATAATTATTTTAATAAATTACGTAAATGTTTAGTATTTATAAGGAAGCCATGTTTTGGCCTGTTTCTGACGTTTCATTGCTTAGAAGGAGAAAGTCTAAAAAGTAGGAAAAAGACAGCGCGACCTTCAGATAAGACACAATATGGTAAACATTACAAGTTCTACAATCTACGAGACTATTCTAGCACTTTTGTCGACTTAAATAATCAGCGTGCGATCCCGCTTATGAAGCAGTACTAATTATCAGGTCTAGCGTGATAAGTATTTGCTTACGAAGGTGTCTACGTGTGGACAGTAAATATGCGTGTAAACAAAAATACTGTAAATAGTTGGTTAAGATTAAGTGTTAATAAATAACTGTTTTTAAATAAATAATCGTTATACTGTAGTGTGTATCAAGGACGGTAGAAAATCAGAAAACGCCAAAAAGAAAGTGTACATTTAATAGAGATTTGGAAAGTGCATATCCATTAATTAAAAAGACAACCTCAGATAGTGATGTAAAGTGCATAAAACATTGTGCACAGTTTTCACTTACACATGGTGGAAAGGCGAATATTGTTCAACACATATCGACACATAAGCATAAAAAAGGCAGAATTTAAGTAAAACTTTTGTAAGTTCAGACATATCCGAGTATATTATTAAAACGGTTGACAAATACGAATTAACAACAAAAGTAATGACAATACAAATTGCAATTTTGGACGAGCAGCAAAACGTGGCAAAAATAACGTCTTCTTATAAAGTTCAGCAGTAATTAAACTGTGTTCAAACATCAGCAGACTGCGTGCATATTGACATTGAAGCTATTATTGTGAAAATCTATGGCTATTTCTACATTTATACTGTTCGGCTTGAACAATTAAAAGAATTTTGTGTTTGTTAATGTTGAATGCCAAAAACCGTTCTGATACAGTAAAACCAAATGGTTAGGGTTGTTACCTTCGATAGAAAGAATATTAAAAATGTTCAAACCGTTATAGACTAAATTTCTCTCTCAATAAAAATGTCCCACATTGATTCAGAATAGTTTTAAAAACAATTTTTTTGAAGTTTGGATATGGTTTTTTTCACTCACCAGCTTCTACATTTCTTAAATGTGCGCTTTTTGCCAAATCAAGTTAACACTATGCTGCCGTCCTAAGGAAAAAGGTCCTATCTGCAAATTTTCAGATTTTTACATTTGTCAACCTATGTTTTGCCAAATCAAGTTAACACTATGCTGCCGTCCTAAGGAAAAAGGTCCTATCTGCAAATTTTCAGATTTTTACATTTGTCAACCTATGTATACCTTGCTACGTTTTCTATCTCTTTACCAAGGAAGAAAGTCCTATCTACACCCCAAGACATTATTATATCACTATGTAGATTGTCCTATCTACATAAAATGTGCCGCTTACTACGTAAAAATGTCCTTTCTATCACATACTAAGCAAGAAAGGCCTATCTGCCAGATTCTTAGCAGTTAGGACTTTCTTTCTTTGGATAATCATAATTATTCCTAAAATTTTTTAATGTCCTATCTCTTCGATTTAGATTGTTCAAATTTCTTACTTTATTGTTAATTATTATTGCCGCAGCTATTTAATACTTCATTAGGTATTTGCCATACATTAATGGCAAAAATGACCAATATCGATGCACTCGGTGAGTCGACTGGTGAATTTATGAACGCACAGTTTGTTACTGGTGAACGCGCCCAATGTTAGTAGCGCTAGCGATTCGTGTAAAATAAACGTCAATTTTTGACAGACATGCGGTTTTATGGACTAGGTCAATGTTTGATATTTTTACTGCATTTAACTGTATTTAATAAATAAGAGGTTGGTTAAACGTGCAATTTAACTACTCTGTAAAGTGAATGGTTAGTGGAAGTGCCTGTAATAACATCTTAGGAGAGGTAAGTTCAGAAATAAAACTATTAATTAGCCTCAGTTAGTAGCACTTTTACTTTTACAATTTTTTAGAATGTCTAGCAGAAGTAAGCGATTAGTTAACCTTGCCTTAAATAAAAGTTTAAAAGAAAAGTTGGCTGATTTTCGAAGAAAGGCAACAAATACTAAATATAATGATGACGTAGCCGACGATCCTGATTTTGTATTGGAAAATGGCGAAGATTACGACTCATCCGATTCCGATCCAGACGATCCTGCACAAATCATAGAATGTACGAATCTCGATGTGATTGAACCCAACGAAAACAAATATGATATTGTTGGAAATATTTTATCGGATCTATTTGACAGAGTAATGAATGTTGCTCAAAGACAAGAAAATCAAAAATTTACGAAGAAAGGCCAAATAAGAAAAAGACAATGTTTTGATACCCCACCACTTGAGCGAAAGAAAATTAAACAAATGCAGAAAAGTGTAAATTTTAAGGTGAAGGAACCTTGCTCTGAAAAATGCAAGTTTAAATGTGTTTCTATATTAAGTAATGAACGACAGAATGATATAAACTCACAGTTTTGGGAGCTTAGTGAGAAGGACAGAAGAACTTTTATTCATAGTTTAATAAAAAAACAAGACAAAAAAAGGCAAACAGCAGGAACAAGCAGTTTACGAAAATTTACCTTTAAATACTTTTTAAAAAAAGAAAATGGAGCTGAAATCCAAACATGCAAAAAGTTTTTTTTGGCTACTTTGGGATACGATGTTAGCAATGACCGTGTTTTAAAAAATGTGCGTAATACGAATCAGTGTTTAATAGCGCCAAAAGCAGATCAAAGAGGCCGTCAACCGTGTCCTCAAAAAATTGACAGACAGTCTATCATCGACCACGTGAATTTGTTCAACCCAACCTTATCACATTATCGGCGTGAACACGCTCCGTATAAGAAGTATTTGCCCTCAGATATAACTATACAATTTATGTACAATCATTTCAAAGAAACACACAACAATTTTAAAGTATCCTATGAATTATATAGAAAAGTGGTGTCAGATGATCTAACATTTCGTTCGCGAAATTAGGTCATGAGGAGTGCTGGCAATGCGAAATCTATGACAATCACAAGAAAAGTAGCCATGAAGAAGACAGTGTTTGTGATGAATGCCATAAATGGAATAATCATCACCGCAAGTATGTAGCTGCTCGTGAAGAATATAAAATGGATGCAGGCAAAGATGATGGCATTTTTTTTTCTGCAGACCTGGAAAAGGTGCATTTTCCTTCCTTTTGTTATATGTTGCACTCATCCCTTTCATTTTGTTGCAGGTCATAATGATTCCTAGAATCGATATGTTTAAGGAAGTGTTATTTACAAAGCGGATCATTGTATTTAATGAAACATTTGCCCCTATAGGAAAAAAACAAAAGAAAAACCCTTTAGCAGTTCTTTGGCATGAGGCAACTGCCGGAAGATCCAAAGAAGATATAATTTCAACATATAATGCCTTTTTTAAACTGTACAGAGATGAAACCAAAATTACTCTTTGGTTAGACAACTGCTCTGGACAAAACAAGAATTGGGCATTATTTAGTTTTTTTGTTCATCTTGTGAATTCTTCGGAGGTTTGTGTGAATGAACTAAACATTAAGTATTTTGAAACTGGCCACACGTTTATGTCGGCAGACGCATTCCATCACCAAGTAGAATTGTCTTTAAAGAAAAGGGTAAACTTTACGACTTTAGCGATTTTGTAAACGCCGTACAAACAGCTAATTCTTCGAAAGTTGATGTAATTGAAATGAAACTTGAGCAGTTTTATGACTGGCCGGATTTTGCTTCAAAATATAAGCTGCAGAAGATGCAGCCACGCGTTTATTTACATGATATCGTTTGGTTGTGTTTTGAACGAGGCACTAAGTCTTTAAAGTACAAAACTGATTTTAAGGGCAATTTTCTAGAACTCGATTTTTTGTTCCCGAAAAAATGAAAAAACAAGATTTGCCAAAGGCTTCTTTGCGTTCTCAATGTAGAGGCGTTGCACTAGACAGAAAAGATGGACTTTTGGCAAAATTGACGCCATCATGCCTGCAAATCGCCTTCCTTTTGGCAAAATTTACCAGTTGCGATTGGCACACCGAAGAAGTGTAATTTCTTTTATCCGGCTTTTACAAAATTGAGTTTTTCACCTATTTGTTTAAAGTTTTTAAGACACTATTTTTGTTTTGTATTTATGTTTTTTTGGATTTTATAATAAAAACATGTTCTTACGAACGTTACTTTTAATTGTTGGTTTAGCCTTAATTTTGAGTCCTATCTGCAACTTTTTTTGAAAATCTCAATATTACTAAGAAAAATGGTCCGATCTGCTTAAAAATCAAAGTGCTTTTACTATTGTAAGTTTTGTACACACAACTAAATACGTATAAAATGTTTATATCTGCATATCCAATTTGAACCTTCTAACTTAAAAACGAAGAAAGGCATATAAAAATTTATAAAAGTTCAAATATCTCAAAACTAATTTTTCGTAGTTAGGACCTTTTTCCTTAGGACGGCAGTATGCTAGTAGCTTTGGTAAATGAAGGAGAAGACCTAGCCGTAACTCAATTTAAAACGTCGGTAACCATGTTTTATACTACTTGTATACCCTAATTGGATAAATGGACGCAACAATTTGAAGATTGGCAAGCGTTTCGTTGGGTATTGCTAAAAAATGAAACTCTGTTGTTAAATGTTGGAACCTCATTAACTATTTTTCAAAAACAACACCCTGATATTCATATAGATGATTTGGACCTTTTTGATGAAATTGTGTTCATTAAAAAATATACAACCAGTCAAAAAATAAATGAGTGAAAAGATGTTTCTGTTTATATTGGCAAACAATGGGTCGAGTTTTTTTACCATTGCAAGAGTGATGCTTACATACATAAATGAAGAGATCGAAAATGCTCAATTACTTTAGAAAAAAAAACTAAATAAAATGATCTGTAAATTAAATGTTACTAAGACAAGTTCAAAGACAGGAACGAAGTATCATTTGACGTAAAATAAATTTGCTTAATGTCACAGAGTCCTAAAAAGGTCAAGATTGTTTGGTACTTAGATTTGGCTATTGGAATTTATACTTTGTTATCCATAATTCATAAGTGGCGCGTAATATAAAAATCTGCCCACAAGAAATTATATTTTAAAAATTTGAATTTACATTATATGAATCACGATTCATACACATAAATGGAATGAAAAATCACATTTAATTAAAGTAACATATAAATGTGGCTTTGCAACGAGTGACTGCATGAGAACTACGATATATGGTTTTGGAACTGTCGATCTCGCTTCCAGGGACTTTCTTTTTCTGGGAAGATCATATCCGCCGAAAAAGCAACTTTTTCTCACCGGGAGAGGGGCAGCTGACTGGATAGAGAGGGGTCAAATTCTACGCTGCATATTTAAACGAGTGGTCGCATGACATCTACAATTCATTGTTTCGGAATTATGACCGGTCTCGCTGTAGGAGATTGGGAAGACCAAATCCGTCAAAAAGCTGCAATTTGTTTCAACCCTTAAACAATTCGGAAAGATTGTATTACTGCTGACGAAGATAACTGTATGTGTTATTGAAACGTTTAGATTTGTACAACATAGATACAAATATACACCATCAAAAAAAAATCCAAAAAGCTAAGTGTTTTAAATAGATGTAATTATTTCTCACTCGGTGGAAAGAGGCTGACCGAGGTGTCGGAAACACAGAACGATACAGCTTGTCGAGAACTCTTCAACGGGCAATTTTAACATACATGCGATCTATTATCTCGGAACTATCAATTTCGCTTGTACACACTCTATTTTCTGGAAACACCAAATCCGCCGAAAAAACAACTTTTTCACCTGGGGGGAGGACTGGCTTCAGAGGGATTAAAGTGACACAATCAATAACGATTAACCACGCCAAGCCAGAAGATGGCTACCACCATAGTTGATAACATCTTATTCTGACGATTATTTACTGATTATTATTGCTGTGTTTTTTCGAAGGTATAAGTGCAACGTTATTATTTATTGTTTATAGTGATAATAAGTATAACTTAAGTTTTATAATGGTGAGACAGCGCGTAGTATCTAGAAAAATGGACTATTTAAGTTGTAACCTCACATTTGTCGCTAAGTAAACAAACCATACACGTAACATTAATTATTTACAAAGACCCCTAGTAAGCACAAATTAGATAATTCATATTTTGTCTGCTTATTAACCTGAAGCGTAAATACTGTTTCACATTTGCTACAACTGTTTAATAATATATATATATATATATATATATATATATATATATATATATATTGGGTGGGTGTGGGTCCTTTGTTCCCTTTATCAAGAATTTATTTTGACATTTACAGAAATTTAATTTCTGTAATTGTCAAAATAATTTGCCTTTGTGCAATATTAATAGTACAATTTTCACAACTCGGCAAGCTATAGATCTAAAACGGCAAGTGGAAACAAAAAGTTTAAATAAATGTTGCAGGTATTTTTGAGAGGAGCGATTTTTCCATTTACAGTATTGCAAAAAAAAATGTTTCTTGGCAAAAAAGCGAAAAAGTACTTTTTATGGTACTTCGGCACCACCTACTCTTTGCATTTCAAGTTGTACGGCACTACCTCAAATGACGTTAATTGTAGGCGGCAATGTCCTCTACATTTTTTGTTTATAAAAACTTTCTCTAGAACGCACTGATTCTGAGAAAAACGCATTTCAAAAACTTCTCAAACATTCACGGGGAGGAGGACCCCACAAATCAAGCGTTAAGCTTTCCTCATGACTCCCTAACGATTTGTGAAAAAATAATCCAGAAGGTAATCTGAAAAACAACCTTTTTTCACGACAGGTTGACTGTACTAACAATCCTCTTTTATCGTTAAAAATTTACTGTAAACCTTATTTTTTATAGTTCTCCAAATAAAAAGTCCAGCGAATTATATCTATTAAAGATTTTTTCTAAATTCCGCTTCCTCACTCCAAATTATATTTTTTAAGAAATTGTCGTCACCATGATATTGCGTCAAAATAAATTCACAAAAATTGGTCTCTTTTAAATCCTGTAGTGTAAAATGAAAATGGTTGAAATTTATGTTTTTTTCAAAATCCTTCTTTTCTTGAAATTTCAGACTTTCTAGCTTTAACGAAACCATAGTTTTTGCAATTTTCATTAATCTTGTTGACCGTGCACGGCGATGGTTTTTGTTTGTGTAGCAATTGTGTAGTAATGCATTACATGTTCTTGTTAAAACTTTGTTAAAGTGGCCATAAACAATACATAAATTTAAAGAATATTGTAATTTAATCGTGTAGGCATGTTTACAGGTCTAAACAGTAATAAAATTTGTCAATTCATAGTCTACATTATTTTCTGTACAGCCAAATTACATTTAGATGCGTAATTCCCCCGCGCCGTAAAATACAAAGTTACAAAATGCATTTAAACGAAAGCTGCAGTTTAGATATAGGAATGTTAATAAAAGTTATTATATTTGATGTTAATCGTGATAACATAATAAAAAGATAGATTCCATTTAAAAAATAGTTTTTAAATACCAATTTTCAATAATTTTTGTGAACACACTGTATAAAAAATGTGCGATGTTACGCTGTTACTTCTTCAATTTAGACCTTTCCCTACAAGTTACGTAACAGAAACTGGAAAACATTAAAAAGTAAGAAGGAATTAAAATTAAAAGTCTTGCAAATGTCATTTTTTTACATTAGATGCTAAACATTTTGGAAACTATTTAAAATAGGTAAAAAGTGATCTAAAATTTGATGTATAATATAGTTATGTAATAAAATATAGGGAGTTTCATTTAAAATATAACGAAGTTCGAGCCGATTTCCGGAAGAACCGGAAGTGCTCGAATTTGAAATTATTTTAGCTGAATTTCCCCCAACGTCAATCTCATACTTCCAAATTTTCCTGCCGATACTTTTCACAATATCTATCGACGCAGTTACCGGAGTCACCCTGTGTATATATATATATATATATATATATATATATATATATATATATACTGTTAATTTGATTAATTTGGTTATTATGCATATCTGGTTATTTTACAAAATAACCACCCTTCTTGGTTGATATGACAAATTATTTGTTGTTTGTAAATATTTATCATATTGTTATTATACATAATAAACAACACGCCTAGTTGATATAATTTTTTTTACTTTTGTCACAAATTAAAGACATTAACTGGCTATTATGCATAACAGCTGATAGTACGTGATTAATATGATAAATTCAGGATTCAAGAATTCTATAGAAAAAAAGTGTTTTTTTACGTTTCTTCTCTATTTCTAGGAAAATAGTAAATTGTTTAGGGGGCATATACAGACACTTGTTCTGTTCTTTTTGTTTTCTTTTGTAGGTATGTGTGTCTAGGAATTCTTGAAGTATAGAAAAAATATTTCGTCATATCCCCACCTTCAGTTCTAACAAATATTCGGCTCACTCGCTCTCAGTTCACTCAGTTGTGCTTCAGCATTCATTCTATCACTGAATGATAATCCCACCTTTCTATTTTCGCTTTTAAAGTGGTTTTGCAATCTAGTTTGTTGTTTGTTTATTATTATTATAAATATGGAAGTGCGTTTTATTGAAAAATTGATGACTGTATTCGAAAATAAAGGTGAAAATTGTGGGATAATGAGTAAGGAACGGTGTGAGAGATGAAGTGCGAGAATCAAAATCTAAAACATGTGGAAAAACACCAGCAGATTTCCAGAGGTTATCATTAAATTAGGTGCCACTGAAAAGTTAATATTTCCTGTGAGTCGTCCTCAATCCGATACTATGTGCACACTGACGAGATTTTAAAAATAATTCATGATGCTCACCGAGCAACCGGTCATTGAAGGAGACACATAGTAAGTACAAAAACATAACTCAAGAACAAGCAACACTACATTTGTCTCTATTTGAACCTTGTCAATAAAAAAATGAAAAATTCTCAAAAAAGGACTTGTAGTTCGACCTTTGCTTTTTAAGGAAATTAACTCTAGATGCCAATGTCAACTAGATTTAATTGAGACGCAAAGCCAACCAGATAATGATTATAAATTTATTCTTGTGTATCAGGATCACCTCACTAAATTTGTACAACTGCGCCCGTTTAAAAGCAAAAGAGCAAAAGAAGTGTTTCATACCCTTCTCGACATTTTCACTATTTTAGGTGCACCTAGCTATTGCAAAGTGATAATGGTCGAGAATTCTGCAGCAAGATTCTTCAAGAACTTTGTGCAATGTAGACTGATTTAAAAATGGTTCACGGCAAATCAAGGTATAGTCAATTACAAGGGTCGGTTGAGCGCGCAAATCAAGATGTAGAAAACATGCTGACAACTTGGACAGAAACAAATCAAACGCCTCATTGGTCGGAAGGTCTTAGGTTTCTACAATTCATGAAAAATAGAAGTATCATGAAGGTATTAAATGCACCCAATATAAGGCAATGTTTGGAGTTAATGTAAAGGTCGGGCTTGCAACTTCATCATTTTTAGCTGAAGCTGTAGCACACTTGCAAACTAAAGAAGATCTTGAAGCCTTTTAACAAACTCGACAGATAGCCCAGTTGATGAAAAAGAAGAGTCACATCAAAATGAAGAACGACAGGAGGGGAACTTAAGAATGGAAATGGAATAAGATGATTCGATTTTAAACTCTGAATCAGGCATTCATGTAAATGTTCAGAATGCTGAAGCATCCATCCTGTTCCAGTAGCCGTTCAAGGGAAGATGATGTACTTAGTAATATCGGCAATATAAAAAAAAGAGAAGGATCCGTAATTGAACTGCAGTCTAAAGCAAAAAAATGAGACAAATGTCATTAAAAAAAATTCTAAGAGGCCAGGTACGGGAAAAATTCGAGTTGAGGATTTCGACAGAGGCAAGGGTGCCAATTGTGAAGTGCGCTCTGTTATTCGGTTTTTAAACGAAAAAAAAGTCCGTCCTGCTGAAATTCATCGACAGCTTGTTGAAGGTGTAATTAATGATGGAAATGTGCGTAAATGAATGAAGATTTGACACAAAAAGTTGACGAGGAAATTCGCAAAACAGTTTCAAGGTAAGCCGTTTATCAAATTGTTACCAACTGGTTTAACTATCTGGCGCTGTTCTTTGATGAGGGGATTCAAAAACTGGTGCCACGACTTAACAAATGTTTAGATATTAAGGGTGGCTATGTTGAAAAGTAAAAAAAAAAGGTACTATTTTAGTTTATGATACAATTTACTCTTCATAAATAAAGTTTCTCTTACTCCACTACAAAACGGTTCTTACTTAAAAAACGATCTTCGTATATATATATATATATATATATATATATATATATATATATATATATATATATATATATATATATGCATACAGGGTGTGAATTTGAAAACTTGCCAGACCTCATATCTTAGAAACTGTAACAGGTAGTATTTAAATCAATTTATTCAAATTTCTTGTTTTAAATGTCAAATTAAGTACTATTTTCCAAAAACAGCTGATCATTACAAATAAGTAGTCAAAATGAACAGAAAAACTCAGCAATAAGCCATAGAGAATACGAATACAATATCCTGTTGTTTACAAATTATACAGGGTGAGTCACGACGGACGCCACAAAGTTTTATGAGAAAACTGGATATATTTTTTAATTTTTGGTGCAAGGACATTGTGTAGGTCCATTAAGGCTATATTTTAAAATAATTTCAAATATACAGGGTGATCCAAAAAGAGTGGCATATCAAAGTTATGTTTTTTTTAAATGGAATGCCCTATATTTTATCACATTTTTTAATTAAGTATGAAAAATAAGATCGACTTTCGTTAGAGTTCCCTATATCTAAATACATAGTGTTTTGATTTATTTTGATTTTTGTTAAATTGCAAGGTTTTGGAAAAAAATTTATTGTTACCAAACGAAACTAATATTGTCAAAACTGCTTCAGGATCTCGAAAATAGACTGTTTCGTTGATTTATTTGGCAATTTAATTACGAAAAATACTATACCGGGTGATCAGATTTTTCGATTGTATTATTAATACATTCAAACTATATCTTCCTTATCTCAAATGGAACACCCTGCATATTTTAGATCTGTCATGTCACCAATTCAATGATCTTCCAAAAAGTACTAAGGTATCCTATACCTCAACCTTCACGTTTCAAAGTTATTGACGTAATTTTGAAATTTAAAGTTTTTATGGGACTTACAGGACGTAACTGTTTTTACAAATAATGTTTGTCAATAATTTTTTTGAATCGAGTAATCAGCAAAGATATTTCCTATTTTGTGTGTATGTGTACACATATTTCAAGTTAGTATGCAGTATTTTTTAATTAAAACATTACTTATGAAAATATGTATATTGTAATGACAAAAAACGATGCTACCAAGCTGAATTCTAATCTAGTGTGCTATTGTCAAAAATGACAAATATTATTAATTAACAGTATGTCAATCTAGTTGGCTATTAATTATTTGCACTGTGTGGTGAATATCAAATAATTATTTTAAGTTAAAATGGTTTATTTGAAGCAGGAAAAAATGATATGATTTTAACTATTGGTGAATGTTATGGAAATTCTTTATTGGCTTCCACAGTCTACGCAGCAAAGTACCCCAACCGTATTCATCGAAATAAAACAGTGCTAGAGAGATTGTTACAAACGTTTCGTGGGACAGCAGGTGCCGCTTACCCAAAACAGGAAAAAAAAGTGGTTACCAATAGAAAAACGGCATGCGACAGATCACCAGAATTAATGGAGTATTAATGTGTATGGTGGAACAATTGGCGATGAAGTTATGGGACCATATTTCTTCGACGGCACTTTAAATCGTCGCAAATTTTTTAACTTTTTAGAAAACGACAAAAAATATGGTTACAATTAGATGGTGCCCCTGTACATTTTTCAAGACGTGTAAGGGAATATTTGGACCGAAAATTTCATACCAAATGGATCAGAAGAGGTGGCTCTATTGACTTGCCTCCTAGATCTTCAAACCTCACTCCGATGGATTTCTTTTTATGGGGATATATTAAAAATCTAGTGCATGCTACTCATACTACTGCAGAAGGAATGATAGACCGAATTAAAAATGCATTTGGAACCGTCACTCCTGTTATGTTACAAAATGTAAGATGTTCGCTTGAAAAGAGAATCGCACTCTGCATTGAAAAAGATGGTAGTCATTTCGACCACTTGTTATAGTAGTTATGTTAAATTGTTATGAATAATATTATTTAATATATGCGTAATATTGTTAAATATTGTTGAATAATGTTGAAACGTGAAGGTTTAGGTATAGGATACCTTAGTACTGTTTGGAAGATTATTGAATTGGTCAAGTGCCAGATCTAAAATATTCAGGGTGTTCCATTTGAGATAAGGAAGATATTATAGTTTAAATGTACTAATAATACAACCGAAAAATCTAAACACTCAGTACAGTATTTTTCGCAATTAAATTGCCAAATAAATCAACGAAGTAGTCTATTTTCGAGATCCTGAAGCTGTTTTAACAAAATTAGTTTCGTTTAGTAACAAGAAATTTTTTTCCAAAACCTTGCAATTTAAGAAAAATCAAATGTAATATAAATGTACACATTATAACAGGTACCTGAGAAATTTCAAGGTTCGCGCTAAGTTATACCTTATTTTCTAAATTGAGAAATGATTGTTATTTGCCTGTAAATGTATTTAATATTAAGATGAAAAGCTTGAATTTATTTCTATAAGTTATGTGCATATTTAATTAGAAAACATTTAAAGTAAACGCGGCAATACGCAAATGTATAAATGCGTTGTAGGAAGAGGGAGGAAAAGAATACCTTCCTTATTAAAATAATAAAAGGCTAAGTAAAATAAAGTGCAAATATTGTCAAGTTAGTGGTAATAAAAAAGGTGACGTAATAATTTAAAATCACGTTTTTGTGCCTACCGAAAGTCGTCTACAATTGTGTTTAAATATTGAACGATAAATATAAAAAGCGACTATCGATGTAGTGTAATAAATTAATATATAAAGAACAATAACCAGAAAGCATGGATAATTAAAAGAGCTGCTATTTGTAATTTGTTAGCCGTTTGTTGTTGCTTGCGGTCTGTAGTGAAACTTGAACAATTAAAGTGATAATTAAAAACTATAAATATATCCAGCAATTACTAACAAAATCACTAAATTGTTGGAAAGAAAATTAGAATTGTATTAATCCCCAACAAAGATCAAAAGAAATCGGGAGAACAAAGAAAACAAGGCGCCTGAAGTCACCGCCATAGTAACAAAACATCCAAACAGTGCTTTATTTGCCTTTGAAATTATGTGTAAATATCAATACTGAACGAAAATATATTCCGTTCACCGTGGATAAAGAAACTTGTGCACGTTAGCTATTAATAATTTTAATATAATAATAGGATTGATTTTTATATATTACTGTAAGCAAATCATTCATGCATTTTCCGAGTTTTGGTTAATTAAATAAGTATAACGTTTGATTTGTTTTTATTATTATTAACTATTACGAATACTAAAAGCTCATACAAATACTGAATATATAAATACTGAAGGAAGTAAATTCAATATAATTACAATCTGCAAATAAATACGAAAATCAATTTGAATATAATTTTGGTAATTGATAACAGTAATAATTTCTTTTAATGATTGAGCTAGCTGGTGCATCTCAATATGACAGGAATTTGCTGAAACAAATGTTAAGGTTCATTCATTCAAACTGTAACTAAATAGTAAGCAAAGTAAAATTAAACTATTGAATTATATCTGTACAAATTGAAACGACCCAAATTAAATTAAAAAGTAATCATTTCACATTTTTATAAGAACAATATAAATTTTTATTAAAGGATTTTGAAAATATTATAAACTGTAAAGGAACTCTCAAATTTTATTCTTTGGAGCGAATGTAAACAAACAAAAGGAATATATTCAAGTTTACGCCCGTTACATATCCTCGAGCGTTATAAAAGCCATACAGATAAATATACTCTCAGTCTTAATGTAGAAATATCTCATAAATACTGGTAAATTATTAAAAAAATTTCGACCCACATAAACAGGGAGAAAAACTTGTATTCCTTGGTTGAGATTCAAGTTTATCAAGATTTTATTATTTCTACTAAATTTGATTCGTAACAAGGATTTCCGATCAGTGTCACGCATGTTTGATCTACGCCCAAACCACTGTAACTAGGCAGCAACCTTACAACGTAACTATCAATGGTTACACGTTACAATAATAATTGGAAAAAAATTCTGCTATTGTTTTAGAGCAAGTACATTTTAACAATTTATATTACATTCAGTAGTATAAGTCACTACGACACGACGATACGTTTTGCATCATTTCTTAACTAGTAAAAAAATGTAAATTGCTTCATTCTATATAAAAGAACAGTATGAAGGAAAATATGCAGTTATGTGGAGAATAAAAGGCGTTTTCAGGATATATCTGTACAATGCATAACTTTACAATACATACTTTTAATTTGATATTTAGAAGAACGACCCTCTATTAATCAAGTACACATACTTATTTATACTTATCTAAACATTATTTTGTCATTAAATTTTATTTAATCTGAATGTGGAACTAGCAAATACGTCACAAACCTGACTTCCTTTAAAACAAACAAAGCTGTTTAGGCAAATAATACGTAGAAATTGTCTTTAATAGTAAAAAAATATGTATAAATCTAATTAAAATTCAGAGCTGAATCTCTTATCTGTGTGTCATTAATGACCTTCAGCTCACTCGATCTCACTAGGAGAGATGCAGATGTCGCCGAAATTTAAGACAATAAATAAATTCTATAATTTTCCGTCAATTAATGTTACAATCTTAATACATACCAAAAGAGGCCTTATTAAAGAGAAAGGCAGGAAAAGCATTAATTCTGAAATTACTCTATTATCAAAAGTAGACACAATTACATTAGCTTTAAATGTGATTGATTCCAGAGACTAACCAAAGCTTAGAAGGGTACAATTGTATTCGAAAATCGCCCAATAAAATCGAATTTTGCAGAGCATTCAACTGAAAACACAAACGTTTAGTACGTGTTTACAACTTGACAATTTGTTGTACGTTAAATTTATTAATTTGAATGTTCATTCAGCAATATGTTAATTAAACAGTATTGATGAAAAATTAATTGATTATAAAATTTAAGCGCAGTGAATAAATTACATTTATATATAAAAGGGAGATAATATCGCAAGCGACCTATATATCGATTAAAAGAAAAAAGCATTAGTATTATTGGCGCCAATAATCTTCTAATAACTACTGTATATAATCAAAAGGAAAATCCTTACTCTCTACTATCACGCCTAAAAAGCCATCGATTGGAAAGAGCACGTGTCACAGCCTGCATTTGGCTAAAGACAAACCACCGATTACCAAGCCAAAACAATTATTACATTTTTTATCCTCTCCTATAGTTTTGAAAACGGTACTTTAAGGAAACAGCTTAAAATTGTATTTATGTTAGTAATCGATAACTGTACTGCAAATTCTTACTAAAAGTTTCATGGAATAAGCTTTAAAAGAACACGAACGAACGGCGAGTATTTCCGTAAGGGGTTATAAACAGGCACTAAAATCTGGCATCGAGCGGCGTCTCGACGCACTGTTGTGATGAACTATAATCATCAACCCAATGGAAAACGCAACTTGCCATGCTCAGTGCAACTTTCAAATTCAATTCTTGGCTACTCTATTCAACCGGAATAAGATCAACTTTCAAACATTCCTACATTTCATAAAATATGTAACCGTTTGGGAAAAAGAAATAATCGACGAAAACATTTACTTCGTTGAATTTTCTGTAAGAGTAATGAAAACAAAACACAATGAATAAAGATAACTGTCTCAATGAATGTTATTTACACGTTACGCTGTAGAATACAAACGAAAAGGTAATTCAGAATAAAACGATTAAAGTTGATTCTAATTTAGATATAAATTTTAAATAAAAGTTTAATTTATATTTCTCTAAATAGTTCAAATAGCTTGAGTTCAAATCCCGTTGGAGTTATATAACCATCCTAAATTTAAATGTATCTTTCATTGGTATTAACTCTCAAAGTAATTAATAAACGTCGTTTCGGGTTACATAAATAGATAAAAAAGTAATGAGATTAGTGGAAAAGCAAAATTATTCAAATAGATTGTAATTGATCCTTTCGTTGTTTAACATCATCGATTAATATATAAGACGAAGGTGTATAATAAAAAAAATAGGTCCTTTTTCATACAACACTATGTTGCTGCTTTACTGGAAAAGTTGTATACTTATTCACAAATTAACGCATACTAAAGCTGCGAACTCACTTATTCCATGCCACGCCACGCCACCCGACGCGACGCGACGTTATAAAACGTAAAGCGTTGTGAAGCCAGAAATGTAGGCAAGTTTCAGTTCATCGCGAACCCACTTGCCGATGCCATCCCATGTCACGCCACCCGATGCGATATGACGTCGTCGACATCTATCAAATCTGATCTGCTCGACGTCCGTGGAATAGCGTGGAAACCACCTTTCTTCCCCTCGACCCTTGCTGCCAGTGTTACCAGGTTAACTGTTTAAATTAAGTCGAATAGTTAGAGGTAATTAATATAACCCACGTTCGTGGTAATTTTATCATATCGAACAAAATGCGTCTTTTATTAAGCGCTTCCAAGTACAGTAATATATTGCAAATAAGACACTGTAACAGGCATAGATTATACACACTGCATGATCAATGGTAACAGGTGATCATGCATTGTCTTTATCTAAGGCGGCGGGATGTTGATAAAGAGATTGCTTTGTGTCGGACCCGACAGTAAATGACAATTATTATTGCAGTTGACCACCTGCAATAACAATTGACATAGATGGTGCTCCTTCTTGTTAAATTAAAGTTTAGTTTTAACTTTTATCATTGACACACAGTCAATGCTTTTATTTAAGTTTATCAAGCTATGTAAGCAGTTTATAACATGCCTAAGATTATTCTGTGCTATATTTATTGTTACATTACGTAATAAAAGTTGCACCCGCTTTATTAATATAGTAGGTTTATTGCGTTGGAAAGTTTTTGACGATCTATAGCGGTTTTGAAACGTAGAGTAGAGAGATTTTCTCCTTCCAGGCTGGCAACACTGCTTGCTGCACGTATCCGTTCCAGTTTCTTAAATGACTGCATTGAGCGGTCATAATCAACGAGAAATTTATTGAAAAGGTACGGCAATATGATTGTCTGTTTGGTATACATTCCCGCAATTACCGAGACCAGAATATGAGACATGAAGCCTGGGAAGAAATTGAGAAGGAAAACATTAAGTATTTTATTCAAATTGAGACAGTTTTTTACAAAATATTAATTGTATGGGTTATGACGCCTTCCCCTACGAACAATATCTACCTGCCATGGTACACTACCCATTGACGAATTAAAATATTCCTTAAATTTTTCCCTGACATAAAAAGATATTTGCGCAGAATTCATTATTACAGGAGCAACGTCTAGTAAACAAGAATTTACTTTATTAAAAGAAGTTACGCCTGGTTCAATTTCATTATTAGTACATAGCATTTTGTGAAGACAGCAGCATGCCAATCCTATCTTATCTACAAATTTTGGTTGAACTTCAAAATACTTCGTAAACACTTTCCACCTGGCAGCCAAAATCCCGAAGGTATTTTCGTCTACACGTCTTGCTCTCGATAACCTATAATTAAATATTTTCTTTTGTTCGTTTCCCGCGATTGAATTTCGACTATATGGGCGAAGTAAATATGGTTTCAATGGGAACGCATCGTCACCCACAATTACATAAGGCAAATTTTCTCCGTCTTGTGTCAATGGTGCATCTACTGGTATATTTAACCCTCCATTTTCCAAAGATTTTCCGAGAGTAGAGTTAGCAAAAATATTTCCGTCACCGTTTCGACCATTGGAACCCACATCCACAGCTATAAATTTATAATTTGCATCTACAAGGGTCAATAGAACAATGGAATTGGTGCCCTTATAATTAAAATATGCAGAACCTCCATTAATGGGACAACGAATGTTTATATGTATGCCGTCGATTGCCCCAAAGCAATTAGGAAAATTCCAAATATTTTTGTATCTTGAGCAACTTCATCCCAGAATTCTGCTGTGGGCGTTGGAATAACAATTGGACTCAATTCTTCCCATATAGCCTTAAAACTGCTATATGAACGCACTGAAAAGGCGCCGTTCAAAAAAAAGTGGCCAAGCAGGGAAAAAATCACGCCTTGGAAGTATTAACAAGAGATGTCGTTTCTTCAGCCATATTAACAAAACAGAAAGTAAATATTATATCTTGTTTTCTGTGTGTTAAGTTATCTTATGTTTTATAATTATTACAGTACTGAAAGTAATTTTGAGAAAATCGCTCAAGAAACAATGGGTGCAGAGGAAAATACTTCAAACGAAGAAGATGACGAACCTGAAAGGAGTCAAAGTGGTGAATAAAACCGTTTTTCAGTCTGAAGCATTATCTCAGTCATCCTCATCTCCACATAACAACAGAAACAAGATAAGACGTTGCGATTTTCCAATGTCCAAAAAACCAACAAGTAAAAAGCTGACGCCAGCAGAGGAAATCGTTCATATAATGAAACAGAACGCCGACCTTTGTCGATCTAAAAATGAGAATAAACAAGTTGAGCTGCATAACGAGCTAGACGAATCAAACACGTTTTATTTGAGCATGTCGAAGCAAGCAAAACGATTGCCAGAATTAGATCAAGCAAGGATTAAATTGGAATTATGCAAATTAATTCAAGAAGCTGAAATTCGTAAACTGCAAAATCAAGAAAGTTTAGATGTGCGTTCACATTCTTCCAATATTAATCCTTCTTCACACAGTCACGCTACACCTTCGCCACACTTCAACCCTTCCACACAACTTGAGGATACATCCCAATACACAACTTTTTCAACCGATTCCTGGAATAATCCAAATCTTTGTAATACTTAATTAGTTATTAATTTTCTCAATGTGACCAAAAAGTATAGATGTAGGGTAGTTAAAATTATTTATCGAGTTTCGTTTTCTTATTATGTTATATTTTGCATAATTATATATTGGTTTATTTTATATGTGGGTATAGTTTATATCCATACTCACCGTAAACAAATAGCGAGTCGTTCTCTGGAACGAAATTTTGTGTTCCAATTTTTTCATTTAATAAAGTATGCAGATAATCAAATTGCTTTTTATTCAACCGAAAGTACGTGTGATAACGACTTCGGTTTCGCTTCAATTCGAGTTGTTTCACTAGCGTATGAAAAGCACCATATTTTTCACGTATTTTATTTAATTCGTGCACCCAGTACCTTCTCTTCCTTTTACTTTTTAGCACAAACATCGCTGCACAACATTCCTCCAATTCTTGTTCCCATTCATCCGTAGAACTACTAGCATACTCACTTTCCATCTTACTGCGTTTACCGACCACCCCGCTGCACTTAGAGGCCAGCAAGTTTCAATTTTTTAAATGAATCTTTTAAATATACGTCGTGTTGACATTTTTATGCGTCCCATCGTTCTGCTGTCTTTTTACTGTTGGCCTTTCAGTCCCATGAAAATTAGACAAATGATGAACTGGCTTACTGTCGAACAATCTAAAAACAGTAATGCCCATACTACAAACTCTGTAGTCCACATCACCGCTCTTCATATCTTTATCATTTATCAGGTTTTTGGGTAGCCCACGCCTATTATTCCTTACTGTTCCGCATACTAGTGTACTTTCAGTTTTTAGTTTTTTAACAAATACACCGAATTAAAGTAGTTATTAAAATATATTTTTCGGCTTTGTCTCCAATATCTCTCGTACAATGAGAGCACAGTTCATTCACCAAGTGCACATGATTCATATTTTTCTTCTGTTTCTTCGTCTTTTCCTTGATAGACATCCAATCTTTGTACATAGCCACGTTGGTCTGCTATACACCATAACTTATAACCTCTTTTTATGGGTTTCATGGTGTTATATTGCTTGATTGACGATCTTCCTTTGAACAAAGTAATGCTTTCATCTACTGAAAGCTCTTCTTGATTATGGATTTCAGTATTGTACACTAAATGTTTCATATATCTTCATACGTAAAAAACCAAAGGATTTAATTCTGGAGTAAAGAGCTGCCAAGAGAATTCTCTACCCCGTCCAATCCAACGATTCCTTTGAACAAAATAAAGCTTTCATCTACTGAAAGCTCTTCTTGATTATGGATTTCACTATTGTACACTAAATGTTTCATATATCTTGATACGTAAAAATCCAAAGGATTTAATTCTGGAGTAAGGGGCTGCCAAGAGAATTCTCTACCCCGTCCAATCCAACGATGTGGAAAATTGCTATTTAAATGCTCCCGGACTCTAAGAGGATAATGTGGCTGCGCACCGTCGTGCATAAACCACATATCCTGCCTTACAATTAGAGGAATTTCTTCTAGTAAATCGCCCAAAAGAGTTTGCAAAGATTTTAAATAATTTTCTGCATTTAATTTTGTTGGAAGTTCAAACGGACCAATGAAATGATTGCCAATAATTCCACACCAGATATTTATTGAAAATTCATGTTGTAAATGAGCTTCTTTGTATTTATGAGGATTATCAAAATCATAGTAATGGTTATTTCTCCAATTAAAAACTCCGCGGCGTGTGAATGTGACCTCGTCAGTAAATAGTATGTAGGTAGCGGACCGCGAAAATTTTATTATTGTAATAAACGTTTGTCAAATCACCATTGTTACTGCGATAGAAAAGATAATTAGTGGATTTTTAATATCATGATGATACGTCGTAATTTGCTAATGTTTTCGGGATAATTTATTTAATGTATTTTTATGAAAAAAATGTGAGAATGTTTGTAATTGATATTTTGAGTAAAGGTTGAACAGACAAAGGAAACACATATTAAAGTAAAGTGTTCCGCGAAAACTGGCGTGACGAATTGTTGAAATTTTCTATACGCGCGCTTTTGATGTAAAAATGTCACTAGTTAGTAATTAATTACAAACGGTACACACTGCAATCAAAGACGTCTTTGTTTGGTACTTGGAAACTTGAGACCTAAATGTGGGGTTTGTTACAGACGAATGCATATTTTTAAAATTAAGATGTGCAATAATAATATAAAATTGTTCCAACGTAAATTAATGTTACTTGGTTTTTTATCACTTTTCAAAGACGGGGGTTGATTTTCGGGAGTAGACATGTGTAGTGGAAACCAGAGGAGAAGGAATTTTGATCGATCCGGGCACTTTGATTTGTTTTAATTAGAAACTCCCATTGTAAACAGTTTGTCCTTAAAAATATTTCGTGCGTGCACATTTTCTTTTGAATCAGACAACACTAATTTGTCTTTTCTTTCGAGTGTTAGTAATGTGTTTTTCAAATATTAATCTATAAATAACAGTCACCCTTTTTGAAGTTAAACCGCGTAGGTTAACGATTTGTGTCTGCGATAAATTAAAGGAATAGATATTCAAGTGTAAGCAGGTATTTTTATATAAATGAAAGCTCGCAGTAAATCATTTTACCAGCCTAGATAACCTATTAAAAATCAAACATCGCCTTGCAAAGGTATCTTATTCGCACGCGGGATCATTAAGCTCAGATCTGCTAAAATAAGACAGTATAGGGCTTCTTCACTCTGGTATTTGTGTGAACTAGCATTGTTGTTTGTTGTTTACATTTATATTTGTGTAGAGGTGGGCTGGTGAACGGGTACATGATACCGCTGGTTATTAATTGTAAAAGACAATTGCCACTTCGAATTTTATTTTTATTGTTCTTATTGTTATATAGATGAATGTGTAACCTGAGAAAGGAGCGCTGTGTTTCTCTAACGCACTCACGATGTTAGGATCTATTTATAACTTACCCCTGTACGGCTTTGTTTTAATGAGTGTTTTTTGTGTCAGTTTGTTTAAGTAGAATTGTTTGCCTGCGAACTAATTTCTCTTTATATGTATATATATATATATATATATATATATATATATATATATATATATATATATATATATATATATATATATATATATATATTCAAACCACATTCAACTTTGTCCCAACTTTTAAGAAACCCCAAAGACAAAATTCCTAACGAAAGCCAAGGAGTGTATGAGATACCGTGCAACAACTGTCGAAGAACTTATATAGGACAAACTAACAGAATATTATATGCGAGAGCCGATGAACACCAACTAGCAATTAAGCAGCACAATCCTTCATGGTCTTTAGCTACACATCATTTAGATACAGGACACCAAATTAATACCAACAATATCCGTTTAATTGCACCTCTATATACCTTACAAGAAAGAATTATTAGAAAAGCAGTTGAAATTGAAAGAAGACCAAACGCCCTCATTAAACGAGATGACACTTCTAGAATGCCACAAATTTGGAAGAATATCATTAAACAAGTTGATTCTACATTTCAACCAACTCCAAATCTTTCAGAAATTTCAAACACTTATGCTGCGACTATTCCTGGCGTCCCCACTTCTGCACCTTCTACATCACATACTAGACCAACTACCCGAAGTCAAACACACTCGTCCAGATTAAATTTAAATTAGTTACCTTTTTTCATATTTTGTACTTGTTAAAAATAGTTACCTTATTTCAATTTCTGTAATTGTCAAATAAATTCTTGACAAAGGGAACAAAGGACGTTCCCGAAACGTTGAATTAATTTTTACGTTTATTTACACAAGTTTTAAAGAAAAATTGTCTTATTTAAACATGAATACTTGTGGAAATCTAAATAGAAACTATATATATTGAGATGTTTAGAAAGAGGTAATAGAAGTATCGGACAGCTTACATGACATTTGGGTCATAAAAGGGGTAATTTCTGGCTCGATACAAGTGCGAGACACAATTTTACATAAATCTGGTTCACGATGTGTTTAAAATAAATTTATTTGGTATAAATTGATCTGAATATCATTTGCTAAGTTTGGTTTCATCATAAAAGCAATTTGTTGCTACCAAAATTGTCAAAGATGTTAAATATCACCATTTTCGTAGAGTCATTTTAGTAGTGCAATTTTACAATAAAATTCAATTTTTCAAAGTTAATTTGGCAAGTAGACATTTCACAGGTGTTTAAACATGGACTATGTAGTTAGGATTATGTTAGGGATAAGGTATGTTTAGTTTTTAAGAGCAGGAAATACAAAAATTTAGTTAAAAGGGTTATAATATGGATAGTATAGACAATTTTCGCACACATTTTTGTTAGTGAATTAGTGACAAAACTTATAATAAATGATTCACAACAAGAAAGACATTTAGAACATTTTGGCATACAAACATTTATAGTGCCGTACAATTTATAGTGTAAAAATCCCAAAACAGTGTTAGACGATGAGACTTTTTCAATGCAAGATTAAATAACATTATGCATTGCAAATAAGTAGTGTGAACAATAAAGACAAGTTGTACAAACCTTAAACATAACATTTTAAGTGCTAAAAACATTTTTTAATATGAATTTATTTCATATTTAAAATTTAAGTATGGTTACGTTGTAAATTTTAGATTTTTCACATAATTTTATACTTTTTCCATATTATTAGATTTAGTTTTTGCTCTTAAAGCAAATAATAGATGTTCTTTCACAATATAAATAAGTTTTTATAAGGATACAGCGTTTTATCCGCAAAATTTTGCTAAATCTAAGGTGATTTCTAGACAAATTTACAAAAACTTAAAATTTTCATTAAATTAAATGTTTTGAATTTAAAAAGATATGTTTTCTTATGTAAATTGTCCTCAGAATTCCATTTTCGCAAGTAATTTTAGTGTAGCTTGTAAGTGTGTATAGTTAGTAGCTTATTTTGATTAGATTAAGTTGTTTCGTTTATTAGTGGTAGGATTTATTGCTTATTAGGTGTCCTTTTATTCGAAATTTCACATAGTTTTCATTTCTGTTTTTAAATTTCATTTCCGACCATGTATAAGAAAGTTACGGCCAAAATTCCATTTATGTACAATTCTTAATTTTGATTAGCCAATCACATTCATTGTAAATTTTGCAATATGGCTGTAAAAAAATTGAAATTTCTGTAGCAACCAGAAACCTATAAAAGCAAGAGCTCAGGAAGTCATTCTCTCTCCAGTTTTTGTTCAAAAAGTGAAAAGATTAAAACAGTGTTGCTAATTTAGTGTTTACTTAACCTAATTTATTTTCGTCGAGAAAGTTTACGGTACGAATAATTTCGAGAGCACTTGTTTTTATATCTTCGGTCAAAATTAAATAGTTCGGTCACCGATACCTGTCGTTGTTAATAAATTATTGCTGTACGATTAATTGATGTCACGATTTTGTGTAAAATTTGTTTTCATGTTTTCCGATTTAAAATAATTCTGATATACCAAATTAAATTCCATTTTTATTTGGTGAAAAGTTGTTTTATTTATCCGGACAATTCCTCTTTAATAAATATTATATTTCGGTAACTAAAATAAAATTGTGTTAACAAAAATCTTGGATACTAATAATACATTTTAAACGATATCAGTCATAAGATTTAAAACCATTTTAATAAAAGTTACCATAGTAAATAAGTGTTTGGAGGTTGCCGTTTTGGAAAGAAAACATCTTGAAGATTGGAGGTTGGTGTCTTCGAGAACCGAGATAGCAGTTAGATATTAGTAACAACAACAGCCGAGTGAACATTGCCTGCCTCCAGCTGAAGTTTGAAGACATCATTCAATCGACAGGAAGGATTGTATCTGTGAGTTTTAAAATTTTATAACCCTGTTATTGGTATTTCCTGCAATTAATATTTGTTATATGTTATTAATTAAGAATTTCAATTATTTACCTGTGTAAACACCTGTCAAGCAAATCATTTCCTTTTCTTTTTCTAAATTTTCACATTTTGATCCAAACATTAAAATTTCTTAATTATTTGACATTTTTGACAGTTTTAATTATTTTTCACTTAAAGTCAGTAACGCATGCGTTAGAAAGCAAAACTTATTCAGAGCAAATTTTATACGTCAAATTCAATTAAGTATAGGATATTTCTTATACAAAAATATATTATCTTCAACTAAATCCTTGAACCCTATCCCCAATTGCGATTTTTCGCTAAATAATATTTTAAATAACATAAATTAAACCAAATTTATATACATTACAATTTATTGGCACCGCAACGTGTGGGCACGATTTAGTTTGAAGATTTTGGATATAAAAGCACAAAAAAATTTTATAGATATTTAGTTTTTATTTTTCGTTCATTGTTCATTGTTATTGGTTATTTGTTATTGTTTATTGTTTATTGGGTTTATTAGTGTTAGGATTTTTATAAAAAGGGGCAAATTTAGTTAGTACGACTAGTGAATGCAAGATCGTAGGTAACTAGATCAGGTAAAGTTTACGGACCTAAAGATATTGAGGTAAAAGAGCGAAGACAGGATCTAGTTACAAAGATGGAGGATATTGAAAAGGATGTTGAAGCACAACAAGAAGGGGGAAGTCCAGTTAGAGAAAGCAAGAGCTTAGACGTGGACATGATAATCGCCATGCTGATGAGAGCCGAAGAAAGTAGAAAGCAAGACAAGAAAGAAGCAGAAGAAAATAGAATAAAAGCAGAAGAAAATATTGATGTTAAATTTAACAAGCTTGAAGAAAATAGAATAAAAGCTGAGGAAAATATTGATAGAAAATTTAACAAGCTTGAAGAAAATAGGAAAGAAGCGGAAGAAAATAGAATAAAAGCAGAGGAAGAAAGGAAGGAGGATATGAGACGGCTACAAGAAAGTATCGATAGACAACTAAGTAAGTGGGAGAACGATAAAGAGAAGTTAGTACATAAAATGGAGAAAACGAAGGAAGAATTAAGTAACAGCATGCACCGAGAAAATGATAAGTTATGGGGAACGATTATCGACAATAAGGAAGAGGCAGATGACAAGATTGGAAAGTTGGACAAGAATATTAGAACTGAAACCCGTCTAAGAGAAGAGGCTTCTAACGAAATAAATGATAGAGTAGGAAGGATACATGACATCCACGAACAAATATGTTTTCAGGTGGATAAGAATAAGGATGAGAACAAGAAACAGATAGGGGAAATTTGCAATAAACTAAGAATACACGATCATGACCTAGAAGAGTTGAAAGAACGTGAAACACCTCGAAATTTTCAAATAGGCTGGGAAAATTGCATGTGGAATCAAGAGATGCCATACAAATTTGAAGGAAAGAAGCAAGAATCGCCAATGCTATTTTTGAAAAATATAGAAGAATATTTTAATGACATTAAGGACAATAAACAAAGAATGCGTTTGGTGAGAAAGATGCTTAAAGGAATGCCGAACTATGGTACAATTTAGTACAAGAGCAATGTACCGATTATAAGCACTTCAAGGAATTATTTACCAAACAATATTGGAGTGATGTCCAACAAAATGTAATAAGGGAAGAATTTTCAAGGGCGAAGTATGACAAAACTATGGCACTTCGAGGGAGATTTATGTAATGAAGAAATACCAAATAGCAAGATACTTCACACCACCGATGAATGAACAAGAAATAGTCCAATATTTAGCAAGGCAACTGGAGAATAATGTGGCAGAAAACATTATTCTGCAAAATATAGATAATATAACATCACTACTGCAATTTTTAAGAAGATACGATGCATACGAACAGCATCAGAACAGTTACGAAAAGAGAGAATTTAACACTAGGAATTATGGAAATGACAGAAGGGAATATAATTACAGGCACGAAAGAGAGGACAATAGGAGAGACAATTATAATAGGAATTATGGAAATGACAAGAGAGATTATCAAAATCAATATCATCGTGCTGATAATCGTAGAGAGTATTTCCAAAATGGCAACAATAGGGAAAGCAATTATAGATCGGGAAGAGAGAGGAACAACTTCCAACAAAGACGAGGAGGATATAATAATGGCTACGATAGAACAGATTTAATTACAACAATCAAGCCAAGGATAATGAACGGAACATCAGAATAATAGAGAGAATGAAGGAAAGGATCATCGTAGAAATGATATGCAAAAGAAAATAGAAGGCCATACCAAGAGATCGTGGATGATCAGAATAGGAGAGTGAATAACATCCAGGTACGAGAAGAGAAGGAGGAACCGAGTTGTGGAAGGATTAGTTGGGTCAATGCTATCGTACATGCATCCCAAGACGAAGAAAAGAACACAAAAGGACTTTGACAAGATCACCGTTCAAAATTTTTAAATACGAGCTTCCTTGTCAACAATGTAAAGACAAACTACCAACATCCTACGGAATTTTTAGAAATTGAACAAAATTTAGAACCAGAAACTGCAAACATTTTATTACCTTTCGTTAACATAGAATTAAGAATTTAAATTTATTAGGATTAGTTGATACCGGATCAGAAATTTCATTAATACAGGAAAAATCATCGTAGAGAATAACGATTTATTTAAAGATGAGATCATCAGAATAAACAAAATAGAAGTTATGGCAGCTACGGATAAGAAGCTTAGCACTATAAATAGGATGCTACATACTGAAGCTAAGGTAGGGGAACAGATTTTTCAAACACAATGGTTTATAACTAACAATTTAAAAATGGAGTTAATAATCGGAATGGATTTGATTAAGCAATTAAAATTGATTATCGATGCGCAACATATGAAGATAAGAATTGGTAAAGATGAATTAAACTGGGTACAGCCCTACAATAAAAGATTAAATTTATATAAACCGCATATCCAGTATTTGAAGGTGGAAAGAATTATAAAGGATGAGCAATTCGATATCAATCACATTGGTTACAAGCAAGAAGTTATAAACATTATACAAGAAAATTTGGTGTTGATAAATGAAGAACCTAGCGTAGCAAGTAAATATGTACATAAAATTGAGGTGCCTAGATGAATCTAAAATTTTCATACTTCTATAAGTTATTCTTATTTCAAAATTTAATTTTAATAGGTAGGTCAATTAAAGAACTTAATATTTTCTTGTACAAAATATCTTCATTCTTAAATTGGGGAATTTGAGATGTTTAGAAAGAGGTAATAGAAGTATCGGACAGCTTACATGACATTTGGGTCATAAAAGGGTAATTTCTGGCTCGATACAAGTGCGAGACACAATTTTACATAAATCTGGTTCACGATGTGTTTAAAATAAATTTATTTGGTATAAATTGATCTGAATATCATTTGCTAAGTTTGGTTTCATCATAAAAAGCAATTTGTTGCTACCAAAATTGTCAAAGATGTTAAATATCACCATTTTCGTAGAGTCATTTTAGTAGTGCAATTTTACAATAAAATTCAATTTTTCAAAGTTAATTTGGCAAGTAGACATTTCACAGGTGTTTAAACATGGACTATGTAGTTAGGATTATGTTAGGGATAAGGTATGTTTAGTTTTTAAGAGCAGGAAATACAAAATTTAGTTAAAAGGGTTATAATATGGATAGTATAGACAATTTTCGCACACATTTTGTTAGTGAATTAGTGACAAAACTTATAATAAATGATTCACAACAAGAAAGACTTTTAGAACATTTTGGCATACAAACATTTATAGTGCCGTACAATTTATAGTGTAAAATCCCAAAACAGTGTTAGACGATGAGACTTTTTCAATGCAAGATTAAATAACATTATGCATTGCAAATAAGTAGTGTGAACAATAAAGACAAGTTGTACAAACCTTAAACATAACATTTTAAGTGCTAAAACATTTTTAATATGAATTTATTTCATATTTAAAATTTAAGTATGGTTACGTTGTAAATTTTAGATTTTCACATAATTTTATACTTTTTCCATATTATTAGATTTAGTTTTTGCTCTTAAAGCAAATAATAGATGTTCTTTCACAATATAAATAAGTTTTTATAAGGATACAGCGTTTTTATCCGCAAAATTTTGCTAAATCTAAGGTGATTTCTAGACAAATTTACAAAAACTTAAAATTTTCATTAAATTAAATGTTTCGAATTTAAAAAGATATGTTTTCTTATGTAAATTGTCCTCAGAATTCCATTTTGCAAGTAATTTTAGTGTAGCTTGTAAGTGTGTATAGTTAATAGCTTATTTTGATTAGATTAAGTTGTTTCGTTTATTAGTGGTAGGATTTATTGCTTATTAGGTGTCCTTTTATTCGAAATTTCACATAGTTTTCATTTCTGTTTTTAAATTTCATTTCCGACCATGTATAAGAAAGTTACGGCCAAAATTCCATTTATGTACAATTCTTAATTTTGATTAGCCAATCACATTCATTGTAAATTTTGCAATATGGCTGTAAAAAAATTGAAATTTCTGTAGCAACCAGAAACCTATAAAAGCAAGAGCTCAGGAAGTCATTCTCTCTCAGTTTTTGTTCAAAAGTGAAAAGATTAAAACAGTGTTGCTAATTTAGTGTTTACTTAACCTAATTTATTTTCGTCGAGAAAGTTTACGGTACGAATAATTTCGAGAGCACTTGTTTTTATATCTTCGGTCAAAATTAAATAGTTCGGTCACCGATACCTGTCGTTGTTAATAAATTATTGCTGTACGATTAATTGATGTCACGATTTTGTGAAAATTTGTTTTCATGTTTTCCGATTTAAAATAATTCTGATATACCAAATTAAATTCCATTTTTATTTGGTGAAAAGTTGTTTTATTTATCCGGACAACTCCTCTTAAATAAATATTATATTTTCGGTAACTAAAATAAAATTGTGTTAACAAAAATCTTGGATACTAATAATACATTTTAAACGATATCAGTCATAAAGATTTAAAACCATTTTTAATAAAAGTTACCATAGTAAATAAGTGTTTGGAGGTTGCCGTTTTTGGAAAAGAAAACATCTTGAAGATTGGAGGTTGGTGTCTTCGAGAACCGAGATAGCAGTTGGATATTAGTAACAACAACAGCCGAGTGAACATTGCCTGCCTCCAGCTGAAGTTTGAAGACATCATTCAATCGACAGGAAGGATTGTATCTGTGAGTTTTAAAATTTTATAACCCTGTTATTGGTATTTCCCTGCAATTAATATTTGTTATATGTTATTAATTAAGAATTTCAATTATTTACCTGTGTAAACACCTGTGAAGCAAATCATTTCCTTTTCTTTTTCTAAATTTTCACATTTTGATCCAAACATTAAAATTTCTTAATTATTTGACATTTTTTGACAGTTTTAATTATTTTTCACTTAAAGTCAGTAACGCATGCGTTAGAAAGCAAAACTTATTCAGAGCAAATTTTATACGTTAAATTCAATTAAGTATAGGATATTTCTTATACAAAAATATATTATCTTCAACTAAATCCTTGAACCCTTTCCCCAATTGCGATTTTTCAAATAATATTTTAAATAATATAAATTAAACTAAAAATATCATTACAATTTATATATATATATATATATATATATATATATATATATATATATATATATATATATATATATATATACTTCATTGTAAGTTTCCGTATGTATTTTGTACTTTAGTAGTATCTAAACAATGGTGAGTGGTGCGTCTATTTTTGTCCTTGCCTTCGCATTATTATCACCTGTGCAATTTTACTGTTTTTGTATTTTATATGTACCGTAATTTGGTTTATTGTTTTATGTGTTTATTTATTCAAAGACCGGCATGAATGGTTTTAAAGGGCCACATGTTTGGTATTATGATTTTTATTTTACTTATTTATGAAACAATTGTGGGTGTGACTACATGGGTTTTTTTTAATTATTGTGTTTCTGTGTAACTAAACTGCCTTTTACTCATATTCTCTTAATGTTATAATTTTGTACGCACTTTAACCTGATGTAATGGTGTTTTGTTATATATTTAACCCGTTCATTGTATTTTTTGTGTGTTATTTGATTTATTAATGTGTGCAATTACTTATTTATGAAAAGTGGGTTTTATTGGTGGCTCTTTCCCACAATAGTATATTAACTGGCTGAACCACCATTGAGGTTAATTTTAATTTGAGTAGTTTTATTGTGTACCTGCCCCACAGGATGCAACACTTACCTCATCCAGCCTATCTAATTCAGATAGCACAACGTACCTATCACTAGACGGCCACTTTGTTTGATCAGATTTGAGGTTAGCGAGTAATTAAATATCAGACTTGTAAATAAATTATAATCTTTTAATTATCGTAAGGAAAGTCCAAGTAGGGCAAGCAATCAATTTGAGTAATAGTAACATTATTGTCAGTGAAGTCAAAATAAATCATTTAGCGATTGTTTTGTTGTTGAATTTGCATTCTTGCAAATAAGTTCAAATAACGCTTTTCAAGATGGGGTACCTGGGGGACGCTACAAGTACCTTTTTTTAAAAATAGTGGATCTTGAGTGATTTTATTGAACACCGATTGACAGAAATGTATTCTGCGTGGTAAGTCATTGGGAAATAAATTTTGTACAGGCTTCTGTACGTAAAATTTTTGGAATACTTGATTTACCTACACCAGTAGCTGCCTGCAAGCGCCGAGTACTTAATTCTGGATTTTCTGAAATTTTAACTAAAATATCATCTTCCATATCAGCTGTAATTAATTCTTTTAGGTCGACTACCTGAATTCTTCGTATGAAAAGAACCGCTCTCATCTAAATTCGCGTACAATCATTGAATTTTTTTACGACTGGGCACAATTTGGTTTTGAACTTTAAATATCGTCTAACTGCTGCACATGAATTACAATTTACTTGTGCATAAACACAAATCATATCCCTTAGTTCAATATTTCTAACCTCATTTACCTGTAGGCATTTTTGATAAAAGCGATAATGTCCATTCAGTATTTAAAAACACAATAATTACAAGTCTCAATATTCAACAAATAAATAATTGAAGTTCCTTTAGTAGTCACAGGCCACTTTCAAATATTGTTGTTTTTGAGGTACCGTACAATGATATGCACTGCAATATTAAAATGGCAATATCTCGAAAACACCTTAAAATATGGGAGTCGAAAAAGTATACTTTTTTTGTTTTAAAATAATGAAGTTTTTATTATTTAGCATTAAAGTGTATTTAAATACAGGGAGTAAAAAAAAACACGTGAATTTATTCCATTCGAACTGTGTAACTAGCGCCCTCTAGGGGTATCATGACAAATTTGAGTTCAATACATTCAGCTGTTTTCTAACTATTAATTTTCAAAAATAATGCCAACTTTAACGCCCTATATCTCGTTTCCTATCAACATTTTACTAACGCATGTTTTTGTTAACAGACCTATTTTGATCACCTCTTTCTACAGTTGCCGTATTGTCCATTAGGACACCCTGTATATGAAGAACAGTGTAGTGTGGAAACCGTATAATCACAAATGTCTTCCAGCAAAACTTATATAATCTGATAAGGGTTTGAATACCAAACCCCAACAGAATGTCTCAGTGAGTGAGGTTTCATGCAATACAGGTCCACATTTAACAAATCTTAGTAGAGGTAGTGCTTTCTCGGCGGTTGTAAAATACCCAGCAATAATATGAGAATTCCAAATTTCGAATATGTGACCCCTCTTAATAGAGATTTCTACAAGGCAACCAAGAGACCCCTTAAAACAGCTTAGATTGTGATGGAATACCACAAATCCAGTTCAACTGTTAGATTGCAATTGGAAAAAGATAAGTACTAAATTTCCAAATATAAATTATCAAACGTTTTAATTAAAAATAAACAATAAACGTTACAAATAAAGAGCAACTACACTTTCAAGAGAAAGGAAGGGACTAAGTTATGGTAAATTGATACATAATTGGTAAAATTTAAAAACTTTACCATTAGACACTTTTGAGTTCCAACAAAAAAAAAGACCTTTAAATACAAAACGTAAATTAACACACTGACATTAAATTAAGCATTGCCGTAATTCATAGGGCTACACAGATTTTTTCCAGCGTTTAGTATGCAATGTTAATTGTAATATTAAAATTTAAGTAGATTCGATATCACTATAGACATTAAACATATGAACATTATACGTAGAAATAAAGTGTTTAATACTCCCATCGCATTATTATGATTATAATTGCAAGTTTAATATTTACATACTTTGAAATTCATGTTGCCATATTTCTAGCGGTTTTCTTTGAAAGAATTCAGCGTACATTACTGCTTGGAATGATAGTTGATTTTTGATTATTGCATATGTTCTGACCGTGCCCATCCTTTGCTCGTGGAGGTGTGTAAAAGAAACAAAATGTATGTTTGGTCACCTGTCCCAGTCTTCGACGATCTCTATTTTTACAAGTTGTATAGTACGATGACACATTTTAGAAGTATGGAATTCACATTGGACTGGCGCCTGAAATGTCTGTTTTGAGGTTCTTAAGACTATAAAACAGGTGCTTTTAGGAAAAAGTGAACTGTGTGTGAGGAAGTTCTGTACGGAAGTTTACGGCCACTATAAACCAAAAAAACAACTATACTTAAATTTAAATATCTAAATCTCATTGGTCGTTGGTGATGCTCCTCCCATGAGTTACAGAGCAAAAAGGTAACACTTGTGTTTTATTTCGTCTGTATTAACTAAAATATTACAAATGGTGGAGATCGCTCCATAAGATATAGAGTGATTTGGGTGCACTGCACTTCCTTTTGTCCGCTATATGTCAAAATCGATTTCATTAAAATTTGACATGCCTGTTTAAAACCCAGACATCTACACTGAGCTAGGCCCATAGAGTGCACTTGTATTTTATTTTGACCGCAATAACTTACAAACAATAAAGGGTACGTTTATACTTGAAGTATTTATGTCATTACTAGCCGTCCCGCAGACCTTGTCCTGCAATTGAGATTTCTATACTTACCAATCAAATGGGTTTTGTGCAAAAACATATATTCCGAATACGAACTTAATTACAGAGATTTGTCAAATATTTGGCCAACAACGCCTCCTATTGGGATGGTTAATATCCTTAAATCTAAGGGCACGTTCCAAATATGAGGTTGATCAGTGTGGCCGGTTAGTGGTTATATATACATATATATATATATATATATATATATATATATATATATATATATATATATATATATATATACATACATACATACATACATATAGGGTGGGTGAATAGTACGTTGCTGTGGAAGATTGTGGGTTTATTAAGGAATATTTCTAAAGTTTGTTGATGTGATGTAGTGGAGTATCCTTAAGGCTACAACCAAAAATATTTTCACTTGCATCGCAAAGTTTATACAGGGCGATTTATATCCAAGTTGCATTTTTAACATGGAACCCCCTGTTTATTATTGCATATTTGGATCCCTTAGTCAATTCTAGTTAGACTTTATGTATGACACGTGGTACCTAAAACGAATCGTTTAGCCGCAATTCGTCATTTTTGCAAAAAGTAGATGCATGAAAACATTAAATATCGCTGTGATCGCAAAACTTAGAAGGCCATGACTCTGCGCTATTACTAGACATGGAACGTACTAGCGTAGACCGGACGGTCAAATCCGAATTCTTCTTGTGTTTAGAGAATTACTTTGTCAATTTAGAAAATTTCAATGGTGGCTTGATTTTTTCAAGTGGAACGGCCATTTTTTTATTTTTGCAACAAATGCGGATTTTTTTACCTTTCTAACGATGTAAATTTGTCAGTATCTATCTTCGGTAAATTTCTCTTAATTTCACAATTTCTGATTAATTTGCTATATTTTTTAATTTTTAGTTTGTATTATCTAGTAACCCGTAGAAAAGAAACAAAAAACGATACACATTAAACAACATTATTTATTAAGTAGAAAAAAGTATGCAATAATATACAGGGGGTTCCATTAAAAAAATGCAACTTTGATATAAATCGCCCTGTAAAAACTTTGCGATTCAAGCGAAAATATTTTAGGTTTGTAGCCTTAAGGATACCCCACCACATCCCATCAACAAACTAGAAATATTCTTTAATAAACCGATAATCTTCCACCCACGAAATATTGGCCCACCCTGTATATATATATATATATATATATATATATATATTATTGTAATGTGAATGCAATAAGGTATATTTTCGCTAACACCTATTTGAAAAATTAGTGTTAGAAAAACGCAAGTAACAAATCGGTTTTATACTCTCGGAATTTGGATAAACCGTCACCGGTTAGTAATTCATTACATTAGAAAATACGGCAAATCAAAAAACAGCTTTGTTTGTTACTTTGAAATTCGAGAAATATAGGGTTTGCTACGGACGAGTGAATATTGTAAAACTTAATACTTCTTTTAATAATAAATATCAAAATATTTAATAACTTTTAAAAACGGAAGTGGAAAACAGTTGGTTGAAGTTAGTGCATTGATTGAGTCGTACCGGATACGCGACGTTCAATTTGGCGTGTCAAAAACCACAATCGTAAAACGTTGTGGCCATAAATATATTAACGTTCCCGTTTAGTGAAACACAAATGTATGGTTTTCCTTTTTTTTGTGTTGGTTTTTTCAACATTAAAGTGGGCGTTAAATAAACATATATCGATAGTCACCTCTTTTTCTATTTAATCCGCGAGGTGGACGTATAAACAAACATATCAATAAATTATCATATCGTTTTGGTTTTGATCAGCGAAGCGGGCGTGTAAACAACTTATATCTATAAATCATCGCGAAAGTCTTGAGTTTGAACCGCCTACCATAACCCGTTAAGTGCTGGTAATTAAATGATTAATTAAAGGATTATATTCAGGCGATAGTACGTATTTTAAATGTGGATTAAAGCTTGCAATAGCAATTCAACAAGCTGGTGTAATCTACTGAAAATGAGACCTTACAGTTTCCCTTCCCTTATTGCTGGAATGAGTTGGCATTGTTGATTGTTTACTAACATCTTCGCCTGCGTGAGGGCTTAATTCGTGGTCAAACGTGGCATGATAAGCCTTAGTTAATTGTTGTTATTACCGATACGTCACTGCTTGAGGGTAGGTTATTGGTCTGGTTGCTAACGTAACCGATTGAATTTCACCTGACCCTTGCAAGGCTTTGTTTTAATGTGTCTTTGATTCAGCCAGCTTATTTATAGTTGTTTGTCTATGAACTGATTCCTTTATATATGTAATTTATTGTAATTGTACGAATGTATTTTTGTGCTTTTATTCACGATACAATTGTGTATCTATAAATTCCTTGCCTATTTTTTGTCCTTGTCTAAGTGTAGTTAAACCTGTTTAGTTTTACTGTTTGTTGTATTTTACGTGTAAATTAATTTGCATTATTATTTTCCTACTTACTTTATTGTTAACTGAAATGCCGGCATGATTGGTTTTATAACTGCCACATGTCTGATGTCACAATTTTAATGTGGATTTATTTATTTATCACAATTCTGGGTGTGATTTCACTGTTTGTTATTTATTGTGTTTATGTGTAGTGAAACTGCTTTTCATTTTTCTGTTACTTAATTTTGTAATTTTGTACGTAATTTAACCCGATTTAATCGTATTTTGTTATATTGGCATGTTGAACCTTTTCTTTTTTTTTTGTTCTTTGATTTATTAATGTATTTGTAAAACTGCTTATTTATTAATAAACTGGGTTTTCTTAGTGGTTCTTTTCCAGTTTCGCAAATTAACGGGTTGAGCCATCATTACGCAAAGCTCGTTAATTCTAATTTGAGTTGTTTACCTGTCCCAGTATGATGCAACATTTAACCTCATCCATTCTTATCTCATTCAATTGAGACGGCGTAGTCTACAACTGGACGACCAATTCTTTTTATCAGATTTGAGGTTGCGAGTAATTCAATATTGGACTTGTAAATAAATTCTTATGTTTTAATTATTGCCACTAAAGTCAACGTGAAACAAGTAAATAATTTGAGTACGAGTATCATTATTGTCAGTAAAATCAAGATACATACATTAGTTATGTTTTCCTTGAATTTGCATCATTGCGAAAAGTTCAATATTACGCTCTTAAAGGCTTTATAGTCTTTTAATTATTGAGAGTAATTTCAAACTACACTTTTAAGGATAGGGTACCTTGGGACACTAGAAACTTTTTACTGAGATACCCTTATCTTTGTTAATTTAAGGAATGTGTAGTTCTCTCGTACGTGTGACAAAAGTGCCAAAAGTTATGTAATTTTATATCACACTAACCTTGCGATTAAATAATTATTTTTACAATAAATCAATTAAAAATACCTTTCACTTTCTACTATGCTTTTTTGTGGTAAATAACTAAACAACAAATTAAATCTTTTAAAACCGTGAACTTAAGTTTTAATAAAAAAAATATTGTTAACATGAAACCAAAACCTTGACGATGCATATCATTCAAGCAAAAATAATATAAAAATGTTATCTTTCACTATTTTATGCATACGCAAAAGAGCACAAATAAATTTATGTAGTACAATTGTGCGTGAGAACTTGTAATCCGTTGTATAAAAGATTGCACGCACGTAACATTGGAATAACAAACAAAAGGGTTTTACTATTCTAAAACCGATTTACCCACGTTTTATAAAATGTAACACGTTACTTAAACAAAGCGGAAAAATACTAGCTTTCTTTGTAATTCACACTTTTATAGTTATCAGCATAAAATTTCACACGTGTTTTCAATTACAAAATCATATAGTTAGTCGACTCGAAAAGCTTTGTTACCTTCGAGTATACGAGTTAATTAGGAATCAGTGGCGTAAATCGCAGGCTCGCGACGGACGCACCGCGAGTTGGGCGCCAACCATGAAAGGCGAAAAAACCATTGACATTACATTAAATATTTTTTACTACAATTTTTTTAGCTAGAGACTGTTTTACAAACCTGACTTTTCAACAATTCTCGTGCTACAGAAAATACTAAACATTAATTAATGGACTAATAAATTAATGTAAGACTAAACAGAAGTACATCTTAAACTAGGTATAACCAAATTGGTGACTCAGGCATTACTCACGCTTAACACGACTTCTGCAATGACTAATAAACCAAACGGTAAAACGGAATAATGTATAAACGTTTTGTAATCCAAAATATTTCTAAATTTTTTAGTTAGTAATTTAACTGATCTTTAACTTATCCAGCAACATCTAAATCCGCTAAGTGTTCAAAACATATAACCCTGCACATCTGAGAAAGCGCTCGTTCTTGCGTGTTAGATTTAGGTGTTAAAGTGAAAAGAGATATACTTGTCTATCTGGGCATAGACTATTGGTTCACGATTAAATTAGAACAATAAACACCTTTTCTTAACATGTTCCTATACCTATCTGTTATCGTTTTCGAGATAATTTATTTCACTTTTTTTTCTCGAAAACATGGCTTTCAAAAAGGGTCCGCAGTCTTGAACTCTGGCAGATCAGCGCACTGAAATTTAGTGAGGAGTTAGGTAATACCCAGTAGAATTTCAATCTGTGTCCAAATCTAAGTTATAATAGTACAGGGTGTTTCAAAAATACAAATATTTTTCTTGTTCGGAAATACGATAAAAAGTATGTTTTTCTAATGGAACACCCTGTATTTTATATCTGGTCCTAAAAGCTCTTGAAATTGTCTATCTCTCTATGTGTAATGTTCCTATACCCATCTCGAACAGTTTTTGATTTATGAGCATTTATTCAGCAAAATTATTACAGATAACAATGACATGAGTGTACTATTGTACACCAATAGTACAAAATCGTATAGGTCATTCTCGTTCCGAACTCTGGTTCAATAGGACTTGCGTAATATATTTGAAAAATTTTTTTATACCCAATGGAAATCTAATAAAACGGCCGTGAGTCATGTACACTACTGATGGAAATACATGCAAGTTTTATCTTTACAACTCAAAAGTTGTTTGAACAACAAAAATGCAATGAAGTAGCTACATATCATATAGCCTTTAGGTATAGTCATTAAACTCGTGTCTTAATGATTCTAGAAAAAATGTACCCTTAGTCAACTCGTCTTCATCTCATATGAAACCAGTTCATTTTCGATACAAGTTCCTATAGTAGATCATCAGTAGGTTTAATTCCAATAAGACGACTGGTTCAGAAGGTACCTCAGCTACTGTCTTAAAGACATGTTCCTCCGAACTAGTACCAGTCTTATATAAGGTCTATGCGATCTCTATGTCTTCTGGGGAATTTTGTTCACCATGCAGGTTAGTAAATGTTCAACAAAAAAAAAAGCAACAAGACGGTAATGATCTCAACAAGGCGACTGGTCCAGATGGCACGCCAACTATTGTCTTAAAGAAATGCTCCTCTTAACTAGTACCAGTGCTATCTAAGCTCTATGGGATCTCTATGTCTTCTGGGGAACTGCCTTCATATGGAAGTTAGCGAATTTCAACTTATTCCCAAAAAAGGCAACAAGACCGATCCCTCTAACTACCAACCAATTGGCATCATTTCCATTTTGACTATAGTCATAGAAAAACTCAGCAATCAGCAACTACTCTCTTACCTTGAATCTAACAAACTCCTTAGTGACCACCAATGTGGTTTTAAGCAGAGTCGTTCGACAGGTGATCTTCTGTCATATGTGACACAAGTTTATAACAACACATTAACAATTGCAGTCGCTTTAGATATCTCAAAATCGTTTGATCAAGTTTTCCAAACTCACCCCGTTTGGGTTAAGTGATACGCTCCTCAAATGGGTTTCCACATTGTAGTTCATCTTACCCTATTCATAGTTGTAATCCACCTTATATCTCAAATTTTGACAATAAAGCTGAAATGCAGACATTCAACGTATTGAGATGTACCACAAACTGGTGCATCTGAACCTATTTTATTTTATAAATTAGGGCCCGTTGAATTGAAACCATCTAGTAAATATGGGCAGCTATTGTATATTTTGATAGTATAAATAAGGTGTACTTGGAGATGTTAAGAAAATAATTGAGAGGGTTATTGATTTTGATATTTTGAATGAATGAATGTAGTATTTTGTCTGATGAAATAACAGAATAAAAAGGTAATGTTAAATATTCACTAATTGTATTTTCTTTCAGTAAATGCTTATAATATTATTATCTCAACAAACGGGTAACTTAATTATAAGATTAATATAACTGGATTTGAAGATCGAAGGTTCTTGTATAAATTGAACTAGACAATAATTGAAATTAGTATATTACGAAATTAGTTTATAATGAAAGGGATTCTTGGAGGAGTTTCCACAATCCCGCATTATAAACGAATTACATATGCTAACAAAAATATCAACTCACAAGAGTTCATAAACGGTCTTATTATAGTTGCCATCGTTTTGCATTATACATGTCATTTTATTTTTTGTAAATAAACAAATTCAAACGTGGATGAAGAAATCCTTAAAAAAGCAGCAGAAGAAGCTGAGTCCGAATTCATTTATAAGAAAGAGTTCGACAGATTTATTGATTGGATGCGCAAGAATAATACGGAAACTGTTACAGAGAAGGTTTTGCTTGCGTATTTCCTTGATCAGGTAAGTTCATTACATCATTTATTAAAGGTAATCGTTCTATGTATTCATTTTATTAGTCGAAAAACTAAAAATCGTCTTCATTATGTTGCATGTACTCTAAATTAAAATGTATGTTACGCCTCAAAAAGGATACAACTTTTGGCATTCTTGGGTACATACCAGAGAAGGCATTAGTGTTTTCAAAAGAGCACGTACTTAATTTTTTTCTTGAACCCCTCAACGATAAATACTTATTTATGAAGGTAAATTTTTACTTTTAAGATTATTCTTAATAAATATGATTACATTTTAGGTAGTTGCAATATTTGGTGTGTTTGGCGGTTGCAGACGCATAGAATATTACAATCTGTGTGTTGGGGATATTAAAGAAGAAGGTTCTGTCTTTGTGGTTTATATTAGCGATACCAAAACACATAGACCCAGGGTTTTTACTACATTAAACGATGACAGTAGAGTAAATTATATTGACCTCATTAAGAAGTACATTAGTTTTAAGACCAAAACATGTGAAGATTGACAAGTTTTTTTTATTCTACAATGGGTGTAAATGTACCTGTAATCCTATTGGCATTAACACATTTGGTCAGATTCCTCGACAGATTGCCAAGTATTTAAATATTCTCAATGCCGATCAATACACAGGTTATTCATTTCGTGGAAGAGAAATTCCAATTGCACCATTAATATTAACATCAGTAAACAATAATTTCTTTAATATTACATATCATATGTAAGTATTAATATAAATAAATAATTTGTTCAATTTCTTTGTTTGTCTTTCGTTGTCAAGACGACTTTATGGCACATCACAACACGCATGCCATAAAGTGACAAATTATTAACGATTTTGACATTAACAACCAAGGTATTCCAATGCTAGTCGACGACAAAAATTAATATCAATGATAATTTGATTTATTTATATTTAATGTAGAGAGGTCTCTTGATTTCATTATTGATGTGTTTTATTTTGACATTTCACACCTTTAATGTAGTATATTTTAAGCTGGATGTTCCCTTGTAAATGTAGTGTAAGCGTAAAACGGCTCTCGGGTAAAACTGGCAAAATGCTGACCTAGGGGAGATAACCGGTGAAACACTAAAGCATGTTCTCATTGGAATACTGTGTACGTGACTGTTATGAAACCCTTAACATCTTGTCATGTTTTCGTTATACTGCGGTTAGCTAACGGTATCACTTGGTGATCCACCATTTATGAAATACAGGCCTGTATTAAATTATTACTACGTTGATTTATTAAGGTAAGAGCAGGGTATCAGTAATTTAATCATGCAATAATTCGTATTGATCTAGCTATTTATAATTAATACTGATATTTCATTTATGTTATTATGTATTATGTTGTAGCAGGCGATGGGGTTTTTCTTTTGTAGTTCTTTTGCTCAATTCGCAATAAAGATAGCAGACCTTGCATTCGACTGTATTTTAAAATATATCATAGGTTGACCATCTTCTGTCAGCTACTAAAGCATAATGATAATTCAATATCCCCTTAGCCACCGTCCTAAGTGTTCCTAAGTGCTATAGCACGTTAGACTAAACTTAAAAAACAAAAACAGACAATTGCGAGAAAAAATGTAAATAAAAACATCATCACATTTAGTTATCTTTGACAAGAGCAAACTTAAGAAATTGTCCAATTATATAAAAATATGAAATGTTTCTTTAATATTGCGAAGTAAACGCAGTCGAATTGTATTAGTATGTTTTCAATAAATACAGATTGAATTGATTCTTAAGTGACCATTAATATGCAATTCTATTAATTTATTTTATGTTACACACTTTGTCATTTCTTAACAATTATTATAACACAGATTTAATTTATACCTATCTAAATACATGTTTTTAGTGTCATAATGCATACTTATCTCATTATTCCTTCGCTCCAAATCAATAAAAAAATAGTCCGCCCATGACTTTTACAACTTGAATAAGTACTTCATGTGTAAACGAAACCCCATTTACTGTTTTTGAGTTATTGCGATAGAAAGAAAATAAGGTCCAAAAAAAAAAACATTTTCTAGACCCAAGTCAGTTCGAAATTTTTGATCGACAATACTTAACTTTTCCTTTAGGAGGAACATTAATGTGGGATTATAGCATAAATCATTTTTAAATTGATACAAAAAAATTATAGTTTCTGGTTTAATTTCGTTAATTCGCAAATAGGATTAAATTGCATAATAGAGCTAGAAGCATAAATATCTTAAGAAGGTATGGCATGTATGGAATAAAATTGTGTAATAAATCTAGAAGCAGAAATAATTAAACAGGGTATGGTATTTACGGGACTTGTTGCCCGTTATATTTATAAAAATTGAATAATATAGAGATATCGCTCACGTGATGGCCTTTCATTTAACACTTTTTCCTACGACACGCAGGAAAACGGAATCAGTAATATGATTGAATTTATACATAAAGAAGATTATTCAGGTTCAGAAATATGGAAGCTATTTAAAAATGTATCGTAATTGGACAATTAGTGTTATCAAAGTGTGTAAACGGCTAAACAAATATGTAGCATTTATAATATTTACGATAAACCATCACCGGGAAAAGCGACTAATGTGGAAACGGTGAAACAAAGTTGCGAATCGATGCAACGATACGTGAAAAGGAAAAGGCCACGTAATGCATTCCCTTCCCAAGGGGGAGGGCAGGCTGCTTGAGCTTTCTAAGCTCCTTCAGCCACAATCATGGATTCCCAGCATACACACATACATTAAGTATATATGCTTGATGGGATCAAGGATGGGTGTGGTAAGGATAGGATCGGAATGAACGGAGTTAGGGTTCTGAAGGGAAAAATACTACCCCTGCATTCGCCTAAACAGCCGCATATGGTGAGCGTATACATAGTGACCATGTCGCTACATGTGTATGAGGAAAACCTCCTGAAAAATCGAGCCCATTCCCTCCCGAATGCTAAGAAGGTCGTGTTAACACTACACTACTAGCTCGGTTCGATACGTAGAAATCGAATTGTAATGGGTAATACTTTGGAATGTGGGCATAATGTAATGGTGGAAATTATACGTAATGTTGAATATTCTATAATATGCTAGTTAACCAACAAACTCAAGAACAAAGCATACAATTACACGGGAATTTCATATGGAGCAGAAAAAAAACTATTGAGTCCACAACTGGCACCAGATTCCTACTCCTACTTGATGTGGTTTAACTCCAATTCATGTTTTTGAGATTGATACACTCGGACGAACGTAATCATATTATTTGAAGCTTTAGAAAACAATACAATATATGCACTCTTATCAGTTCAAGTCTATTCAAAATGATGAGATAATTAAGATTGTACATAATGCATGATTTTTAGAAATAATTTAATAAGACTATTGTAACAAAAATCATGACTATCTGTTATTCTTTCGGGTAGGTTTTTTTAGAACCACTATTCCTGAGTACTGTATCTGGGAAAGTTTCGTCGACATAGTGGTCGCCACGCAGCGTCTGCGTCGTCATGTTCGCTTTCTGTAGGGTTATATAACAGGAGTGAAAGGAAAAATGATTTTCCCTAAAAAACCCAAAAATTGATCATGTGCACTCTAAGGAAAATGTTGACAATTTTATCCTACGAAAATGTTAAATTAAATAGATTTGCATAATCCCTTCTGGGATATTAAAAATTTCTTACCTAATGAGATCAAATCTTGTTAAAATATCCCCAACGTTATTTTAGACGGATGTATAGAATACATATAGGTAAAATGGATCATCAAATTAGTATGGGTTAATGCGAAGTGTCAATCGAGTACCTTGACATCAGTTTATCGGAATAGAATTTAAGACGTACCGGTTTATTTGCAGATAAGAGAAACTTATATTTTCTTTGTTTGCAATTTTTGCTTTTACTTAAAGCCCTAAAAATCCTGTATTCAAGTACATTTGGTTCTATTTTGTACGGGTGTTTAATTTAAATGTTGAGTTTGGTTATGTTTGTTGTTTTGTCAATTTAAGCAATCATTGCACCATATTTTAGTTAAGATTAGTATTTTGCAAATTTGTATAACGGGGTGTTTTAGTTCACTAAAGCTAATTAAATTGTAGCGGTGTTATAGTTCCCTTGTTCATTGTACTTTAATATTGGTGAAAAAATACGGTCCACTTTATAAAATTCTTTAATATCAAGACCAACTAATTTTTATTTCGAGCTGTATGTGTGCGCGTGTCTGTGTTGCTGCGTGCGTGCACGTGTGTACATGCGGGTGCGTGCGTGGGTGCGTACGTGCGTGCGCGCGCGGTCCGCACTGCAATCAGGGACGAGACTATATAATTCCAATGAAATTCTTGAGATTTCTGCGTAAGCTTAATTAGCTACCTAATTCAAGTTTAATTAATGTCATTTCATTATTGCAATTATCGTGTAGACGGAATCAATTATTATTTTTAACATTTATTAATACCAAAGGTTGCTTTACGTACATGTGAACGTAAACTACTTAGTTATTACGTACATCCTCTCCAATATTAATTTTGCTCCTAAATTGCTTTAACTTAATTGCTTTAATCGGTGGGATACATAATGTACTTAATCAATTAATTGATGAAGTGGTGTCGGTACGCGAGAGCATGCTACCGCTCTATGAAAGCGCAATTGTTTAGTTTATTGTTGTGCATAGGTGTTGAAACATCATCGATCAATTGTTTTTAACAATTTTACTTTACCCTATATAGTTGATTATTGTGGTTGTTAAAAGCAAATACGACGGGTGGGTACGGCTTAAGGTTCTACAGAATGGTAGGAATCTTCATTTATAAATGGCATTGATGTTACTTGTATATTTCTAAGTCCATACCAATCGCGCATACTCGGATAATTTCGAATCCTTAACCCAACTTTCTCATTTAGCATTCAAAACACCAAACAAAAAACCAAAGAATTAAAAAAAAGATTGATAGGGTGAAACTTCAACTAGGCTTAAACAATATTGAAGCTTCGTTCAGTCTCC